>JAYKAV010002803.1:258455-436420 GCA_035582835.1 Phoebastria nigripes
GCCAGGGGAGGTTTAGATTGGACATTAGGAAAAATTTCTTTACTGAAAGAGTGGTTAAGCATTGGCACAGGCTGCCCAGGGAAGTGGTTGAGTCACCATCCCTGGAAGTATTTAAAAGACGTGTAGATGAGGCGCTTAGATACATGGTTTAGTGTGCATGGTTGTGTCGGGTTGACGGTTGGACTCGATGATCTTAGAGGTCTTTTCCAACCTTAATGATTCTATGATTCTATATAGGTACTAGATTCAGAAACATGAGGAGAAGGGAGTCAAGTCTTTCCTAGGCTGTAGCCCTTATTTCAGGTTCATTGGCTCAGTGCTTGAAAGATGAATAATCTTCTACTGCCCCATGTCTAGTGAGCAGCTCTGCAATGGTCAAGGAAGAGAATCGCTGGCAATGGCGATTGCATAGATTGTTAGCTCCTCGGGAAAGCAATTCAGTCCAGCTGCATAATCACTGATGCCTCTTCTCCATTAAGTAGCTCTGCTAATGATGATCCATCAGTGTTCCCAAACTTGAAAGTCTTATTATTATACGTAGCAAGACGGAGAGTTTTGTAGTTATTAGTTACTACCTTTCACGTTCGAACAAAACGTGAAGTCCTGTTAAAGTGAAAATCTCTTAGCAAGATTTTTCCCAAGCTCAGCAAAAATCTTACATAATATAGTTGTAATGACACTGAAAAGTTAAAGGCCTGTGAATCACAGAGAACCTATATGATAGTCCTCCATGGTTTTTTTGTCTTTTCTGGCAATCCTGCTGATGTGTCTGACCCTGGTTCCCCTTTCTGGGCCTGATCCCACCCCCACCCACAGGCTGGCAGCCTCAGCCTGTCCCCGTCCCCAGGAAGGTGCCTGCTGCCCAGGGATGGGGCTGCCCGCCGCTGCCTTGCTCCTGTCCSGGGGGTAGGACGGGCTGCCAGGCCCTACCCTGCCCTGCCCTGCCACCCCCCATGAGGGCCCCCATAATCCTTGGGAGGGAGCCCTGTAGTCCAAGGGAGCCCCTGATCCTCGCAACTGTGAGCAACTGTGAGCTCAGACAGGGACTGACGGGCCCGGGCTGGGCTGAAATGGGGTCCTGGGTCGTGGGCAGGGTGGGGGAGGCCCCAGGGAGGCTGGACAGGGACAGGCAGGGTTGGCAGTGCCCTCAGGGCCCTGGTGTTTAGTCTGGGCATGTACATAGGTGAAGAGGAAAGATTCTGCCTGCCAGAAAGCCGTATAACCCGTTTATAGGATAAACCCCATTTCACTAGCAAAGAAGTGAAGTGCAGCAATACTTCCATAAGAATTTTTTAACAGAGGTCTTGTGCATCCTGAAATCTTGTAATATAATAAAAAGGGGRCTGCCAATACCAATTTTTAGTTTAAATGCTTGCAGTTATCACTAAGAATGCTGCTTGTAGTCTAAAGATTTACAAATAATAATTGTTGGTTCAGGAAGATCAAAAAAAAAAAAAGAATACATTTTTAAAAACTGATTATTTTTACTTTATTTGAAGCAAAAGGCCTAATTTCAGTGATATGTGTCCTTATTCACAAGTGGAAAATGAGTACTTTACTTGCCAGTTTAATCTAAAAACCTTTACGTTTCCTTCAAGAAATGCTAATGTTAGTTTTCATCACTTCTGATTTCTTCTACACCATTTTTCAGCCTAATCTGTTAATTAAACTTGTCCTTAAACCGAATAATTTGGGATTCCTCAGACTGCATTTTTAGGATAAAAAAAAAATCCTAAAAAAAAAAGGCAAAATAGTCTCATACACAGACAAAGAACTAAGTCTTATTTAGAAAGATTTTTGTCATCACAATTTTGGTCAGTGTAAAAACATAGGAGATGCTGAAACAAGCCCTCAGCTAAACTAGTTGATGTAAAACACAAGATGGTCAGGATCTCGAAGAATGTTGCTAATGCAAAAAATTAGTCTGAATTTCTCTTTCAAAAAAGTTATCTCATTTGCATAACAAGGGAACTGGTGGATGTAGTTGCTAGGCCACTGTCCATCATATTTGAGAAGTCGTGGCAGTCTGGTGAAGTTCCCACTGGCTGGAAAAGGGGAAACATAACCCCCATTTTTAAAAAGGGARAAAAGGAAGACCCGGGGAACTACAGGCCAGTCCATCTCACCTTTGTGCCTGGGAAGGTCACAGAACAGATCCTCCTGGAAGCTATGCTAAGGCACATGGAGTACGGGGAGGTGATTCAAGACAGCCAGCATGGCTTCACCAAGGGCAAGTCCTGCCTGATCAACCTAGTGGCCTTCTATGATGGAGTGACTACATCAATGGACATGGGAAGGGCTACAGATGTCGTCTATCAGGCCTTTGACACGGTCCCCCACAACATCCTTCTCTCTAAACTGGAGAGGTATGGATTTGATGGGTGGACTGTCCAGTGGGTGAGGAATTGGTTGGATGGTTGCATCCAGAGGGTAGGGGTCAATGGCTCAATGTCCAGATGGAAATCAGTGACGAGTGGTGTCCCGCAGGGGTCCGTATTGGGACCGGTACTGTTGAATATCTTCATCAGTGACATAGACAGTGGGATCAAGTGCACCCTCAGCAAGTTTGCAGATGACACCAAGCTGAGTGGTGCGGTCGACACACCTGAGAGACGGGATGCCATCCAGAGGGACCTGGACAAACTCAAGAAGTGGGCCCATGTGAACCTCATGAGGTTCAACAAGGGCAAGTGCAAGGTCCTGCACCTGGATCGGGGCAACCCCCAGTAGCAATACAGGCTGGGGGACGAAGAGATTGAGAACAGCCCTGCTGAGAAGGACTTGGGGGTACTGRTGGATGAAAAGCTGGACATGAGCTGGCAATGTGCGCTCGCTCGCAGCCCAGAAAGGCAACCGTACCCTGGGCTGCATCAAAAGAAGCGTGGCCAGCAGGTCAAGGGAGATGATTCTGCCCCTCTCCTCTGCTCTGGTGAGACYCCACCTGGAGTACTGCATCCAGCTCTGGAATTCTCAGCACAAGAAAGACACAGACCTGTTGGAGCGGGTCCAGAGGAGAGCCACGAAAATGATCAGGGGGATGGAACACCTCTCCTATGAAGAAAGGCTGAGAGAGTTGGGGTCGTTCAGTCTGGAGAAGAGAAGGCTTTGGGGAGACCTTATTGCAGCCTATCAGTGTTTAAAGGGGGCTTATAAAAAAGATGGGGACAGACTTTTTAGCAGGGCCTGTTGCAACAGGACAAGGGGGAATGGTTTTAAACTAAAAGAGGGTAGATTCAGACTAGATCTAAGGAAGAAATTTTTCATGCTGAAGGTGGTGAAACTCTGGACCAGGTTGCCCAGAGAGGTGGTAGATGCCCCATSCCTGGCAACATTCAAGGTCAGGTTGGACGGGGCTCTGAGCAACCTGATCTGGTTGAAGTTGTCCCTGCCCATGGCAGGGGGGTTGGACTAGATGACCTTTGAAAGGTCCCTTCCAATCCAAACTATTCTATGATTCTATGTTTCTATGAATTACTCTCACTCAATTTGCCTCCATCTCCTGCAGTGCAAAAATTATGCAGATATATCCAGTTTCTATCATCAGTTTTCTGTGTCTCTCAAAGAGGCAACTCAAAAACTATTTTTGGGTTTGATCCATTTGTACTTGGACTTGAATGTCTGTGAAGATTATCATAGCTGCAGTTCTAGAGAACTGGTTAAACACAGTACAAATATTCCTGCAATATTTCTCTTACATTTGTATCAATCACTTGCAAGGCCGGTATCTTCAATGGTCCCTTACTTTCTACTGATAGCTTTAGTCTGGAAATCAATGCTGTCAGTGTGTCACCTTACAACACATAACATCAACCACAAAGAAGTCCCAAGGGCATTAATGTTGCTACAGAAGTATTCAATGTGAAATCAGCAAATGTATTAGGGAAATATCAGAAAGATGTAGAGCACTTGGACTCACATGTTCTTCATTGTCTTTTCCCTCAAACCTCCTGATCTCTAGCCCTCAACATAGTAGAAGAGGCTCAGATGTGATGTGGTATCCGGGACGAAGGAAAAACAGAAGGCATAAGGATAGCACAGGTAGTGCCTGTTTCCCCATGTGCTCACTCCAGATCTATACTGTCTCCAAATAAGGAAGCCTGTGGGAAAATTTTTATCTAAATATGATCACTTCTTTTGGGTTGGATGCTGTTCCCCATGCAGCTTAAAATGCTACAGCTGATTTCTCTTAACTTGGTTTATCTTCCCAGAGTTGATTTATTGGTATGTTCAAGTTCTTACAGCCATCATAACTCGACAAACCCCAGAGCCTTCACTCAAAACAGCACTCTAGTGTAGCAACAAATGGTCATGTAGTGGAGAGCTGTTTTTTTTTTTTTTTATTTAGGTCATAGAAATAGTTACTTTATTCTATTGAAGACTTAGAACTTCTAGACTCCATTCTCTACATAGTCAATGGAGAGCAGTTTGTGCCTTCAGAGGGAAATTCAAAGCATGTAGGTTAGGTGCCTAACAGTAGGTTTATAAGTACCTCAAAATATACTTTTAGTACAAGAAGAAAGTTAATTCTTTTTGTACCTATTATTTAATTGAAATGTTTCTGGAAAAAATGAAGTGGGGCAAAATCCTCTCTGTTTACTGGTTCTGTAATTTTACTAAATGTAGTACTTTGAAAAGCTGTGACAGTGTGGTATTTTCATGCACAGTTTATGTAGCTGCAATGCAAGAGGCTACATCACATTAAAAAGCTCTCTATTCCTTGAGGTGATCTTATATATTCCTGTATTACAGTATGATTGTCAAAGAATAATAGATAAAAATCCTTCCATTGCTTTCCTTCAGTGAATTCCTCCTAGCTCTTTTGTTACTTCCTACACCTGTATGAACTAGTTTCAGCAGATACAAATAATTTATGGACTAAACAGGGAAAAATTTGGGAGGGAGGTCTTTCTTCTGGGGGGTGGGGGGAAAGAACACAAACAAAAAAAACCAACCTTCTGGTAAAAAGTTATTATTTAGGTAAGACTGGATGCTTATTATTTTGTGATCTACTATAGCTTTGCCTGAAATTCCCTTTTTTTTTCTTTTTTTTTTTTTTTTTTTGGTCAAAAATTGAACTGTTCTGTTTCATATATGAAAGGTGCACATTAAAAGAGTATGAGCCAGCAAATATCTTTACTGAAGCACTGTTGGCAGCCGAGATCACTGACAACTTCCTGGCTGTGATTCATAATCTATATTGGTGCCTTTGAGACAGCAAGCTATTGATTTTTCCCAGTCTATAATCCAAGACCATATACACAGCTTGTTAGACATCTGTGGGAATATAAACTGAGTTTTGATACAATTTAGGGAGCTTCTGATAGCGGGGCACTTATTTTTTGTCTTTGAGAAAATCTTTACACATCTGTGTAATCCTGAAGAGATTTTTAACTGATAATTCAATAGAGCTTGGGTTGTTTCCTTTTTTTTTTTCCTTTTGTTTTTTTGTTTTTTGTAAACTGCTTCCCTGGGTGGAACTCATATGAAGCAAATTTCAAGTGGGCAATAATAATAAAACATAGGGAAATCTTTCTAATCCTATTATAACTTTTTTTTTTTCCCCCCTTTGATTTTGTCAAGTATAATTTGGAAGTACTCCTGGTTTTTCATGTTTAATATCTTGTCCATTTTACTTGCCCTTTCCAGGAAAACTTTGCTGTCTTTACTGCAATACGCATGGTACATATGCACAAATAACATTCAAAAGAACAATCATTGACAGCAATGCAGTTTCTCCACAATAAAAGGATTTAAGAGTAAATGCACCAAAAATTCTTCCAAAAAATATAAATAGCTAAAAATATATTTCTTGGGTTCAAGCCACTGCACACACTCCCTGATTTATTAAAGTAACTACACTTAGTGTTAATTTTCTGTCTTCTGAGAGTAAGCTAAGGAAAAGGAAGAGGCTAATACAGTTTGAAGCTTATGCACTAAGGTAGGAATGGCATAAGGAACGGTCTTAATATATGTTCTTTTAAATATTATTTAATATTTGTGCAAGAATACTTTAAGAGCTACCATGTAAGGAGAAAATAACTCTGAAGAGCTTTGTGGATTTCAGATGACAGAAATATCTCTGTGCATGTCATCACATTGCATGTTAGTCTGGAAGGTTAGCAAAATACTTACACAAAGTCTCCAAAATCAAAATAAAGCATTCTTGACTGTATGTGAAGTATAATTTAGGTAAACTTGGATGATCCAGAAACCATATAGTCAGAACAGTGTAATTACTCGTTTTCTTTTATATGATAGATAAATTTTCTTAAAACAATAAGGAGAAAAACAAAATGYTGGGATTCATATATATTTTAGCAAAAATTTATGTTGAAAAACTGGACCAATTTTCATAAGTAGTAGGAAAAAAATGAACTCTATATTAAATAACACGATAGAAAACAAAACCTCGTTGGCATAGACTGGTTCTAAATGGAATTTTACAAATGACCATTTCAAATCTATATTTGAAAATAGTTTTTCATGCATTGTAAAGTTTTTTTGGGCTAGCTCATTTATCTATCACTTAATTGGTTTCCAGGAAAATAAATTAAGTCCCTAATTCTTCATATGTTTATACATTTTCTCAACCTGAAGATCATGAGTAGATCAACCGAATTAGTGTCATGGTTTAAGTTAAACAAAAGACAATGTTTTTGCAAGGTCAGAGATACTGGAATGTGCAAAAAGTTAGAAATATAGAATAATGAGTAGATAGAGTATGTAAAAAGGAGTTTATTAATTTTGTTTCAATCTAAATGAAACAGCATAGTGTACAGCATTACTGCCCACTGTTCATATCATTTTTATAGTCAGCTTCAAGCTGAAGTATGTACAGAAAAACTTTAAATAWGGTCCTAAAAAAATTAAAGCAGTTATTTTTTATTCTATGCTTAATTATGTTTGGGATAATCTTAGTCCTTCCTGTCTTTACCTTTCCCACTTTCCTATCCACCTGCTGGGAGCTCGTAAAGAGCAAGAAGAAAACTTAYGTGGACTGACCCTGCAATGCAGACTCCAAAATGAAATATGAAGGACAAAATGATAAAAAGGCAAAGAGAATATGTTGAAGTTTGGGATGCTAATTATAGGTCACCATGTTATCCAGACAAACTAGTTTCAAGAGGGAAAACAAAGGATTAGCTCTTTTTTTCATGCTTCAACAGTTTGGTTCTGATGTCAAGCAAAATATTTGTTATTCATTATTTCTGGAAATCTGAAAGGAATTTGGATCCATTCATCATTTCAACACTGTGAGAACCAGATCATCCTTGCTCGTATCACAAGAAGGTAAAGGAAAAGGAGAGTGAGCAGACACTGTGGTCATGAGCACTTTAGAAATGCATGTGATGATAAAAGTGATAAAATAGGAGATGGAGTGTAGTTATCAACAGCAGATAACACAGTTTTACTAAACAAACTGCTGTCCTTGGAGTAAGTAGTTCAAAATTTTTCTACCTACGTACAGGTACATAGTTCAGCAAAGGTTCATCTCATTCAAGCTCAGATGCATTTTAAAAAGTGGTTACATAATGAAGAGAAATGTCACTGCTTAGTGCATGTCTCTCTAGGTCTGTACACTTACAGAAAGGCTGGAGACAAATGCTCCTTAGTTATAATTTCCCAACTGGAAGGTTACATACTCAACTATACAAAAGATACAGAAATTGCAAACTGACCTGTTAGTTGCCCTTTCCTATCTTCTAAATTCAGTATTGTAACAAAGGCTGTTTTCCCAATGTGAAAGTAAGAGTATGATTATATTCAAACCCTACTGTGTGAGGGACAAGTACTTCCATCTTTACTCTTTTGTTGCTTAGCAAAACTTGCGCTCACCCTTCACTCAACCCCCTTTTACCAGCTGCCCACTGCAATAGTCACAAGCTATCTTTTAATGAACATCATATGGTAAAAAATAAACACACCTTTTGAGAGTTCATTTGTGTATTTAGTTATAGGAAAGGATAAAAACATGTTAACCAAAATGCATACACTCTTCTTTCATCCAGAGACTCTACTGAGTGTCAACAGGTGCTATAAAAAATCAGTGTCCTCATTCAGGATATTCTAAATATCCTTTAAATAAGGATATCAGTCTACACAGAGAAAGGTATCCAATGCCTGTATCACACCRTTGTAGGCTTAAATTGTGCAAGCTTTTCAAGACACCATACCTTCATTTTGCCTTTTGGTAGCTTATAGTTCAAGACTGCTTTTGTCCTCAGCTAAAGTAAGGGAGTAAGTTCTAGAGTAATAAACCTAGTAAATTATAATTCCTCTTATTTTTATGACCTAGGATCTGGAAATCAGCACAGGGCAGAAACTGGGCAAAACCCATGCTGTATARGGGTTCAATATGTTGTAAAGATCATGAGGTATATCCAGGGAAGGGAGTCACAGCATATGATTATCACTTGGATTTGCAAATGGGTGAGATAAACAACTTGCTATTTGGAAACCTCTTTTTTAAGGGAAGCCCTAAGGGCCAACTGCCTTGCTAGATGTATGATTCTAAGAAGCAGGGAGAGGGAAAGCAATGGTGACCACCAGAGTTAATGAAGAGAGAAGGGTGTACCTTTTCCCCGGTATGTGAGAGACCAAGTAAGTCTATAAAACTCAACTTTCTGTTTATTTTATTGAGAGTAAGACCTTGTCCTCTCAGGTAGATGAAAAGCAGGTAATTTTCCCAAAGCAAACACTGAAGGGGAATTTTTTGAACTCCATGATTTGGTAGAATTAGCAAATGACCTATAAGTATATATTTTGAATTGGACAGCTTTTCATACATCAAAAATAAGAAAGGGCATCGGTCCTTTAAATTGTCACCATATAATTGTATAAATAATGGAGAACTTTGAATATTTACTATAAATAACTGAAAACCTGCTATTTTAGAATTCCCTTTAGTAGCCCATTACACAGAAAGACAAATTCAGTGAGACTTTATCACTCTTTCTGTGAGAATTAGAGAGGTAACTGTTTCTTAATTTTTTAGATAGCTTCAGAACCTCTGTATTTAGTGGATTTAAATTAGATCAACTAACATCACAGAACCTCTAATTCACTAAATCACTACTTCCAGAATAGCATTTGTGTTATCTGCAGATGAAAAAAACATATAAGAGAAAAACTGAGAACGGGGATATATTTCATTTGATATTTTTATACCAGCAACTATAAAACTAACTTCTGAAGCTCAGCCATCTCTACTTTAAGGACGGATGATTATTGCTCTTTAACATGCTTTATTTTTCTCAGAAAAATTTATTGTGTATTCTTGCCTCAAATATGGAGAACAATAGAGAGAATATGTGCACAGTCCACAGGGCTAAAGTAGAGACCACAGGTTCCTAGATAAGCAATTTTTTTGATGAAACATTAGAATATTTCTATGAGTAATTATGAAGATTGTCATTTAATGTGAAACATGTTAGGACTCAGGTTTCCAGTTTTTAAAGGATTSTTTTTTTTTTCCTAGCAAGTCCCAGAACTCCCATTCACTTCAGTGGTAGCTGCAGGTGCTGAAAATCCATTTGAATGGTCCATACTGATTTGAAATTTTGCAGTGGTCTTTCTCTCACACACATGCTCACACATGTTCCTCTTTACGCTTCTTTCTTTTTCCCTCCATCTGCCCAAGATTAAGACCAATCTTGCCAGACATGGATACTCATATAGTGGAGGTATGAATGTTACAAAGAAGCAGTTAAATGAACTGAGGGGAAAAAGAGAAGAAAACAAAGTTGAAGTTCTCATGCCTTTTTTTTTTCCCCAGAACTTTTTAAAATAAAATCCAACCTTATAGTGAGGAGGTAGATTTCCTAGAAAATTAATTGAGACTCAGGGTACATGCAGATGGGTGAATTCTTTTAGAAGCACCTCTAATGCATTTTTACAAGGGTCATTGTGTTTTACAATGTGACAAAAAAAAAAAAGAAAAAAAAGAAACTAAATCACATTTTTACTAGACTTGAAATAAAAATAAGCAATTGGAAATGCATTGTAAACAGGATTATTCAAACTCAGCTTGCCTTAAGATAGAAGCAGCTTTTAAGCAGGCTGTTACATAAAGGTCCAGTATTTCTGGGATTTTATGAGAGTAATCTAATGCATTGGTCAGACAAGGTTAAGAATAATGTCCTTGCAGTCTCCCTAGATGCAATGATAGTATTTGATGTGAATAAAAAGGCTACACTTTCTGGGTGTTGGTGAAACTGAACTGCACAGACATCTATTTGGAGATTTGAGTATGAACTTCAATATTTCTCAGGAAAAAAAAAAAAGGAAAAAAAAAAAAAACACACAGTCTTTTTGAATCTTTTTTCCTGAGTTTTGTACTTATGCTTCACTGTCCATCTTTTCCTCCTTTCTCCACATTAGCTTTCGAAACACTTCCTGCAGCTTTTAGAAATGTCGTAAACTTACTGTATCATTACTGATGCACACATGCAGGAACATAAATGAATACTGTATGTGGATGATATTCTTCTTTTTATATCCCATCCTGATATTTCAATCCCAGCTATTACACTGTTCATAAATCAGTTTGGGATCCTCTCTGGCTTTAAAAGTAATTATAATAAATCCAAAGATATGTTTATGTATAGGAGGCCAATTGAACCCTTTGCTTTTCAGTTTCCATTTAAATTGGTCTCCAGAGGTCTTACCCCAGGTTATTTATTCCTTTTTCTTTAGATCTGCTGTACAGATTTAATCTTGCTTCTCTGCTTTGTAAAATTCAATAGACGCTGTACAGGTGGTTTTCGTTCTTTCCTTTTTTTATTAGGGGAAAGAGCTGTCATTAATTAAAAACAAAATATATTTTGTATTTTTTCTCTGATAATAAATAAACTTACTAAGAAATTGTTAAGACTGGCTTAAGAAATGTTTCTAGGTGCCTTGAAAGCAATTGCTCAACTCATTTACTTATTCTAATACAGCACAAACAATGTGTTAGTCTGCTCTGCAATTTTTCCATTTGCCTGACTGTTAAGTATAATTCAGCTTCTAAGTCCTTTCTTTCTGCATCTTTCTGACTGATTAAATTCTCACGCAGAAGTCATATCAGGGTAAGTTTGCATGTCAGTAGGTGTGGATCAGAGCAAGAGAACTGCATGACTGGAAAGCTTTGTCTGATCACACAGACTTCTGATTTCACAAAGCTATTCTTCCAGAAATGCAGCAAATGCCAGTGTATCTTGAAAGAGGTCAGCTGAGAGAGAGGATGCAAATCTTAGCAACGACCTGTTAAAAGCAATGTAAGAAATAAGGGAATTTGTTTCATGAAACATATACCTGAGGAACACCCTTCCACAGCATTTTATTTCACTTTCTTCATTTTATCTCCCTTTATTCTCTAAATAAAAAAAAATGTAAGCCATATATACAATTCAAATCTGTGAGTAAAAATGTCACTTTTCAAGTATAATAACTCATCAAATGAATATCAAATATTTCAAATCCTTTACATTGTCTTTGCAGGTGAAACATATAACTTCTCCTTTATAATAGAGATAAAAAATAGTGCTTCATATGCTTTRATCTGAAATAATTTCCACTGTGAGAAACCCTACTTCAACAGTTTGATGAAGCATATGAGGAGGGATATTTATGAGGAACAGCACTGTGCTGAACTTAGTATGCATCGAGACTGTTTATGTCCAGGAGCTGCCAGAATTTGCAACCCAGAAGAAAAGGAGAGGAGAGGAGAGGAGAGGAGAGGAGAGGAGAGGAGAGGAGAGGAGAGGAGAGGAGAGGAGGAAAGAGCAATTTTGTAAAAAAGGCTTTTTCTTTTTTTTAAGAAAGTTGATTTATGTAATTAATCACAGCAGTCCAGAGGTTGTGGCTTTAAGAACACTGCAAGCTATCATAAGAACAAGAAAGAAATTTTCAAATGGTCTGGAAAATGGGAGCTTTTCCAGAGATTGAGACTGTAGAATTAAGAAATGCTGGACGCTAATGAAAAATGAACCAGAAGACCAGACTAGAAAAAAGGGCCCAACCTGCAAGGACAAGATAAGCAAGTTAGCTTAAGAACTTTTATTTACTCTCTCACCAAAAAGATTCAAGTTTTCTCTCTTTAAATTACAGAGAATGTTTGTTCTGATTTTTTGCTTTTTTTKTTTGTTTGTTTGTTTTTAATAGCACAGCCCTAGAGTTTGGAAATCCTCTGGAACATTCATTTATAAGAGGGTGGAACGCTTCTACTTCAGGGCTCTGATTAGCTCACTGTCACATCGTGATGTGCCTTACCATTTTTAAATTACCTCACATATTGTTTGGAGGATTGATATCTATTTGCTACTCAAGGATATTAAACAAACTGGCTCAAATTCTTTTTCACTAATTCAGATGAATAGTCCCAGATGAACCTGGCTTGTTTACAGGACAGTCTTTCCTGACAATGTATTGCACAAACACATCATAAATATCAATCCCAACTATATAATAATRAAACTCTTCACAATGAAAATAATCTCAGTGTTCTAGATGCTTTCAAATGTCTTTGTCTTTCTCATTTTTTCCTAGTTTTGAGATATTAGTTATATTTCTGTTTAATTCTGAACAACTGTGTTTTGGAATGTCAGTTTAATATACAGATTTATTAGCTCATCCCATATTCAAGAATTTCCATAGTCTTATCCTGATCTACTGGTGAAAAATACAAATTGAGGAAATGATCACTGTGTTTGGATATGTACTAAGATTAATGCCTTCTGAACCAACTTAAAATCCATCTTCAGTCTAGCACAAGCCTTGGAGTTGCATCTGTCTTCATAAAATCAAACTGGTCTTGGTGGTATGTGTTTTGTTTTGTTGAGTTTTTTTAACAAAGAAAAAGTAATTTCTTATCCATTCATTTCCAATTGACCGACACCCTCCTCTGTATCCCCTCCAATGGAATGAGCTCTCATAATCTTGAAACTGAATTGAGACCTTGAAACTTATTTTAGTAATGTTTCTTTATTTAGAAACACACTTTTACACAAATGGAGCTATTGATATTTTGCTGGGAGTAAACATAATCTCTGTAGACATAGCCTGTAGGATCCTGAGCCTATTAGGTTCTGAGATGCCATTTGGTTTTCAAGTGAATACTTAGTGCTGATTTTGACCTTAGGACTACTTATGGGGTGTACACTCCTGTCTGCCATGGAGACATAGATTTTGGAGACATTCAGTGTGCTACCTGTAAGGTTTTAAAAAAAAGAAGGCTAATACTGGGGGTTGTCCTTCTAAGGCTGTCTTTCTTCCCATTTTTCTTCTGAGGATCCCTGGATATGCAAATCATGAGGCTGTGCTGGAAGGCTTATGTGTTTTGCAAACCTTTCTTGGGGAGGAAGGACATGAGGGTGRCAGTAAGCATTTTCCTACTAGATATATAAGTAGAGGTTCAAAAATTTCATTGAACTATCTATATTATTGCACAACAGTTTG
This sequence comes from Phoebastria nigripes, assembly GCA_035582835.1. NCBI lineage: Eukaryota > Metazoa > Chordata > Aves > Procellariiformes > Diomedeidae > Phoebastria > Phoebastria nigripes. The sequence continues at coordinate 271,893 of JAYKAV010002803.1, forward strand.
GATGGTAAACAGGATTTGTTGTGGATAATATTAACCTTTGAATGTAATTTGAAAGCTCTCTAAGTGTCTGAACATATAGGGTTTAGAAATATTAACAGGCACTTCTCAGTGTCCTTGGTTCTCTTTCAAATAGTTTTGTATAATATCTGTGTGTGTGCCTACATATATATGTTTGGGTTTGGGGGCTTTTTTACCATGATTGTGGTACTCAGTATAAGGAAATAATTTGATCCAAGTCATACTAGGGTCGGCGAGAATCTTATCATTGATTTTTCTGTGTAAATACATTCAGTTCTCAAGTATCCAACTCTGGTCTCCATTCCAGACACAGTATTGTGATTGCTGAGTGCTGTCTATCTCTAATTCTTGTGTAATTGTATTATACCGGGTCTTCCATAAATCCAGAGAATAGTGTTTTTGAATAATCATGTTTTAATATGAATAATGGAGATAGCATGCCACTACAGAGCGACAAATTTGTGAGATACTTAGGGTAACACTCATCAACCTCATTTTCCTTATTTTTGTGCTTATCCTTGGAACTTTTCTTGGTATGCATCTTTCTGTTTATTACACTGTTGGCAACTGCAAAAGACATTCAGGTCAAGTAGACTCAAAACCATTCGGACAAATAAAGCTACATCATGTAGCTATATGATAGCAGAGTTATGCACATGAATTCTATGAAAATGAGAATCACTTTTTTTAATTTTTTTTTTTTCTTAGACTTTTTGAAAGTACATTTCAGAACTCTGTGTTGAAGAGATTAGTTAGACGCTATAATCTCATATTCGGTGAGGGTTATATCACATTATTAAACTGGCCTAAAATAAGGGCTAGCATTTTAAATATACCAACTTGCACCCATACCATGTTTTAAGTTATAAGGTCTAGAAAACTGAAGGAGTGTTTTGCATGTCTTTGTGTGTAGTTCTATTCTTTATTTGATAGTATGTACATATTATGTAAGACAAAGGGAGGACATGATTGAGACATACGCATAATAAATGATAATGAACAAAGTTGGATAATGCTATTTATCTTCTTTTAGAACTTAGGGAAGAAGCAACTAATATAAAGAGTACAATTAAAAAACTAAGGAAAGAGTATTTTTATATAATTCTTAACATTTGGAACTCAGTCCAAAACATATCTGACTCCTGATTTCAGCAGGATTCAGAGCAGGGATAAGTCTCTATGATATATTTTTATTAATTAAAAATATGAAGAGTGAATAAACAAATGAGAAATTATTGTGAAAATCAGTAAGGAAAAGAATAAAGCAGAAATTCAAGAGTAAATGTGGATTTAATGGTTTGCAAAGCTGTAAAGATATACTTACAAACCAGATAATAATTTGAATGGGGAAAATTAGGAAACAAATTTATTAAGAGGCATGGTTTACCTTAAAATTATTGCCCCAGAAATACTCATTGCTGAAACTAAACCTGAGGGAATGCTTTTCCACTTATTATAAGCCTGAACCTTGATCTTGCAGTATGCTGAGGTTTGCTTTTTGGGTTGTGTGCTTTAATTGTTTTGGCTCAGCACCATGCTGAATTGCAACCCTGGCCTTTAACTGCTAAGAGGATATAACTCTAGTAAACAGAACAACATATCCATGGCAACCTACAGTTTTAGTTCTAACTTTTCAAAACACAGAAAGGTAATTATTTTTTTTCTTTGTATTTTTATATTCCTAGGGCTCATAATAGCAATGATGACCTCCTGGCTGGGCATTTCCAAGCTATTAATGACAGGCTGAGTTATGCGACCTTGACTTCACCTGCAGCCATTAATTTTTCCATCTAGTCATTAACTGCTGAGAAATGCCCTCCCTTTTGGTCATTATTTCTTATATATGCATTTCTTAAATAGGCATTTTGTGTAACAATTACATGTCAGAGTAATTTCATAGTTTTTTATTAATAAGTACTATCTTATCTTTGTGTTCAAGCCACAGAGATCCTTTGACATCTAGCAACTTGCACATCATTTAAGTTTCTAAGGAAGGGGTCATCATTTATGCACAGGCAAATGGGAGACAGAGGGCTTAAAACACCACGTTTTACATGGGAGGAAAAAGCCTTGCATCGTTTGAGTTAAATCTATGGACCATATTCTGAGAAATGCTGAGGAATTCATTTTTAGATCGGGCATTTAGACGTACAATGTATGCCACAATACCAGCTAGAAAACCCTTARCGTTAATAGTAAAGGTGACCTCTAAGTTTTCCCTTCTGACTACCAGATCTTTAGACAAAATGGTTAGTAATTTCACTGGGATTAATTTGCCAGCATTTTGCAGACCCTTATCTTATTTTCTGGAACTCATAGAGGGATCAGAATCCACATGATATATTTCTCTTATCTGTCAGTGCAGCAGCATAAGATAAAAGAAGATTCTTATTGAATGGATATATTTTTCATTGTCCTTCGTACCATAGATTAAACGGGACTTGTATGATTTTTCTTTTCCTGATAGAGCAAGCCATACTTCTGCATAAATAACTTCTGTGTAATTTGAGAACTTTTATGAAGAGCTCAGTAATCAATTTTTTTAGATGCTGTAATTAGAGGCCTTACCTGGATCAAAAACCAAATGTTGCTGGAGGGGAAAAAGGTTGTAGAGTTATTTTCAAGAGTGGGACTTAGTTGTCTGCATGAATGACAAAGGATATTATCATATATGCCTGGAAATGTCAGCAGCAGAGGATTTGTTTAATTTGTTTGTTCCTGTAACTCAGACATACAGTTATACTTCTGTAAACAATGTTTGTTCAATGAAGTGCTTAGTCCTTTGCATAGGAAATTTCTCTGACAATATCCTTGACTAACAGGAATGTCCTATGAAAAGAAAAAATGTTCCAGGAGATAAAATTTGTTGTTCTTTTCGTTGTTATTTTATTTAGGTGTCTGGTTTATTAGAACATATCATCCTAATTTTGTACAATAGAGGGAAAAAAAGCAGAGAGAGGTGAACAAGGCCAAAAGAACATAAACTAAAGAAGTAAACTCTGCAAATCTTGATAAATGCAACTCCACCAGTAAGTGACAATATAGGTGAAACATTTCTCTTTTAAACTTTTTTCCATTAGTTTTTTGACAGGAGTACACTAGTTCAGCTTTAATGAGATTCTAGTGTAAAAACTTCAGGGCTAAATAAAAGAAACAAATCAAAAGGACCGGATGATTGCCATTTAATGTGAAAGAATGAAAGTGCAAACAATCATTGTATGACATCTAGCTGTGCTAGTCACTGCAGAATGACAGGTAGAACAATTCAAAGTTACTGATCTAAAGATGGAATAACAGCTTATATGTTTGAAGTGCTCAGAAGATGAAGAAATAAAACAGACTCTAAGATAAGACATGGTTAAGCCTTTTAAATTCCATGCCTTATTGTCAGTATCATTTGAACGCTTTTGTACACATTTTTTTTTTTTCCCTCAGAAACTATTTTATCGAAGGAATTACTTTTAAGAGCTGATTTTTATTATTATCCTTCAGGCTGAATGGTATGCTTTGTTTTTCAACAAGATGMGAAAAAATGTACACAATGAAAAGTATATTACTAGTTTGCTAAGCACCCATATTGTATATATTCAGAAGTATGTATTCTGAGGATATATTTTTAAGCTGTGCATTTTAAGCAAGTTCAATAATTCACATGCTAGTTTACTCTACAGGTAGCCTGACTTTTTTAACATGCAACATAACAAATTTGTTATGAATTTCTGTTTATATTTTCCTTGTCTATTCTTTTCTTGATATTATTTTAARGCTCTAAGGAAAATCACCTATTCTTTCTTTCAGCAAGCCTTTTTATCAGTGAAATAACCTATTCTAGTTACTGCTGGAAACAATAATCTGTAATTGCTGCTTTCAGTCCTAATTTGGCCTGTCCCTAGTTTTTCATCTCAATCTAATCTAAACCTATTTGAGCAAATAAAATGATATTTACCTCATCCTCTGTTACAAGCTTTCAAGATTACAGGCTTCAGGAAAAATCAATACAAAATACCAGCTTAGCAGCAGGTTTGTGCTCAGAAAGAATGCTAACTTTTCTTTCCTGCATTTTCTGACTCTCTACTCCCCTGGAGTGAAAGCAAACCTTAGACTATAAGGAATGAAGAGGAAAAAAAAGAAACACAAAAAATGAGAGCCTTCAATGATGTGTTTGGTTCATGGTTAGTAGCCACTTTTGAGCTTACAAGCCGAAGTGCAGTGCATGGTCAAGCTCCTAACCTTTAGCTTCTGCTTCCACACTACACATCTTACAGAGTTCACCAAAAGGAAGGATCTTGACCTCTCGGATGATTTTTCAGACTCAAATACCATCTTCATTTATTATTTATTTGCTTCAAGCAGTTGGGATTTGAGGTATCATCATACCTGACTGACTGATTTAAGGAAGTGGCCACCTCTCTGTGGGGGAATCTCATGAGAATAAAATCCTATTACTTTCCAAAAAGATTACTTCATTTGCTGCCTGAAATAAGCTTTTGATGAAAACATTTGAATGTTGAGTTTGTAAACAACCAAGAATTCTCAGCAGTGCTACCTTTTTTTTTTCTTTTTTTTTTTTAATGCTGAAAAGGATGTCTGGTTGTTTTTATTTTGATTTTGCTTTGTTCTGTTGTTGGGCTTTTTGACCAAGAAACCAATTAATACAGAAAGATTGGTCTTTAAAATAATTAAACTGTACCTATCAACCTTTTCAAATTATTTGTCCTCTCTCTTTTGTAACAAAACAGGAAAGTTCTTCCTTTTGAAACTTTTGTTGGATTTCTCTTTCACAGCTCTCTCTACAGGCTTCCTCTTCCCACCCCAACCTTGTGAATAGTCTCTGATTTGAAAAATTATGAGGAGTTATTTGGTCTCTCTTATGATCCCTGTGCGATCATAATAATGTAATAGTTATGTAGTGTTTGAAAGAAGCTCTAAACCAAGTCAAATATTTAACTTAATCACCCCTTTTTGAAATATTTAATTCAGGACTCAAGTTTTCTCAGATAATTAACAAAATAGGTATGTCCTTTTCTTTGGATGCCTGTATAAGAGTAACACAGACACACCCCAAAAAAGTAGATCACCTAAGGTTTTATTTCCCCAGGAATAGTAGCAATTGTATCAATGCATTTAGGGGAGAAAAAAAAAAAAATCTTTTAAATAGGAGATTAAGACCTAATTGTATTCACCTAACTGTGGTTACTAAATTAGTACCCTAGTCACTCTAGGCACAGAAGTAATCAATGGAGGGAGATAAGCACCTTCAGAGTGCTTGAGTCTTAGATGAACTGAACTGCCCTTTGGAGATGCTTATTTCTTTCCATTGAATATAGAGGGTGGCTAAGGTAACCTCAGGTGATTCATCCTAAACTTATTTAAGATAAATCCTAAGTGATAATTTTACTGTCAGCATCTTCTAAGCCATAAGACCCCTATTCTGCAGCTCTTCTGTCACCCATATAGGTATTCTCCAGAAACCCAGAGCGGCTGAAGTGTCTATTAGCTTCTAGTTCAACCCCAACAGAAAAGACAAAAGCTTAGGAAGAGCAGTTTCTCCACGTAATTACTTTTTTTTTTAGAGTGATTTGTTAGATGCAAGTCTTTGAAATATGATAGAACATTATCTCACTCCTCTTGTGTGTCCAAGATTTGCCAGTGTTTAGGTGAAGTCAAGTCTCTGCTGCATCACTTTCTTTTTCTCTCTAGTCCGCTTTACCTGTGGTAATGATTTATCCTGTAGTCTCAGATGATTATGTGTCTCCTTTCCAAAAAGCAAAATGGGACAGCTTAAACCGCCCAGAGCTGTTGTTCCAAAATCTCCCCAGATTCTTTTATCACTTACATTCAGCTCACATTTTGAGGCTATATTTTCTTAATGAAAACCAAAATCTGAGAACTATGATTTTGAAAAAAATCACTAATATTTGATACCACTGTGTATTTGTCCCATTAAGCTTTGTGAAGCTTGATTCCCATTTTTTAATCTAACATAAGATTATTGTGATCAAATTGTCTGTGTATCTGTCAATCATGCTGGTAACTTTTGAAGTCTTCAACCAATTTCAAGCAAATTTGACACACAGGTAAAAGTCTTAAGAATTCTAAATTCCTGCAGTAGGCTGATACTGCCTATCCCATCCATACACACAATTCTTCTGTCAGCAATGAGATGGTGTGTCCTGTTTAGCTCAGGTCCACAACTGGACCTTTAGCTTCAGTTTATCCCTCTGTAATTTCTGGACTCCATTAGTCGTTTTGAAGAATATCTCAGCATTTTAGGCTACATTTACAAATTTAAACTCGCTGCATCTATATACAATTTTGACCAAAAGCTTGACCAAGGAATTCTGTTCTATTCCAAGAGCTCTTTTACGTTTAGTTTTCAGCACTCCTTCTGTAGCTATTTGCAGACAAAGCTGGCTGAAAGAATACAATCATATAGCATAGACATAGTTATATCAGTTAAAGGTGTTGATACATTGGTGTAACTTCCCTGTGCTCCTCCAGTCCATTTATTGTAGCCACTTGTTGTTAATAGTCTTGTATTTCACTGATAAGCTCTTCAGAATACTGGTATATTCATACAGTTTCTAATACAGTGGAGTATTATCTTGTAAACCCTAGGTACCACCAATATAGGAATCAACACAGCTACCACTATACATGGTAACAATAGCACTAATAACAGTATTCATTAACAATGATAAGAATAACAAATTCTTTTAATTCCTAATCATGCATTTAGAAGATAAGCTTTTTAACAACCCGTCAGTGCTGGTTTTTGAAGAAATAATACTTTCTGAAGGGTTAAAGGTTGCATAACCGTAATGATATGACTTCCTCTGAAAAGTCTAAATTGATAGAAAACTCTGAGAATGCAGAGACAAAGGAGGCAGGCTGAATCTTAAGGGCAGCTGCTCCTTCCTCTTCTGAGCAGAGTGACAAGAAAAGGTAAACAAGATAACGGCAGAAGTCACATCTCCACAGCCGCCAAGAAACCTTTGTCTTCCAGAGGGTGGTCAAAACCTAAAATTCTCCTGTAGATGCTGAGAATCAAAGCATGGCACCTTCAGACTTAAAAGAGCAAGTCTTAGCCACCTGTGCCACTGAACTGATATTTAAGTACCTTTTGCTATCTCAGGTTGCAGATACTTGTCTTAACTTTCTAATACTGTCAGACTCTATACTTATTGTCATCTTCATCTATTGTTTTTTCTCCTTGAAAAACTGTTAGGCTCCTCATTTTTTGGTTTTACGTGCCTAAAATATCCGTTCTAAAACCAATCAAAAAACAGTTCTTTGTTTCTGACCCCACTTCTAGTAATCTAAATGTAGAATTTCCAAGATAAGAATTTGGATGTAAGTCTCACTGCTTTAAGGTGTTGAACCTAACTAATTGTTTCACCTCTCTGAACCTTAAAACCCACAGGATGCCATTGTAGGCTCTATTTTCAAACCTCAGTTTTGCAGCATTCCCTCCATTCTTCACTAGCAAAAATACTTCCTTGGTGATTTAGCCCAAGGATCTAAGCAGCACTTTATTGTTCATCCTGCAGATCCAATTGTGCAATTGTACCCAGCCAAGCACCGTGTGGGTTTCTGCCTAACATTAATTAAGTAGAACAGATAACTTCTAATACGTGGCCTCTGAGTTCTAAAAGGCTAAATTACATCAAAGGAAAAAGGTATAAAAGCAAATGTCTTAAAACTAAACACTATTCATCTATATGGCCAGGAAATACTGGAGAAGTAAAAAAGCTTTTGGATGCTACACAATGCAGGACTGCGTTGCCCACATGTGCAAATAATGATAGTCTAAAGGGGAACACATAAAGAGTCTTTCCAAAGAAAAAAAAAAACAAAACAACTGACATGATAAAGGATTCTACTTTGCTTTTGTCACCTCTAAGAAATTATTTTATTTCAACTAACACATTTTTTTCTGACTTTGCCAGTAAAGGCAGCAGGATGCTTAATTTGTTTGGGTTATTAAATGCAATTTTTGTGCCTTTCCATGTTCTTAAAAAGTAAACTTCCTAAAACTACACTAAGAAAAAAAAAAAAGGAAAAAAATAAGGAAATTGATGCAGAATGGGTAATACTGAAGGAAAATCAGAAGTTTGGATAGCTTTCCTTTTACTTTTCCATTGAGATACTACTTTTTTTCTGAAGTTTGGAAWAGTGTCCAACTATTGGATTATTTTTTTCTCCCTGAGATGGTTATTTTTTCATATTTTCTCCTGCTGCTGGGGATTCAGTCCCAATTGGAGGAAGMAGGCATTGAGGTCAAATTACAGCTTAAAAAAGTGTTCAACCTCTATTTCAGGGACGAACAGAAAAACGACTCAATAGTCTAAACAAATGCAGAAACTCTGAGAAAATGATTTATTGGTAAAATAAATCCCACCCATTCAGAAGATGAGAAATGAATATTATTAGGTAGAATATGATTCTAATTTAAAGACAATTCAGGCATCCTTAATTTGAGATGGTAGGTATCTTTAAATTTAACCATTTACTTTGTACATAAAGGAATTTGGAATGAAATGAAATTCAGCATGCTATGCAGCTGTAGAAATCTCACATATGTATATATTCTTGGCTCGCATTTCTTGTGCTTGTCAGTGGATTTTGCCAGACATGTTTTGCTGTATTTTAGTGAATAAATTGTAATTTTTAAGAGCTTTTTTCCTAATTTACGGAAGTAATTCCTTTTAAAATTAATATATACAGCAGAACATTCTGAGTTTAAGAAAATTAATTGTACAATGTAATGAAAGGTTTTTTTAGAGCTAAGACAACATAATTTAAAATAGTCAGCTTAATGTTCTGGAATATAATTTTGCTTTTGTTGCAGTTGAAAAATGAAGGTTTCTTTTATATTCTGTATATCCCAAGATGATTTCAAAGCACTTTCACTTAGAAAAGCTAGCTGCTATTACATATGAATTTTCAAAGCTTGCCAAGGCTTTGGAAGGAATGATGAAAATTACTATTGCACGACCTTCAGGTTTTCTTTGTTTCATAAAAGGCTAAGATAGCATTTTTGTCATTTTTCTTTCAGCTCAGGTCTTTCATCATAAATATCAAAGCATGCAATTATGCCTGCTCATATCCTACCATATTCTGCCTGTTTTCTATCCATAGTGATGGTGTTCTCTTTTAGGATACCTTTTTCTTTTGTTTTTCGCAAATCTGAAAAAAGTCCCATGTTTTTGTCGAGTGCCATAAATTGTTCATGAAACGCATGTTGCACTGATTAAAAAGAAGAAGAGTTGATTAAAATGGCTTTTATTCTTTTATTCTAAGCAAAATCCTAAAGTAATGTTAGAGTGTCAAACCTAAAAGGATCATAGGAGACTGATTTGGCCTACAGGTGGAATTTTTAAATAGTGCTTATTGTAAAAAATGGGACAATCTTCTCTTCTGTTAAAATCTCTAGTTTCATGCTGAATTATTCCTGTTGTTCCTTTTTATTTTTCATGTATAACTTATTGTTCTGTCTTATTTTGTGGTTTCATGTGGCATAGTTCATCAAAGGCATAGAATGCCCATAGCTGCTGTTGCCTAAATTAAGTCATAGTTGCATAATATACCTCAAAATTAGGTTAATTCTACGTCTTAAATACTTCAAATGAGCATCCATTTGCTTTTTTGCATGTGTTTACTGATCTATTCCAATTTACAAGGCATATTGTCATAGCACAGATGTTATAAATATTTCAGACTGAAATATCCATGGTTCATTTGCTTCTGAAATGTTTTTTATTTGGTTTTGGTTTTTTTACAACCACTACCTTAAACATTAATAACAACTTATACAGTAAAAATATTAGAATTCCATTAACTGAGTGAAGAAAAAAAAATTCTTTCTTGAAAAAAAGAACAGCAAACCTTTGTTAGTGCTTGCAAGAACACACCTCTCCATTTTTTGTTTATTATGCTTAGATTTTTATCAAATTTACAATGACACAAGGAATACATTGTTTTCATCAATTTGAACTGTGCTGTCACATGAATGTGAACTTACTAGGTATGTCTTAAGTTAAATGTCAAGGGATATACATTTTCCACATAGAATAAAATTGATTTCAAGTTTCTTTTAACGGTGGTGGAGCAAAAAACCTCCACTGTATTTTTAAACCAAGTAGAACCGCACCAGCCTGTGTTAATAAAAAGGTATATGCCTAAATAGTAAGTGTTACCCACAGTACCTAACATAAAAATTTTTAACAATAACAATTTGAACTATCAAAACCTTGCTATTTAATAAGATTTGCTGATGTGAGATTATCATAAAACGCATAAAATTGTTTAAAAAAAGCTTAATCAATTTAATTAAGAGACTATTTAGACATTTTTCAATCCTCCTAAAAAAAGAACATGAGAAAGGAACAAGCAAGAGGGAGAGGCTTTCTGAGGGTTTTTTTGCATGTACCTTTTGAAAAGTCCCTCATCATCATATAAATACTCCCAGCAAAACCCTCAGCATAGTGGCTATATGTATCAATACTGCAAAAGAAAGGAAGATGACACTCACCATAAGAGAATTCATTAATTCTTAAGACTTCTAAAGTATTAATAGGACTTTCAAACAACGTTGCTTGCTTATGCAGTGTCCAGTTCACTGTGAAGCTGAGATGATAGGTGGAAATTCTTAGATTACTATATATCCTTCTTCCTACATCACAGTCTGTGCTTGCTTATTTTCCCACACTGAATGATAAATATGCTCAGAAATTATTGTACATTAAAAAAACCCAACAACATAATAAAGTGTCTGAGAGCTATAAACAAAGCAGCTGCTTGAAAAACTTTTTAACGTCTGTAGCAACTCATGGAAGATTTTGGCCTCTGCCTATCTGAAATCCATTTGAAGCAACTTGGCTTCTACGGTGTCTCTTTCTATCAGCCAAAAACTGCATTTCAAATGTTAAAACTCAGTAATAAAGGGATCTTATATTAAATAACACTTTAAAATGCATTTTGTTTTCCATCCATAATACTTGGATCCCAGAATACTTTGAAGCCTAGCCATAAAGCAACTGATGCTAAATGTCTTTTTAATTGGAAGAAACTCCTTAATCCATTTTATCATTCCTTATGCTTACTATAGAATAGCAATGACATTGTTATTTTTTGCAGACTATATATCTGTTTCCCTATAAGCATATCATCATCCATGCTGAAATAATATCTTCAACTAATAAAAGTTTGCCTTTGCCTTTGTTAGGAAAACCATAAAAATGAATTAAAAACTATGCAAAGTAAGAGGAAGACATTCTAAAGTATTCCCTTTTGCCAGAGGCAGACACTATTAGAGACTGATGCAGGTGTAATATTTATGATCAAGGCTGAAGGGGCCAGAGCTTGGTTAATAAAATTAAGGAGGTATTCCCAATTGCACAAGTGAAAAGTGTGGGTTCCAACTCAGAACCAGTCAGAATACTTCGAAGACAGGGAGTGGAGGCTTTACTTATTGCTTTCAGTTTAAGCAATAAATAAATAATAAAATGAAAAGGTGAGCTGAAATGTGGTATAGTGGGAGACAAAGAACCAAGCAATGGAAGGTAACATACATAATAACAATTATGAATTAGAATGATCACTGGAATATCATGGCAGCAAAAGAATAAATTATGCTGTGTAGTGGACAGAAATCAGAAAAAGGAAAGAGAGTCTTCTTCCCAAAATATTGCATAAAATATAAGGCAAGGAAAGGTGTTGGTGAAGGTGGTTCCGATGATGAAAATCTGTATATTTAAAGGTTAGTTCACAAAAATAAATGTAAGCAAGTTGTATTGCATTACTGACTTTATCATTAGGAAAACAATATTGAATGCTAAGCAATAAAGAAGCTCAAAGATGTTACTAATTTGCTATTACTGTTAATCACTATTTCTGATAATTAAATAATAATAATAATCTGATTCACTTAAACCAGTACAGTGCCTCAGCGAGCCAGGTTTAAAGATGTGTGATCCTTTAAACCATTTCTTTCTAGGATTATGAATTCTAAAAGCACACAGGAGGAGTAAATCGGAAGTGATAATATACAGGAATTATTTGAAAACATTGGGGCCACTAAGCAGAAGTGACCACAATATAAATTATTTCAAAATTGCAGGAATAAAACTCAAACCAAATACAAGTACTGTGACATCAAATTACAGAAAGGATTTTTCACTGGGTTTTTGTTGTTTCTTTTAATAGCATAACTAGTCAAAATGACCCTAATATCAAACATGGGGAAAATTAAATTTTGACTCAGGATAGACATATGTTGACTGTGTTATAACAGAATTATGGAGAGCATAACTTACTTCCGCAGAAAATGTAAGATAAAAGTCAGTATTTGTAAATGGCAAAATCTGCAAGATTACTTGAGCCAAGCTGGAAATCCTATCTTTGTGAACCCAGTAGAAAGAATCATAAATTGTGTCAGACAAACATTTAAAATAGAATGCGAGAGCCAAGAAGACAAAAAAAACATATATCCAGAGACTAAAAAACAAATAATATATTATTTAAGTATGAAAGAAACAGGAGGTTTGTGTGAAAATTTGTGGGTCTTCGGAGCTTCCAGGGTCTTATGGGACAGACTGTGAATGATAAGGAGATAGTGAGAAAACAGTTCATTTCTTCCCAAAAGTATTCATCTTAGGTCATACAGTATCTTCAAGAGGAGATCTTTATTCAGTGTTAATCTTACTGTACCATTACCTTCAGGTGCCTCAGTTTGTGGATGACACCAGGCCGAGTGGTGCATTTGATACACTTGAGGGAAGGGATGTCATCCAGAGGGACCTTGACAAGCTTGAGAAGTGGACCCAGGTGAACCTCATGAGTTCAACAAAGCCAAGTGCAAGGTCTTGCACCTGGGTTGGGACAATCACAAGTATCAGTACAGACTGGGGGACGAATGGATTGAAAGCAGCCCTGCGGAGAAGGACTTGGGGATAATGGTAGATGAAAAATTGGACGTGAGCCGGCAATGTGCACTTGCAGCCCAGAAAGCCAGTCATATCCTGGGCTGCATAAAAAGAAGCATGGCCAGCAGGTTGAGGGAGGTGATTCTCCCCTCTAYTCCACTCTCGTGAGACTCCACCTGGAGTACAGCATCCAGCTCTAGGCCCCCCAGTGCAAAAAAGATGTTGATCTGTTAGAGCAAGTCCAGAGGAGGGCCACAAAAAACATCAGAGTGCTGGAACACCACTCTTATGAAGAAAGGCTGAGTTGAGGTTGTTAAGCCTGCAGAAGAGAAGGCTTTGGGGAGACCTTATTGCAGCCTTCTTATTAAAAATAAATAAATAAACTGGGGTCAGTGACCAGAAACTAAATTATTGGAAGAAGAAACCTAGGCCAGGAACTCACCAGAGAAAATAAGTTGTCTCACAAAACACCAGTCAGACCAAACTAACCTCAGTCCTTGACTAACTGACTTTGTTATCAACAGCACCAGGAAGAAGGGGGAATGGGGTAGGGGCAGTACAAGCTGTTACGTAGGTCACCAAAAGTAATGTGTTCACTTCCAAGTACACTAAAGTAGTCTGCAATACTGTATTAATGCAACATACATATATTCAAACACAAAAACAGTGAATTTGAAGTATCATGAAGAAGTCTGACAGAGGAGAAAAACAAAAGTGCCAGTGCAAAGGGATGTGGAATTTAGGTGCTATTAGATTTCTAATGAGGCCATTCATATAATATCTTTCATAAAATGGGACATGAAGAAGCCTGAATCCAGGGCACAAATTCAGATGTCCAATAGAATGTTAATCGGGAGACCTTAAGGACAAGGAAGTAAAAAAAAAGATGAAACATTATATATGAACATGTGATGACCCAGGGATTCGTTTCAGGAAATTTACCAGTAATTAAATAACCAGAATGATCTTCAGTACAGTAAGATGTTTCCAGGGGTATGGAGACCCTTAGATCTGTGCACTAGACAATTCCTGCTATGCCACGTACTTCAGTGCATTTCTGTAGGACCCTTGAAGGGTATGCTGGGACATTACCAATGAACCGCCCAATCCAACACGGCAGCTTGCTCTTCAGGGTCTCTCTGAAAAAACAATCTCTTTCAGTGTATACATATATATATATGTATATATACTTCCTGGTAGCAGGGAGCAAAGAGAAATTATCTTAAGACTTGTAGCAAAGAACAGCCTGGCTGGTTAGCAGAAATCTGTATTCAGCAGTGGAAAGAAAGTTCTAGCCTCTCATATCTGACTTTTCTTTAGCCTTAGCCAGAGTAAATCAGGCAACAAGTTTCACTAAATGTTGCAGAAGTTAAACCTCATATTTGTAAATCTAGTTAATTATGGTGTATGTGTTTGTTTTTCCAGCAAAGTCAGTGAGAGGGAAGGATGAAGAGATACACATTAGTAAGAGTCAGGTGTAAAGGAGTTCATTTTTGCTTGATTTTCAGTTTCTAGTCAGTTAAGATTCTTTGGATCTTTCTGTATAGAAAACTATTTAGCTTTTCTTGGGCTAATCCCTTAGCAACTCATTTGTAACTATCCATTCACTTAGCATAGCACCTATTACCCTTGAAATTCTTGGGCTTACTACCTTAGACAAACTAAAGCTTTAGGAAGTGTTAATTAGGAGTTACGGGACTTAATTAAGCAGGAGGAGGAAAAATGTTCTCAAACACCGTGTTGCATTGTAACATGTATTTCTATTCAGAATAACAGAATTCTGCTAGGAATAACAGTTATGATATTTTAAAGTTTGAGAATCTATACATCAAACAAGAAGAAAAAAATTAAAGTTGACTTGCACAGGCTTTTCGAAGTGTGATACATTATGTACAAAGCCACCTCAGTTCCAGCTTTGTTACAAAAGGGATAACTGAATGACTTAAGCAGAAAAAACTTTACTCATGTCCTGTAATTAAAGGTAGTGCTCCATAAAACAAACAAAAAAATTCCAGAAATGTCTGGCTGGGATATTAAGCATGCTGGAACTTCAGTCTCTGAAGGTCTTTGGTGCACAGGTATTAAAAAAGTTTCTGAATATCAAAGATTCTTCCTTCCACTGGTAAGAATCCACTAGGAAGGAAGGAGATTGACTAAAGTTGTGTTTTGACAAGAAGAAACATTTTCAAAATATTATTTCAAATCCTGAATAAAGTTCTTTTGAAGAAAAGGTGTAGCCAGTTTTTAACCTTCATCAATGAATGAAGTATTATTGCACTCGGTCTTTCACTGTCTTTATAAGTAATGCTTATTTAAACTACTTCCAGGTGACTTTGGTTTAGTCCCTCACTTCAGGAGGAAAATATGTCTCTGATGAATCGATACAGATATACGTAGATATATCGGGCAGATATTTTCTCGTTCAAGTAGTTTGATCAGAACAACATTTTGTGCATGCTTAGAAATATTATCTGCTATGATAAAGATGTCTACCACTTTTCTGAATATACTCTTCACAATTTTATCCTCCAAATCAATTTTAATTTTAGAAATGAAAAATGTTAACAAACTCTGAAAAATATCTTCTGGTAAGTTACATGGAAAAATCTACATGAAAATCACTGAAACATCTGACAAGCCACYTAAAACTAGTTATTAATGGTGTGATAGAGTAGCCTTTCATATTATGATCATGACTATGGGACAGACGTGTCTTGTTTCATCTTTATTGCAGCTTCAAGGTTGCAGTTCATCCATGGGGAATATACTGCAGTCGTGTGGAAGCACTCTTTGTGGTGAAACATTTGAGATCCAGCCTGTAGACACAGATGAAGCATGCAAAGATTAAGTTTTCCTGTAAGGTAATCTTAAAGAAGGATTGATGTCTCTTCACTCTGTCGTGGTAACTAAGAGGTAGGCTTAATACTATCTAGCCTGTAGAGGAACTGTATTTTGAATTATGCTGCTTCAGAACAGTAAGTAGATTCTACCTCTAAGTAACTTCCTTAAGCATCGGTCCAGATCTATGGAAGTTAATGACACTTTACACTTTCTACTCCTTTGCTTGAGCTAATTAGAGAAAGAATTGAAAGTCTTGGTTCCCTGTTTTCCTAAACAAGGTAAATGTGATGGAAAGGTCAGCAGGCAATAGGGTGAAGTGGATAGCCAAGTAGTAGTAAAGGCCAGCTGTAGATTAATAAATAACCAGGAACCAAGGAATTGCAGAAAAGGAATAATTCTGAAGAATTGTTCCCTCCCCATGTTGCTACTGATGTGGGTACTGCGCTTAAAAAGTGCAAGTACAGCATAACCACAGTCTGCGTTACATATTTTTCCCTTAAACTTTAGATCACAAAGTGCAGTGGCATCAGTTAAGCATGATTACAAACTGTCCTTTGATGTATTACTGTACGTTGGTTATATTAAACCATTTCTTGTTGCAATCAGAAGCAGAAGAGACCACTTAATGCTGGATACATATATAGTAACAACAAAGAGATGGTAGAAAGAGTGTGATCCTTTTAAGTTTTTATTTAATACATTTATAACCTATATTTCTTTGGGTTTCAAAGAGATTCAAAGAGTAAAAATTGTGATAATTATATCGAAAACCTGAAATGACAATAATATAGGAACCTGTATTAAACAGAACTTAGGTAAACTGTGTTTTTTATTTTAGCATTTTTTCTTCAGCCTCCTAAGTTACAAAAGATGCAGACGCCTTCTTATATCTAGCCTTGAAGGTGATACAGTGTATTGATTTGACACATCTTGAGACCTAATAATCAAGTACATGTTTTTATGATTGGCTGATGTTGCCTTGTGTCTGGCTGCCTAAAGAATGGTAAGTTGACTGAGGTCATCTATAGCCTATAGATAATCTACACGACTAATAAAAATGCTAAGTAGACTGTCAATCTGTTTTCCAATCATATCAAACCTCCTAATCCAATTTGTAATTTTCAAGATGAAACTAATCTAAAAAATAAAATAAAATATACGTGTTTACTAGAACAGAGTGATATATTGCCGGTATGCATCTAGCTGCATTTTAACATTTGAGCTTTCTCTTGAAAGGCTATGGTAATGAATATCGTAGCCTGGTAAATTTTTAACAGTTCTTTATGGACAGAACATTGTACTGGTGATTATTATCCAAAATAAAAAAAAAAAAAAACCAGCTGTATCTGAGCCTCAGATATGTGGAATGCATTAATCTATAACCTTAAAAATCCAGTTTGTGCTTTCTCCTAAGGTGTTTTCAGCTGCAGATTCATATCTGAGGATGATATCTGGTTGAAAGTATACATTATAAAAATAATAGTAATATTTGGTACTGCAYACAGTCAACTCCACATATTTTCTTTTGCTGATGTGGTAAAATGTTGTATATTTCAGTTGAGTGGAYTTAGAGACATAAAACATAGGAACTGTGACTGTGGAATACTGTATTTCAGTGCCATGGGAAAAACCTAAATTTATCTGTGGATCCAAGACTACCCTTCCTCAAACTAGTAGGTGTTAGCAAAGAAGCTGTGGTCCAAAAGTTCATGCTGTCGGAGAGTAAGTATATTTTCTTTCCAAGATGTACATCTAAAGAAAATCAGATGTTAACATAGACTGTGAACTTCCATTTTCATATTAAGTCAGATAATTTCCTAACTTTATTTAAGTTTGGTTTAAACTCACTTACACATAGCAATATATTGGAAGGTTCATTGATATATTGTCAGTCTTGTTCAGTTATGTGAATACAGATTTTACAGCATAAACCAGTTCGTAAAAAGTTACCATGACTTTCTGCCGTAGGCCCTTTAAATCTGATAGACTCACAGGCAGATATGGCCATTTCTCAATTCACTATTTGCCTATATATGTTAAATTTCTCTCCAGTTTGCTTTTTAAAGATCAGATTCCTGTAATAATGTAAATGTGTTTAGCTTAGAGCATTAAATATTGATTCTGRATGTTTTTAATTAGATAATTAATATAACAAATCAAACACATTCATACATGAGAATCTTATTATTTAGCCTTTGTTTTCAGTCATACAGCTGTATATTACAAAAACAGAATAAGGAGTTAAAAATTTTAAGGCCCGAAATTTGTCTTGGCTTCTGGTGACATGTTGTTCAGACTGGGGAAATTATGGTATTTTCCATCCAGCCTAATCTCCTCATTTTCCTTGCCATGAAAACCATAGAGAAGGTGAAAGGCTGCAGTGTTGGGTTCCCACATCTCATCCTAAAATAGCACGGAACAGACATCATCCGGACTAGGAGCTAGGAGGTGCTCCTACACCCCAGCCACGCTCTACCACTAAACACTAGCTAAAAAGACGTAAGTATTATTTCGCTTAGTAGAAGAACAACAAGAATAAAGTTACATTTCCTGTTCTAGGAGAGGAATTCACAATACTGAGCGAGGTGCTTAACCTCCATATACAGTGAATGAGAAGAGCTTTGTACCTCATGATAGAATGTCAGCTGTGCATGATGAAGGATGCAAAATGAGACAGTAGGAAAAAGTAAATTAACAGTAAACATCTTGGCATTCCTTTTATTTGCTGTCTAAGTCTTTCTTCAAACAGCAAACCTCCAAATAAGTGAAGTTGTGAACTCTTTTATAGTGAATTTTGAGTCTTTTGGCAAGGGCACAATTTATTTGCCCAAATGTATGTCCACTGCCATTTAGGTCATTAAGGTATCCTGCCTGGCTTCTACCCTCCCCTCATAATGGAATTGGTCTGCAAATTTTTTACTATATTTTTGAATCCCATGTGAGGGTCACAGCTTATTTTCTAAAGCTTATTTTCTAAAGCTTATTTTCTTCATTACTCTTTTGTGGATCCTTTAGAAGTAATGTATGGATTTCCAGGATCTTTAAGGCAGCTGAGGGGGAACATTCTGCTTTCAGGTAAACTTTGATGACATTTTCAGACATTTTGCCACAGTCACTGTTTCTTTTAAAAACAAATAAACAAAAAATATTGTTTGTTTGTTTGTTTGTTTTTTAAATAAAAATGAACTYGATTAGGGTTTTGATTACTTTCAGGATAGGGGATTTAAAAAGCTCTCCAAATGTAAAACAAAATAAATTTTAAAAGCGCATCACTGAAATACTGTAAAGGGACAAAATTGACCTCCATTCTCAGTGACAGGGATTTTAACGTGGGTAGATTTCTCTACTATACTTCTTCTTTACAAAATAAAATTACTGAAATCTACTTATGTAACCCATAAATGTGATTTTTCTTAACCTTTTTTGGATACTCTAGAATCCATGTTTTTTGTCAGGCCTTCCAATTTTAGGAATTGTCAATGCTATGACCACTTTAGCTGTAGTTGAACTATTGCACGCATAATTCCCCAAACTACAGATCATTTTCAAGTGATTATTTTCTAGGTGAGATAATTTAATGTGCAATAAAAAATCTAAACTGTGACTTAGAGAAAAATGAAAAATGCTATGAAAGTTTACTTGGAAATCTTAGTCAGTTATAGCTAAAGTCTGCCTACTCCCTACAGTGCGGAATAAAAAAAAATTCKGCCTTCCTTTCTTCCCAGTTTGGCCAAGTAGAAACTTATCTGATTGTGATTTCAGCCTGTCATGGTTTAACTCCAGCCGGCAACTRAACACCACATGGCCGCTCACTCACTCCCCCCCRGTGGGATGGGGAAGAGAATCGGAAGAGTTAAAGTGAGAAAACTCATGGGTTGAGATAAAGACAGTTTAATAGGTAACGCAAAAGCCACACATGCAAGCAAAGCAAAACAAGGAATTCATCCACTACTTCCCATCAGCAGGCAGGTGTTCAGCCATCTCCAGGAAAGCAGGGCTCCATCACGTGTAACGGTTACTTGGGAAGACAAACGCCATCACTCTGAACGTCCCCCCCTTCCTTCTTCTTCCCCCAGCWTTATATGCTGAGCATGACGTCATATGGTATGGAATATCCCTTTGGTCAGCTGGGGTCACCTGTCCCAGCTGCGTCCCCTCCCAACTTCTTGTGCACCCCCAGCCTAGTCGCTGGTGGGGTGGGGTGGGAAGCAGAAAAGGCCTTGACTCTGTGTAAGCACGGCTCAGCAATAACTAAAACATCCCTGTATTATCAACACTGTTTTCAGCACAAATCCAAAACATAGCCCCATACTAGCTACTATGAAGAAAATTAACTCTACCCCAGCCAAAACCAAAGAGAAAGATAAATGCATTGCCTTCACGCTTTCTGTAGTAGAGTCATGGCAAAAAAACTGGTAGCTGTTAGGAGAATTGATGTTCTTTCTCATTCATGGCAGCCAGTCAGGAATGTTGAAACACTTTCTGAAAGAGAAAGAATGAACTCATTTTTAGCTATGCCAAAGTAAGGGTCAATGCAAAGAATTTCATCTTACTCTGGGTGATGCTTGATGTTGCAATCAACTCCCAGAAGGCCATATGTGAGCTGATTTTCAGTAATTTCAGTTAGTTAATTATCAGTAGGTAAGAGAATAAAAATATCTTGGCTTTTTCTCTTCCTATCACTCTAATTGGCAGAATTTCAACACAAGTCTTTAGATCTGTGACTTTCATTTCTTCCTGACTGTGCCAAGAATATTTTTTGGCATCTGGCATTTTAACAGTAATATTGCCAGTGACGAGGCATTGGATAGAATCAAAGTACTGGCACAGTATTTTGTAATTTTCACAGAAGCATTTGATTTGATTGACTCTAGAATGTTGATTAGAGGAGATAAGACTATGATGCTCTTGAGGATAAGTCACTTAACTCAGATTCATGAATGTTTAACAAGAAGAGCACACAAATTTGTTATAGGGCAAGGAATCTGGCTTGGATGAAATGGACTGTGATGTCCGCCAAGACTCAGTCTTCAGACCATGTTTATTGAATTTATTTGTCAATGATTTATTCTTGATTGTATTAAATCTATTTTACATCTATATAGATGATGCAATGTTACAACATGGTTCTAATTCATTGGCCATGGTAGGGAAGGATTCAGATAATTTATGGAGGAAACTTTAAAAAGAAAGCTTTTTCTAATGAACAMGAAAACTGCTAGCTATTAATTTCAAAACAAACCCCAAACACTTCTTCAGTCCTTACTTAGGCAAAAAAAAAAGAAAACCCTCCACTGAAATACATACTTAAGTCATGACTTAAGGGTTGGATCAACACAGTCTAGTTACTCTTGAGCAATTTTGTGTTGAAATGCTGTTAATTAGAAGCAGGTATCATTTTAAAAGGTAAGAACTCCACTGAATATATTGTACTTAAACAACAGATGAAGCAAGAAACAAAAATTCTGCAATGTGCTGTCAGACGAAATGTTGTTTAAATTTAGAAGTAAGAAAACCAGACTGTAATATCAATAAAAAGATATGTAGATTTGTTTTATATTAATGCTATGAATAGATAAAATCCAATTTGCCTTTAGGCAAATTTTCAGATTTGTAGCTTGACAGAATATAAGAACACATCACTGCAGCTTTTATGTGAATAAGTCAACTTACTTCCTCCTCAGTGAGTCTGGAACTATGCAAATATATTTTATGTTTGGAGAGGCCCCTGGTTATATGAAAACAATGTTGTTGTTTCTTTTAGATTTTAATTTAATATTCCTAGCCTTGAAGGGAGAAATCATCATAGACTCATTTACCCTACAGTCAGTGTGACAATATGGGAGGGTACATTTAATGCCTTAGCAGTAAGCATTTTGAACAGGCATCCAAAGGTGATAAGAACTGAAATAATCTTTGGCAAAATTCAAATGCAGCTTAATTGAATATTTAAAATCATTCACAAGGTATAATTGAGAATAAATTATGTAATGATGTGGTAGAAATGATTTGATTTTATACTTCCTTCTGCTTAGGAGTACCACAGATGCTTGCATGTGGGTAGGGCAAGTTTCTTGCTGTGAAAGTCATTTGAGATGCAATACAAAGCATTG
This sequence comes from Phoebastria nigripes, assembly GCA_035582835.1. Classification (NCBI taxonomy): domain Eukaryota; kingdom Metazoa; phylum Chordata; class Aves; order Procellariiformes; family Diomedeidae; genus Phoebastria; species Phoebastria nigripes. The sequence continues at coordinate 293,791 of JAYKAV010002803.1, forward strand.
TACATTAATGAGGTTTTATTATCTCCTTTTCTGATACTTTCATGAATGAAAATATAAAGGTATTCATATAACTCTTTAACACAGGTGGTAGTTTAGACCTTCATTTCATATTGGCATCTTCTCTTGTATTTTAATGTGGACATTTTAAAAATCAAAGAGTTTTCATACACAGTGAATAGATCATATATGAGGGTATGTGACACAAGACATTCCTTCTTCAAGGCAGAAATATTTAGATGTCTCTCCTGTCTCTTGCTTTTATGTTTCAGTYTTTGGTTTGGGGTTTTTTTACATTTTCTGACCTGTGGAAAGATCCCACAGGTTAAACGTCTATGCCATGAAAACCAGGTTATGCTTGGCTTCATATTTTAAAACGTCAACAGAATACCCTAAATCTTGGATGCATGCATTACTGACATCTAAGCCCTGTGTAAGTACTCCAAATGTTAGAATATGCTAATACTAAAAAGGAAGCAATATATGTTCATTTTGAAAAATACTGAAGTCCTGAGTGTTCATCCCAGTTATCAGTAAGTACACACAGTCACCTCATTAAACTGCAGCTTCAGTGAGAACAAACAAAAGAGTTTTAACTCCAAATTTCAGTGACAGACTTTGATACCTGTCATCAAGTAATGTAATTATAAATGTTGAAAATATTTTTCCATGTACACACGAAACTAAGAAATGCATAGTTTCTTCGTAACTCCAAGTCTATTGCAGTCAAGGCTTAGCTCAGAGGGTCTCTCCAATGGATGTTTACCAGGGTCGCTCTCTTTTTGTTCGGCTTTCTGTCCTGTGTCTTCACTTTACCCTTACCTGTATTGTGTTCCTTCTCCTGCTATAACTATGCTAGCAAAATCCAGAAAATACAGATTCCTTTTGCTTGAATAGCTTATTCAAGCCAAGGAGATGCTATAATAGAAGAACTCTTCTGCCACTGTATGCTAAAATAGSTGAATCCTATCTAGGGAGCATGTTGCCAGTATTGCTCTTTGCATGTATCTATCCTGTACTCACATGTAAGTAAACAAGTCCTTTGTGTTAAAAATGGAAAAAACAATGAGTCTAGGCTGCTTTCAAAGTCAGGAGTCATTCTCAAGAGAAGATTGAGTTCTTGAAGTGTTGATGCTGACTAGCGAAGAAGGAAAATCCTGGTSGTGAGGAGGGTTCCTGTATTTAATTGCTTTAACAAAGAATGGAGAGAAATAGAAAACTTAACTCCATGGAGCTGATTATCCACGATGGCCTCGGGGCAGAGACAGAGGTGGCCTTCATTGCCTTATGCCTGCCAGTTCAGTTGCCTTAGTCAAGCTCCAAATATGCAGACTGAACATGACAAGGGTCACTTTGAACTGCGTTATTCCTTTTTAATTGCCAGCTGTATTGACAATTCCTTTGGGAGCTCAAAATCAGGGATTCTGAGAAATATAGCTTGGCAAAACTCTGCTCTTAAACAATTATATTTTCTGATTTGCAGATCTTATCAAAGACTTAATKACATTATAAAGTTTCTAATTTGAAAACAGTGGCATCAAATACAAGTGTTCAAATTTGTTTTGATAATATTACTTTCTGTGATATCCTCCTGTAACATGGTGAAAAAGGAATCAGCCATGTGTTTGCTACTTTTTAAAACTTTCTTTTTATCTAAGGATGATATGATTTCCTTTAATTTCTTTTAATACTTGTTGACAATCTTGTTATCTTTGCCAGTTACTTTGAAGATCTTCTGAAAGGATCAGTCTTTGAGTAATAATGAAGATAAAGGTACAGAGTGTTTAACCATTCCATGATTTGGAAGGTAAGCAGGAACAGAAAAAGCCCATCTTAAAGTGTACAAGCATTATTTTTTTTTCCTTATGAATTCACATGTCAAAGCCCTCTCGCACATGCTGAATTTTTGTTTACTGTCAGTTAAATTTTTTACATGTGCAGGAGCTCCGGCTATTGGAGCTGTGGGGTTTTGAGAGGATTTTCCCCAAAAGGAGGGATCTTAAAAAACAAGCAGAGGTGAAAATGCCATGAGCAGGTCAGTTACAGATCTGTTTCAACACCTCTCAGGCAAACTAATTYTTCTGTTCAGTTTATACCTTAATTTATGTTTTGTGCAATGAATCACTGGAATAACCCTAACATTTGCATTCCATGACTTTTGAATGTTTAAAATAGAAACCTTCATGTTGAATTGACAAATGGTTTGTATTAATATAAAATTAGATTTAGGAAAATCATTTAATCTATAAATGACATCTGGTATTTACAGCTTTAGAGTCTGATGAAGATAGATGCACTACCTTACATGTTTATAATATTTTGTAAATTTGCAAATGCATATTTAAATTGATTGTATCCCTCTCCCATCCTTCAAATGTCACTGGTCCTCTAAGGACCTAGTCCAAAGCTCACTTTCATTAATGGAAAGAGTTACAGGCTAAATGTATAGCCTAAAATTAAACAGAGCCTAGGAACATTCCTGAGCTCTGGAATGCTACCCTTTCTACTGTTAAAGTGTTAGTGTGTTCCTCAGCATGATTTTGGCCTGCCCCAGCTAGCCTTCGGCTGACTAATTCCTGGATGTAGTTCAGGAATTAGTGTCAGCCAGAGAAAATCTCTAACAGACACTTTGAGTGCAGCCTGTTCTGGAGGGTGAAAGAGTTTAGTAGTATGGGTGTAGGATGTCCTGTGCCAGTTGGCCTTGGTGTCTCCTCCTGAGTAGCCACAATGAAGTCTAAACCAGCAAGTTTGGGGGGGATTGGGACATCATATAGTCTCACAGGCTTGCTCTGTATAGACTTCCTTGCATAGGGCTGTGTTAGGATAGGCCCGGTCAGGAGCTTTTTTTGGATTTCTTGTTTTGATCATAAAATAAAAAAATTCTTCATGGGAATGTCCCTTCCAGCCCAAATAAGTGTAGAATTCCTAGTTAAGAAAGGACACAATTCCACTAACCCATCCAAGAATAATAACCATCTGGAGTGGGGAGAGTAAGATCCTGGCTTAAAAGAATCAACAACTGGGGAATCGGTAGCCTCCAGCCCATAGGAGTGTTCCTCTGTGAGTTAGTGTGATGGTGTCTGGGATCTCAGTGTGAGGCTGAGGACAGGTGCCAGGATGCTGTTATACTCAGAGAGAGAGAGACAAGTGGGATCAGACCTTTTAAATTTGAAGTGGCTCTTTTGAGCACCCAGAAGATTAGAATCCAATCCCCTTGGCTTGGAAAAACAGTATATTTAAAGACAAATATTTAAAAAAACCTCTGGACTAATTCCACTTCTTTGTATCATATTTCTTTTTCTGATTCAGCTAGCATCTTAAATGTTTTTGATTTTGATTTATTCACAAACTTTTTTTGAATTTTAAAGAACAACATTTTAAACAACAAGAAAGGTAGGGGTCATATGGATGCTCTCTCTGTGCATATGTGTGTGGTTGTGTATAAATACTCCAGCAAAGGAAAATGCATATTCTGCAGTAAAGTTACATTTATTAATTATTTCTAGTGTATCATCACTATTTGTTTCTTCTCTTGATGTTAAATATGTCTAGATGGAGAAGCAAGGGAGGGTTGGTGAGGTTCTTTACAATGGGTTACTGTAATTAACTTTCACGTTAGGATTTAATCTATGCAAGTTTAAGCACAATTTGGGCTTTAATGTTGTTTTACATGAATGCAAAATGCAATTATTTATCATCTTTTCCTTCCTATGCATGTTATGCACAGGAACGTACAAAGCCTTTGCAGTCTTAAACCTATGCTTCTCCACAACAAACTGTACTTCTATTACATATTTTCTCAAAAAGGTAGAGACAAATATGTAGGCTGCAAGTTCTGAATGAACCACACTTATGACAGAAAGAAGATACCCCCAAGGTACATGTTTGTGTACCTCTTTCACAGTGAGTACTCTCACACAGCAATAAGAATTTTCTTTGGCTATATTCTGGCCAAGAAAACGTTGTATGTTTAATGGATCTTTGTCAGAGTGAGAAATAGTCTCAATGCATGAGAGTCAATAGAGTCCCTGAGACATCCTTGCTAGAACGGAAAAGGACATATCATTCCTTCAGTTGTGCTCATAATTTCAGTGGCCAGCGTGCTTGTGCATGGATCCCTCAAGTGCCAAGAATAGTCTTCAGCGCTCCAAAAAGACAGTGTCTGGGAGAACGAGTTCATTGCCAATCTGCAGAGCCAGAAAGAGCATGCATTAGGGAAAGGAAGCATGTGTTTTATCTTGCCTGTAATGCTGTTGCTCTGTGCAGTTCTCCAGTGCTTTTGTAAAGTTTATGGATAGTCTTGGCCTCTGAAATCATAACGTCTCCAGACACTGCTGCTCCTCAGCTCCTTTGCCAAGACAAAATAAGTCAGAAGAATATTAATGTTAAGACTGGGAATATTCAGGGAACTTCTTCAGGTTGGTCAATCTTTTTTTCCCGTACTTTAAACTCTACTTCTTTTATCCCTATTGAGGAAACCTAGGGAAAACAAGTTTTCTAACTTGAGCAAAATCTAGGTTTTATCAGCCTTAGAAAAAGAAGAACAAATTTTGCCTGTGCAAGTGAATAATCTCTGTAAGGCATATAAGAAATGCTATAGGCATTAAATTTTTCCTTTTCTTCATTTTAGTTCCAGTATTTGTGTCTCTGTTCAATGGTTCTATTCRACCTCTGGTTTTGCTTTTCATCTCACTTTTCTCCATATTTTATTCAAAAATTTATTTTCTCTTTTTCTTATCTCAGCTTGTCCTATTGGGATTCTGCAGCCAGTCCTGGCCCAGTTTAACTTTCTCTCACACAGCTTTGAARCTGGTTGAAAATGGACTGAAAAATCATCTGTTGCTGACTAAAATGTGACTGTTAATTTCATACTCATTATTGTGTATGTTGTGTGCAGATGTATATATCTGGACACTGTGTGACATGATCTTTTGGGTTCGCTTTCCTGCTACCTCTGACCCTCCCTATACAATGCCTGCTTCACAACATCATCTGATGTGAGCAAGAATGAAGTTCCTTGGGTAGCAGAATATCAGTTTCATGCAGCATAGATGAGAATGCAGTTGTCTCATTTAAATAATACCCCATAATGAGATGCTGTCTGAGGAAACAAGGGGAAAATAAAGCTGTGTCTGTATGTTTCTAGCCAGATACCATTTTATGTACAATATACAGAAACTGTAAGGAAATGCAATGTATTTGGAGTACTTTTGCCATAGTTAACAGATTTTAAGTTCTCTATACAATTCTGAAAAAAATGTCTATAGCAACTCAGAGATACAAAATGTTTCCATATCACTACTGATAAAAGGAATCTTGAAAAGGAAAAGCAAGCAGTTGTCAAAGATCAAAAAAGACACCTGAAATCATCATTGTAAATATCACTAACAATCAATTAATGATATCTGAAATAAATGTGCATAAAGGAAAGCAATATAGAAATGAAATAAAATACAGCTAATACACCCAAAATTGTAAAATTGTTTTAAGAAGTGCCTTTCTCATTACAGCTGAATGTGATTTTCCAGATAGAGGCATTGTAATATGACCCTGTGTGCTGTTCTGTGTGTACAATAAAGCAAGCAAAATTAATCCCTTCCCCTGATGACCTCTAGAAATGAAAACCCATTATAGTAATAATATTTGTACTTAGGCCTTGATGTTTTTGTGCTGAATCTGAATGCCATGAAATGATTGTATACAGTGGCTGATGAGGACACATGTACAGATAATTACATAAATAATCCTCTTTATATAGGTGCAAGGTGACTTTTTAGATCTGGTATGGAAACTAGTTGAAGCCTAATAAAACTTGTAATCATTTTCTTTACTGCTAAGGCCTGAATCTTATTACGTTGAAAGGTCTATTAGGAATGTTTCCCTTTTTAACATGGAATGTATGTAACTGGATCTTGTGCACAATTTTCCTGTTTCTAAAACTTGAATTAAGCATTGAAATTTCTGCCTAAGTTACTGGTTTTGGTGTTTGCCAAAGTATATATGGTATCAAATACTATAATACGTCTTTGTTACCAGTCTGCAGTTCAGTTAACAAACCCCACTTAAAGGGTAAAAGATCTTTTAAAAAACAACATTATTTAGCTTGGAACAGGAATCAATACTTCATATGATATGGTAATGAAACGCAGACTTTGTAACATATTGATGGACACTGAGAAAGTGTGTGTGGTGAGAGGAGTGGGTGTATTTGTGTGCATGTTGGAGGGACCACAATAGTATTAATAGCCTGTAAAGGAGGTTTCTGACATTTGGTAAACACATGAGTATGACACAGAGCACAATAGGAACTACAGTTCAGAAACAATGATCCGTACATTACTCTGGAACGCCATTAAATACATGTGAGCTTTCTTCTGTCAGCATTTGTATTTTCACAGGATGTAGTACCAAAGCATTAGCTTTGTGGAAAAGGAAGGCTAAAAAGACATCCACATATTGTTTTACTATTTTGCTTTACTTCTAATATTTGTGTATCTTTCTGATGTGGGCCATATATCCAAGCTGGTTTGGTTTTGCTCAAACAGTCTGGCTTTCTATTTGTTTAAGTGGTAATAAATTCCCATTGATCAGGTCTTAGTGGAAATTAGAACACCCTCCATGTGCCTTGGCTGGGGAGGCTGCTCCCAGCAGACTCTTGCTGGCGTTAAAAGCCCACTGGAATGTTTCAGAATGGTTGTTGTTGCTGCATATTACTTCGCAATGTCAATACCAGAAGACCTATTGATTTAGATCCCTTTCTTTAAATAAAAGAAATGATTTAGTATTTGAAAATAGTAAAAATGGCCACCTGGTGTAAAAATAACACTACCTCGCCTCTCTTTCTTAGACTGTCCATCAGCTTGGGAAAGCCTTGAATTATTGCACACTGTAATTATTTATTTTAAAAAAACATATACCATGTGTTGTACTTTCAATATATTGATTGTAAAGGCTTATATTTGTAGCCTTCTGCTAAAGAATAAAACTTGAATTTATTAATTGCATTTTATTTTAGATTAAGATTAGGAGGATTTCTTTTAAGCAGTGCGTATAGGTGTTTTTAAGAGGGTGACCTGAGAAAGATACAGATACATGCAAGACTTATCAGTCTTTCAGACCTCTACTTCTCGGTGTCGGTCAAGCACCACTGGCAGAGGAGGTGTGGAGAGGTCTCTTTCTAACGGTGATTTCCATACCAGTGTCAGCAGACTGCTAAAAAGTGAAAGAGAGAGGAGCTATGAAAGCAAAAAGGACAGATATGAAATGGGAGGCAATATATGCTATGCTAGTATCTGTACACATGAAATACTTTATAATTAGTAAATACCTAAATCAGCTGCTTAAATCCACTAAGGAGGATTATAAGGAACTAGAAGTCAAGATTCCATTATAAGAAACTAGAAGTCAAGATTCATCTGTATGACATAAAGATTGCCAATAAAGAGGGTGTGGTTTGGTTTTGGGGGTTGGTTTTTTTTTTCCTCAGGAGGTTAGGAAGGCTGGAACTCRGTCATATATCAAAGCGTGCCATGTGTCAGGGAGGTTCTTTATTCCCTACAGCAGTACCTTATTATCTAAAAGTATTTTCAGTATTTTCACCCAGATTGTTTCCCACCCCTTCTTTTGGGTTCCATTTTCCTTTGCCTGATCCTTCAGGTTCCTTCCCAATACTTCCTCACCCCACCTGAAAGCTTTGCATATATGACCTACGGTCAGTGGGTGATGAAGCCTATTGAAGGGATGCAGCTCCTTGGGTGGGCTGGGAAGATGTGACACTACTTCTTCCTGGGCATTCTTCTTTGCTGTCCTTCTGGAGCTCTACCACGCTGAGGATCCATTTTGAAATCCTAGTACTATTCTATAAAAATAATGCAGCTTTCTCTTCTAGCTTAAAATGTGTTTTTTTCAGGAACAACATCACTCATGCACAGCCTGTTAAATGAACACTTGTATTCAAATAACTTACTGATTATGCAAAACAACTCTGCCTGTTACAGTACACATTCAGTGCAGAAAATTGCTCTGTTAGTTGGACTGCTTTTCCCGTCACAATGAAACATACATCTGCTTACAGCTAAAAGTCCAAGGGCCTGATTTACTAAAAATTAGTGATCCATCAGATTGATGGGCAATCTGCACTCTTGGTGCCTTGAAATTTCTTGCATCAGTCACCAGATCATGATTTACTAATAGGGTTTCAGGGCTTGCAAAATAGCACAACTCTAACCACATATTAATATTTAATCTGGCATTTTAAGTGCACCTAACAAAAGACCCCAGAGCTGCTGACAGGACCCTAAATTGTGAATTTCTTAAAAAGGAATTGAGTATTTCCATAGTGGTTTCATGTGGAAATCTGAAATAAAAAGAAATACATGAGTTAAGCCCTGCTCATGAACTTACAAGCTTCTAACTATATTTTCTTGAAAAACTGTTTATAGTTTGCTTTTTCATAGTCTAGCTTCATTAACATATGACAAAGCTTCCTTTGGCAGTTTCACTGTCCATAGCTCATGATGGCAGAGAAATTTCAAAACTCATTTCTATATTGTGTGCAAGTAAACAGCCTGTTCTTTAAATACTTAATCCACTTGGCAACTCTAGAAAGGTGCTAAATGAGGGTAAAAATAATGTATAAATCACAAAGACCTCTTTAGTACCATGGAATTTAGTAATTGAATCTGCACAGACTTAGTAAATTGGGCCCTCTGTGTTTTGTATAGCATTTTTAAGTAAGCAAGATAGGCAAGAAACTGAATTACATATTGATAGTGTTTCTACCATTTCATGGCTTAAGCAGAGCAATAGTGAGTTAATAAGTAACTTCTCCTGCTGCTGTCAGATGAATTTTCTAATTTTACAAAACGTATATAGTGCATGTCTAGAAAAGGGTTTATTTGTTTCTTCAATTTTCATACGCCATAATTTATGAAAGATGTTCCGAACACCACCTGTAATAACAGAATGTTTATTAGTGTGCAAATGAGGGTTATAAATGATGTTGCTTATCTATGGAACAAAACACAAAAGACAACTTATTAGCAAAAGACAAATTGCTCAGCAAGTTTCAATGAGCTGCTATGTTTGTCATGAAAAAAACCTTTTATTTGCACAGATCAATGCTTTTATAATCCATTTAAAATAATATACTTGCCACTAGGTGGCTATTTCTGATCAGATCATTTTACCATTTTAATTACATTTTTAATATCCTGGCTGCATAAACAAAGATAAATTACAAGCCTTGCACAATCTGGCTGCTAGCTCAGGCACAATCTGTAATAATATCAGCTTTTGTTTGTGCCTCCTCTAATTAGATTCTGAAATCTAGGCTTTATCAATCAATAATTTTAATTTCAGAATTGCCTTTTGATCTTACATTTCATGTTTGTTTGCAGAAAATGATCAGTAGGACAAAGCTGATAATTTATGCAGAAACAATCTCTCAGCAGAGTTACAAGCGCATTCCTAGCCATCAACACAACCCAGCAGACTAAGCTTGACACAGGTCTAATTAGCATGCAGATATGTGTCGCCTCATTGGCAATTCAAATTGCTTTTTTATAATGTACCTCAAATTGTGCTACTCAAACATTGTATTTGATTTCCAAAGCCCCCTGGGCATCCCATAATGTCTCCCCTTATCCTGGGTACGAAGCATTTATTGAACAATCTGCTTCGACCCTGGCTATCTTTTCGAAAACACCCAAACATTGTAACCGTGGGACCAGCTTTTCCTCCTTGTCAGACAGCAACTTGTTCTTCTGCAGAGCGCCGTGTGCCACATCCGTAGGTTTAGCGATGATATGTTACCTTGCGAGCTCCTGCTCCCACAGTGGCTGCTCTGTAGAGGGCTTCGTTCCTGTGCCACTCATTTAAAAAGGGGGAGGATGTCTACAGAGCACACATTAATATGCGGCACATAACCACGTCTCTGAATGCCAGCCTTCCATTCTTCATTAAACAAAATGGCTGGATTGCAGTGATTGTTTTCCCCTCCACACGCGCGCGCGCGCGCACAGACACACACACCACGCACGCAGGCACATACCCACACACCCCACACACGCACTCCGGCTTTCTCTCTTTTTCTCCCTCACGCACACGCACGCACTTTCCCCCACGCACACAAACGCGCGCGCACACACTCACACAACATTCCCTGCCGTAGCGTGTCGTTCTCAGCGCGGTGAGTTACGTGCGAAAAGTTGTCTGCGGCATGCGTGACACGCGAGGAGATTCCTGCCAACGTCAGGGCCCTTTTTTGCCATGCAGCAACAAGTGGCAGAATCAATGGTGTACAGTTATTCAGCAATGTAATTCATTTCACTGGCTTTGGCTCCTAGCCAGATCCGCCATCTGTCTCTTGCTCTCCCTCTCTCTCTCTCGCCTGAATTTGTCCTACATTTCGTAATGTTACGTGCTTGCCATCCTTATTCTATGTCAGAGGTACAGCACGAGCCTCACCCCCGTTCCGGCGTGGAGTTCTCTGAGTTCGGTGGCACTTTGGATATTCCACTTCAGTGCCATGGGAAGAAAAGGGTAAGCAAAAAACAGAGGGATAGCTGCAAAGAGAATGGTGCTCTTCTATCCAAAAGCCAGAGCCTCCGCTTTTTATTTAAAGCATTGATATGGATCTGTCTCACATGGGAACTTTTCCTGCTTCATTAGAGTATCTTCGTTTTCTTTATTGGATGCTGGCACTGTACGCCACTGCACAGCTCCGTGGAATGCCTGCTGTTGGATACTTGCAGATCCCTGCCACCAAGCAACCTCCTGCATTGGAAATCGGGTGTCTACTCCAGGATCTTATGCGTGCTTGCTGTTTGAAGCTGCAGAAAAGTGAATAATCAATTAAGTATTGATTTCTTGTAAGATTTGGTAAATTTCAAAGGCAGGACAAAGAGGATGGCTTAAGGAAAGCACTGCAGGGACTTGGCGTAAATTAGACAACTAACAGCAGTGCAGAATAAAATAACACCTCAACTGAATATTTCCTTGGAAGAATTAGCACCAGCTATTGGAAGACGATGGTGGATTTAATCAAGACGGCAGGCACGCTTGAGTTTTAACCGTGAACCTGAAAGAGGAGCTAATTATAACCACCTTTTTATATGGAGCTAATTTGACTGAATGGATGCAAATGTGCTTTATTTATGGATGAAGAAGCAAGCCTTACAGCATTGACTTTGGGATCATCGCATATGCTAAGCTTTACAGCTTCTCTAAAAGTCAAGCCTACAGTACATTTTTATTTACTGAGAAGGTATTTATATGTAAGCATAAGCTAGCCGTACAAAAGATTCATCAGAACAATGTACTGTGGCACTGAGGATCTAATTATAATTTTGCAGCATTTCATGTTTTCTCTCATTTGGTGCTTTTCAACCCTTGCTTGTGATGGGTTATAAATGGGACAATAAATGTATGATTTAAACTATTGTGATTTTCATTGTGTAGTTTATTAATCGTACTGTAGTTTTCTTAACGTGTTTCTGAATTATTCAGCAGTAATTTATAATGAAAGAAGCAGAACTGGTGGGGTGGTTTTAAATTCATTTATAATCTTCTTACAGATCTAAATGTACAGGTTCTACCAGCCGATGAGCTCTGTAATTATGGAAGAATGTTGAAATTTTCAGATAAATGGGACACTGACTTTACAATGGGCACAATATTGTATAATCAGTAAAAGGAGGATTGTTATGTTTTGACTCTGTGGAGACTGGTCTTGGTTAGTTAACTCCTTCTCTGCTGATAATGGTAAGCAAATGTACCTTATACGAGAAAATAGGGGGAGAATGTAATGTATTAGTTTGATGTTTTGCTAGTCTGAAACCTTAGCATATTTTTTTTCCATTTATTTCCATTTCTGTTACTTTTCTTTTCCCTATTTGCTTCTCTGTTTTTTGTCGGGTTTTTTTTTTCCTCCTGTCTTGCAATCTACATTCCCTGAGCAACCACAGGAACCAAGTTACATTAAGCTTCAACACAAAGACGATGTAAGAATAATGAATCCTCATTTGCATCGACATTTGTATTCAGATTTGCCAGGCTATAAACTTGGCAGATCAAGCGGAATATTAAGTAGAGGCTTCCATGGTAAATTGTGACTCTTGCAATTGCTGAGTCGTTTTTCCTATTTGTGTGTGTGTGCGTGTGTGTGTGCATGTGTGTACATGTGTATGTATGTGCATATCTGTAGTGGCAGGTAAAGTCTCATGACTACTTGATTTCTGAGAAGCACATTGGCCTTCTTTCTCTTTCAGTATATGATGCCAGTTTATGCAAAATGAAACAGGAATACACCAACAGTAAGCATTTCAGTTGAAGATAGAGCGTGACATATGACTAAAGTATTAACTCCCTTGTCTAGAGACCATCTGAAAGAATTCTTTAAGCAAATAGATAAACACTATTGCAAAAGCAAACRGATCTTCTGCATCAGCTGGAGGTTTGATTTCACTGCAAGTAGAATACAAAGCTCAAACTGTGAAATAGCACTAAACCTATCTACTGCATAACATGACACACTGTTTTATTTGTGTTAATGTATGCATGTATGTTTCCATTAAAAATTTGGGCCTTGGTACACCTACCATCAGGTGCTCTCCCCTTTGGTTTGGTTGGACTGTCTCCAGCTTTACAGTAGTATGTATGAGAGCAAAGTTGGCCCTTCTCTTCCAGGGTTGGACGTTGAACCTTTTCCTTCACTGACATTTGCTGAAGAAGAGGTGACCCTAGCTATTCATTTCCCTAAGAATTCCTCCCTTCTCTCTCTGGATGAGCCTTTTTCAGAATGAATAATTGCAAAAGTGGAAGATTTACCTTATCATTCTCCTTTTTAACTTTGTGTTATTGAAAGTAATTTACGCACAAACTTTGGTAACTTTAAGTTATCCATAACATGGATTATATTATTTCAGAAGCAGTGAAAAAGTGCTCAGTCAACAAATGCTAAAAATGCTCCAAGACTCACATTTGCTACCCATCTATTTTAAAGTAKTTGTCTCAGGACTCCAACAAAGTTCTCTGGAGAGAACTTGAGAGTGGCACTGAATTAGGAGATGCAGGAAATGATCAGGCATGCAGGAAATGCTTCCAGTGCCTTCTTTTGGTACATAGCCCCTCCCTACCACACACATAAATATAAACCTAGCAAAGAGAATGCCAGTACAGTCCATAGCGTGTGTTTCCATAATTGTTTATAACAGGCTTCTATGTTAAAGAGGTACAATGATAGAGAAAAATCCTGGAATTTTTTCCAGTCCTTCCTAAACAAGTTGAGGGACTGAATTTAAGAACTTAATCTATGGCTTAATCCATTGAAAAGCAAGCACAATGCAGTGACTAAACCTGTTGTAAACGATATTATACTGTATTATTATTGGCTATAATTTCAGCTGAGAAAGTCATAGCAGTTTTCTGTAAAAATACACCAAACCCTAATAACGTTTGGATTTACTCTCATTTTGGTTTTACGCGGTAATAGGGTAATTGATCATGCAGGGAATGGTCAGTTGTAATGTAGTGTTCACTAAGGGTGGAAGATGATATGCTGTTCATGTAGAACAGTAACCGATGGCAGGCAAAGGTGACCATAGATCATTATTTGTTTGCTATTTTTGAGAAGCTTTAGAACTTGATTCTTTTAATATGGGGGAAAACATGGAATATGGTGTCTCATTCCTTTGAAAGAGTATTCTGGGCTACATTTCCAAAATGGTGCTTAATGTAGAAGGGGAAGGTAGAACTTTCAAGATATGTTTCCATATTCCACTTCCTTATGCACATCATCTTGATGAATTAATATTGAACTTTGTTGTTTGGGTTAGTATATGTACCTGCCATTAATTGTTTTGGAAATTTACCCTAAAACAGCTAACAAAGTGGTCCTTTTCTGAGAAGGGAAAAACAAAACAATATCTCATTGTCTTTCCGAAAAAAAAATCCAGTGGAAAAGAGGCCTTGAGATTTAAGAATAACAGATTAACAAACTGTAACATTTTTGCTGGACATGCATTTACAACAGTCATTCACTAAAGTGAATCCTTTGAAAAATTAATTCCTGTTGGGTTTTTTTTGCCCCTATACAAAATTCCCCAACTTCTTGCTGCCTATGACTATAAAACCCAAAGAAAGGATAGATGAATGAAAAGTACTTTAAGCTCCAAACACATTCATCATATTCACTGACAAAAAGATAAAAACACCTGGCATAAAGGAAGGTGTGAAGCTAATATTTCCTGGGAGAAACTCCAGTCTGTTCTCTGGCCTTTTATGTGTACTGTGTTGTTGAGTAAAATACTGGAGTGCTGTTCATAACAAAAATCTACTGTGTGATGGGTATTCACCATCACTGGACAGAGTGTAGCACAGTCAGCCCAGGCATAGCATACAGATACTCTAGAAGGAAAGCTCAAGGCCTGTTACAACATTTCGGTCTAGCTCATTGTGTTGCTAAAAAATTTAAGATTCCAACAACACAGAGCTCACTATATATAGTAAGGGTCAGATCTGCTGGCCCACAGAATTTAAAGGGAAGCTATCATTTTTTATAATTATTCTTCTGGTCGAARATCCTTTTGTGTAACCTACTGTTGTGATGAGTATCACTCAAGGGTTGTGTTTCTTACTGGAAGCTTAGTTGGCTGTTTCTGTCACTGGTGTGGACTTCATCTTGGGACTGAATTGTAAGCTTTCTGCACCTGCAGGAATGTAGTTTCCTAAACAGTTTTTTCTGCTTACTTTGTGCATGTAACAGCAGTTTGAACTTAGACAATTTAACTGTTTCTGTTATATAGACAGTAAACCATTCCCCTTTCATGTTTTTTGTTTGCTAGACACAAAGGAGACAGAAATTATTTTTAAAAGAAGCAAATAGGTAGATATGCAAACCAGGGAGGAGAAGAGATAACAGATTGAGACTGGGAAGTGGCTTTTCCATTGGCTTTTTATAAATGATAAGAGTTAAATATTTCTTTCCAAGGTGAAACTTATGTGTTCTCCTGCTTTATCATTCCTTCAGTGGTATGTCTTTTGAGACACTCTATCTGTAATCTCCAATTGTGCACTCTGCAGTAATTTACAATTAATAATTGAAGGGTTTGTGCCAGATTTTCTAGTTTTGCTAAAGACTTTGCTGGGAAAGTGTAATCCACTGAAACGTGTTATTTGCCCTACTTTGGCAGTCCAAGAAAAAGTTCATCTTTTCCTTAATAAAATAAATATGCTTTCAATACCAAGAGCTTTCACATGGCAAAGCTTTTAATTTAATCGCCAGGATTGAGTTAGCTATTTTCAGTTTCAAGCAGTCCTTCGATTGCTAAAGACAAAATTGTAATGACTATAAATATTATTAGATAATGAATAAACTGGATATGCACAAAATTCCCTCAGACCTGAGATCTCTTTCTGTGGTTTGTTACTTATTGCATCTTGTATCAAATTACACTGCAATCTTGTAATTTGTGTTTGTATAGCATCTAGCATAATAAGGCTCCAGTTCTGATCAGTATCATGACATAAATAATAATAGAAATGCATTGTTTTAGACAATAGGCAAGCTTTCCAGGGTGGTTGTTTATTTGCATAACCAACACTGTCTCATTTAGTTTAGTGGTTAGTGCTTTTGGCAAAATTCTGTGATCATTAATTGTGCTTTGAATTTCATTGGGAATTTTGTTTAATGAGAACAGATTTTGATGCAAGGTCAGCTCTCTGAAAACCATACCGACCCACACTTCATTATTGTCACAGTGAGTCATATAGCAACGTGGAAATCACTTTACTCTGCACTGAACTTGGCCAGCTCTAGGGCGGAATTCAACACTTGGGTAACAAAACTCAGCAACTGAGCACAGGGGAAGACTGAAGAAAGGAGAATCTAATTTCTGAATTTTAGCTTATTAGATTACAGAGGTGAGAGGCAAGGGAAAGTTTCTGTGAAATGGAGGAGGGAATACTGCATGCTGATAAAACATGTACAAGGAGATGGGAAATTAAACAATCTTTTTACTGTTAACCTGATGTCCGTAGTCAAAAGAAAGAACAAGAAGCAGAACACAAATTCCAGTCATTGCAACTTGCAATGTATAACTACCAGTTTCTCCTGGATCCATAATTTATGTTGGAACCTGCAATGAATCATGCTACATAGAAGTGGTCCTAGGCTGCAGAAGGTAAATCTAATGACACATCAGCTATTACTAATTTAGGGCTGACTGCTTCTGCTCTCAGTAATGTAAGTGGGAGTTTTTCTGTGGACTACGTTGGGAGCTGTATTTGGTCTTATTCACAATGCACTGAAGTTACTTGTGCTATACTATGCCACAGTCATAAACACTGAATAGGAGGTGGCATTTTAAATATCTGAAATATTCTGAAATGTGTTTATGGGACCATATTCAGTTTAAAGTTTGCTTATCCTGCTCTAAGCATTTTCCTATTAATAGTTAACATAGTAGTTTACCACTGTAGTTTAGAGAAGTATTTGATTTTTCCTTTCAGCAAAACTGAATTTTTTGCATAGTGAATTCTCTATATAACAAATAAAATTTCCTTAAAAGCACTCTTCACTTTTTAAACCATTGTAGTCCTCCTTATAAAATATAAATAAAATGCTGCAAGAGAGAGGTTAAAAAGGGTCCAGCTATGAAATTTGTTTTCTTCATCTTACATTCTCAAATTCACGTTAGTTTTCCTTGGGTTGGCAAGTGCATTTATGTCCCAACCAGCCAATAAATTCCCCCCTGAAAATCCTTGCAGCCAGAATGACCCTGGTGAATCTTGGATCCACAGTAAAAACACGGGGATGAACGGGTATCCCACTGACATCTTTCRGTATCTTCTTGACAATTAGCAAGCCCAGTATACCAAAAAATAGAGAGGTAGGCTGTGGTGAAGCTGTTGGTCAGAAATYTAAGACTGGGGAGAAAATGGGAAAAGTGAAGAAGGGCAGACCTATGCATGTGTGGTTGCATCATAGGAGATATACTGGGCAGTGTTAGCAGAAAGGAACTTCCCCCATAGATCCACTTAGATACAATAGGTAGAAGGAGACAACACCCTTCTGGGAAAGTACTAGCAAAACACAAGAATATATAGAACTTTACAGTACAAGGAAACATTATTTATACTGTTTAAGCAGTGGAATTATTTTAGAAAAAAGGACAAAGTGCTTTCTAGAATCAACAACTGAGTTTTTTACTCTGTTTTCACAGCTTCTTAAAATTTTCTAACGAAATACTTTGTTTTACACTTTCAGCAATATTGTGTATAATCTTTAAGCTCCTACCATCAAAATTGTTTTCCATTTGTTATACATACTACGTCAAGAGTGCTTCTTCTCATACATAATGACTAGTACTATCTGGATGACCTGCTGAAAGTGTTGCAGAGTTTCTCAGCAGGATCAAAGTTAAAAACAGAAAGAAGTTGTAATCTTCCTGATTATTTACAGGGAGATCATGAGTTCAGGCAGAATGTTGTCTTGTTCTCAATAAAAATGGAGGATTGTGAAAAAAAATGCTTAGCATCCTGTGGGGGTTTTTAACAAGTCGTCCACTAGTTTTGTCTCAGCTATGGATTCCAATCTTTTGTTCAGTCATTTTTTTCCAAATGAATCTAAGTTCTGGTGTTCTTTATTACTTGCATTTTCTTTCCAATTAATGCTTTAATCTAATTCTACACCAGGACACTTCCAGATGTTTACTCTTGTGAAGTGTTGAGCATCTTAAGCATATTCAGATCCTCTGACCCTAGCACCACATAGGTTTTGCTCAGAATACCTTGTTATTTCTTGAAGTCTCAGTTATCATGTTCTGTGTCATTAAAAATGGAGTACAAGGATGGTGATTCTTAAGTTTTGCTTTCACTGGCATTTTGCATTAAAGAAAATATAAACTGTTTTTTTAAGCTAAATCCAAGATTTTGGGACTGGCCAGATATTTGGGATTTTTTTCAGATTGGGAATGCCCATTTCAAAGGGACACGAGTGACAGCACTTTCTAAAATCAGGCCTCTGTCCCAGCTGTGAAAAATGGCAGTCTCCAATCTTTGACTTACCTTTTGAAAATAATAACTTCAGTCATTGSTGCATTTTAGCTGGCTTGTCTTGTTTCTTTAAAAAATAAACCATCATTCGTGATGAATTTATCTAACATAAAAAACAACAAAAAAACCCAAACTGGTTTTAATGTTCATTTTACAGTAACTACGTATTCATGCACAATTGCAGCGAAGATTTCTATTAGCCAGGCTGTTAATATGGTAGGAAATGCAGTGCAGAGAAAAGTAGTAGAGAGAGTTCTTGTTTCTGCCCCTGAAAGGGCAATACTGGACAGAGCTGGCTTGAGCAGTGTTACAGCCAATACAAAAAGGGAGGAGTTTCTTCCATTCAAAAGAAGAAAAAATATTATCTTTTTATCATTGAATCATTTAGAAAAGAAACCACAGGTGGGAATCCTGAAAGCTTACTGAATCCTGAAAGAGTCAGAAAGGTCAAAAACCAATTTCTGGCTTGTTGAAGACACCCTCCTGATTCTTCGAAGTGTGATTTCTCCCCCTGCCAGTGGTATTCTTGGCCAGCCAGGCAGCTTACTAGACAGTCAGACTGCTGCATTTGACTTTTCTAAAGACTGTGTTGGCTTCTTATTTGCACCTCTATTTAGTTTAAGGCTTGATATGTGAAGGCCTATTTGGTTTGTATTTGGTGATATCTCTATACTCTTGTCATTACATTTGTCATACAGATCAAGACTGTTCACTGTGATGGTCTTTCAGCCCTATGATTTGCAACTTCCAAACATGCCTAACTCTATAGATCTTCAAAACATGGTGGAAAACCCTGTATAAAAATCAGTTTTTTCATGAAGGTGTTGACTTATAGAAAAAAATACACAATAACATTCTAGGGTGGGATCTGCTTTTGAATGTATGACTGTGTACTGTGTCATGGCCTTAATAATACACTTGGTAAAACTGTTGATAATTGCTGAGTCAAATATTTCTAAATAATGCATTTAGTCAAAGATCAGAAAGCATTAATTTTTATATTGTATCTCAAAGAATTTGTCTCCCAAAATATGTAGCATATTTTACATTGTAAGTAAAGTAAATGGAGAGAGAAAATCAAGTATAGGCAGGGGAAAAAAAGATTTGATACCCTGCCACTTGACAGCACTCACGTTGCCCATTATTGTCAAATGTGATAGATTTTTGCCCATAAAAATTACTTTGTGGGGGAGGAGAGAAAGAAAAAGGGGGTTAGTGACTCAATTACAGTCCTGATACTTCAGCTAAATGCCTTACCAAAAAATGGAGAAAATTAAAAAATAAAAATAAAAAAGACCATAGAGGTAAAATCTCCTGGGAATTTTTTCCTATGTGTTAATGATTTTAGCAACACCTGTCTGTTACCTCTGTAGGTATCTGGTAGCATCTCACAGTAATCAGGGTTGGAGGAACATTCAGTGCTGGACAAGAGTCAATCCTGAAAGACAGCATGCATTTTCCCATTAGAAACAACCCTTTTTTTATCTGGACCTGACTGAATCGTCAAATTATTTTCCCTACTTGAATATCCTTTTCTGAGACCCACTTTGATCTTGAAGCAGAAATATGCCATTCATGAAGGGGTGAAAATATCTGACTACAGCTCCTAGCTTCAATTTTCTTTATATGAAACATTCAGAGATCTGTCCTTATTTATAATTCTTATTTCACTAAAAGCACCCCTTGAAGATAAAGCTTTTCATATTCTTATTCTAGACATACTAGGAACAAGTTTAGTATGAGTTAGTGTGTTGTTGCTTTCTTAGAAATGGATGTACCACATGTTGCACAGAAGTTGCTGTGGTATTGATTGCAAATGACCTATTGAAATTTGGAGGCAAAAAATACACACAATCCACTTTCCCCAAGGAAAAAAAAAAAAAAAAAAAAAAGAAAAGAAAACCCAAACCTACTGGATTTCAACTGAAGGTTTGCAAATCATTGTGTGAAATACTAACCTTTCATCACATTCAACAGATCCTATTATGTGACAGTATGAATCTTCTAATCAAGCTGTTTAAAACCCTCGGGCCGTGGCTTGACAATACAGTAAATCTTGCTTCAGAGCTCTTGCTATAGGATTGGAAATGCCACAGCCACATGATGCAAAGCACTCATCTGGTATAAGATCACTCTTATGTTTGTATCACCGACTTTTTGCTGGATCAGGTATCATTTTTCCTCCTACTGCTGACATAAAACCCCTATAAGAGCAGAAAGCTGATATAAATGCTATATTGCGTGTTCTGGCCAGTTCAACAGTAATGCAATGGCATATCCACATTTGAACAAAATCAGATTAGTACCTGATAGTGCAAAAAAACTAGTATAAGTGGTGGTGAAATTGCAGCCTCAGAAAAAATCATTTCCTCTGTGAGGGCGTTGCAGATTTCCAAAATATCTGAAATTTCTAGGAGTGCTGTGAAGTCATATATTAAAGACTCATCATAAAATTAAAGACTTTGTTCTACATGTAGACATAGGTGCCTAGTGGAGCTTACTAAAAGTTTGAGTCTACAAGTTCTACCACATAATACTCAGTACTAGTAATATGAGTAAGAATATGCAGTGTGAGATCCTAAAAATCCTGTTGTCCTGTGCTATATTGTGTGTGAAAGTGTAGGCGTTAATTTTTTTGGATATTTTTTCAGTTGCTCCTAAATGTTGACCAGAAAGTTGGAAGGGGTGACATCCTCCTACAGTACGTTCTCACCGGTTTTCACTGCCAAAGTTTTCATGATAATCATCAAAATTTATACCAGCAACTGTCGCTGACTGTGCTTAATAGTAAAGCAAGATGGAAAGAACATTTTCAAGAACAAATTGTTCATTTGTATGCAAACTACTTGTGCTGAATTTGTTGAAAACCTCTTGCTTTTGCCTTACGCCCACACCAATGCTGTTCCAAAATATTCCAGTTTCAGCATACTTAATTCTTATTGTTCCTGGCACAGCTTGCAGAAGAAAGGGATTCTGAGGAGATTTCAAAGCTACTTGTGTACAGTATAACAGTTGTCTAAAGCCTAACTGGACTGTGTCAGTTAGCATCCAGTATAATAATAACATGCTTGATACTGCCATACTTTAAATACAATTGTACTCTCTTTTGTAGAATAAAGAAGGATTAACAGATGACCTAACAGTTATTAGCAGTCCAAATAATAAGGCTACTTCTTATTTAGTTGCATTTCTTTAGTGCAAATATGTTATGGCACCCAATAATTTTATACTTGGAACTCAGAAGGATCAGTTTTCAAAGTTTAAAGCAACTGTTGGCATAAATGGCTGTAAAAAGACTTTTGAAGTGGAAAGTATTAATTAAAACTGGAAGATATTCAAAGGCAACTTAAATGCATGTTCATAAAGTTACAATTTTGCAAACAAGTTAGGTAAAAGGATGTTAAAAGGAGAAGCTGAGGAAGCAATAAAACATGATTGAAATAAATAGATARAATAAGTACGTTGAAACAGTTTTGTGAGATTCTCAGGAGAAAGTTGAGTTATGCCTACTTTTGCTTTTGGTGATGATGATGGTAGGAAGAGAAGGAGTGCAAGTGATTAAGGCATTATTGTAATACTTTAAGTAACTTGGATCATTTCCTGACACCTTAAAGCCTTAGGAAAAAAAGTAGCTGTAAATACCTGTTTTCCGGCCACAATCAGTGACATCATAGCTCTTAATAACAGAGGCTTGAAAGAGCTGTAATTTTTCCAAACCTCTTCTCTAGGCAATGTTGGATTTATTTACTTGGAAAAGAGAACTGAAAGGTCTGTGTTTCAGATTTCTTTTCTTTTTTTGCATTGGTTTTATGTTTGGGAGTTCAATGCATCTGGGTATCGCCAAACGTGACACTACTTCTACCCTCAAGTCTTATCTTACGGGTGTTTGAATGTCCTTTACCTTACGCAAGTGAGCTGGAAGTCCATCTGTCTGACTGTTGCAGAGACTCCCAGGCAGCAGCTATGGCGATATTCCTCCTGGCTATTATGAATGTGCATCGGATAAAAGCTTCTCTTCTCGCCTGATGCATGTAAGGTGATGAGGAATCCCAGCCTTTCCATTTTGGAGAGTGCAGGCTGCCTACCAGTCTGACTCTTCTCTCCATCGCCTACAGAAGAGCTGGAAATAACGTGGTTGAAACCACCCTGTATCTGAAGCTGCCAAGCATTTGTCTACTGACTGTTTCTGCTGAAAAGCCAAAACGGGGGCTGGTATTTTTCAACTTTTCTATGATCACTTGACGTGCAGTTCCTTACTTCAGAGGTAAGTGTCATGCCATCTTACAGTAACGGCTATCAGATAATTCTGCATGAGTACAGTTTTAACTATAAACTGGAAGTAGCTTAATACACCTAATAAATAGATATGACCGTTGTCCTTATCCCGGCTTTCTGTAACTGATGTTATCTATAAATCTTTGCATTTTTATGCACCAGCGTAATAAAATTTTAGCCAAATTTTGCTTCAGTTTTGACTGCTTAAAGAAAGTGTGTGTGCGTGTCTGCCTGTCTGTCCCTGTGTATACATATATCAAAACAGATTTTCAAGGTGGTAATGTGAATTATACAAGTAAAGAGTTCAGAGATTGCCTGTAAACCCAATCATGTCTCATCCTGAAAGAGAATTACTCGGCTGAATTTGTCTCAAAGAGATTTTGGCAGCTTTTCGTTTGTATTTTCTGCCAGTAACAGACATCAAAATAAGCAAAGATTTTTTTCCCCCTAAACTGCCAAATTAAAACATTTGCTGTCAGTTCCTTCCAGTTCACTGCTCTTTCACAGAATCATAAAGTAACCAACGAAGTGAACAAGAAAAGAAGTCTGATAAATATTTGTATTGGGCTCTTTTCAGTCAGAACTTCATAGAGGTGTTGTGTTGGAAGGGACCTTAAGAGGTCATCTAATCTATCCCCCTGCTCTGTAAGGGATCAGTCATACACAGAGTGTTACTGACAGGCATTTGTCTAACGTTCTTAAAAAACAGCCATTGCAGGGGCTTCCTCAACCTCACCAAGCAACCTGTTCCAATACTATTCTTTTAATAAGAAAGTTTTCCATAATATTTGAATTAAATAATTTTCTGATGCAAATACACTGATTACTTCTTTCCTTACCACCAGGGAACATGAAGAACAATTGATCGCTCTTATAACAATCATTTATTTATTTGACCACTTTTATCATTACTATTCTATCTCAGCTGTTTGATTCTGTTGATTGCCTCAGTGGCTATATATATAACATTGGTCTCACTGGTATAGAGTTTGACCCTGTCATCTTTACTTTGCCAGTGAATCTGATATCACATTATATGCATGTATATGTAAATATACTGAGAGAGAGAGACTAAAGCTTCTAAGTGAGCAATCTGTAATAAGTGTAAATATTCAGGTAATATATTTCATCATTTCAGAAATTATGAAACATAGATAATATATATTTATATAGTTGATATCTTTGACTTTCCACTTGCTGTATATATATGATACTATAGTATGTGCAAAAATGATACAAAATTATGAATAAACTAAGAATACAAAAATCCATTTCATATCCAGAAAGAGCTCCTGTGGTTTTGGGATAGTCACATTCTGCCTGGTGACCAGGATRTAAAAGTGTGTGTCAGCATCAGGCTAATTATTTCATAGTCAAACATTGTCTTTATTTGAAAGGCACAAAAACATACAAAGACACATACAAAAAAAATCACAAACCACTCGTGCTTCTGAGCTTTTATAACAGAGACAGAGAAATACCATTAAAAGTATGTGCTTCAGTTTAGTTCAGATTTTTTAACCAATGAACTTTGGGCAGGTTCACTTCCCCCCCGCCCCCCAAACAGTTCACCCAACCATCATCAAAATGAGTTGTAATGAAAAGAACTGCAATATCAAAAAAAAAAAAAAANAAAAAAAAAAAAAAAAAAAAAAAAAGCTTTGAAAGACCTTAAAGTTCTGAAACTTTTGATCCAACACATGTTGTCCACAGGCCTTCTTAAAGAGATTTCCAAAAGGGGAAATATATCCTTCTAGTTCCAAATACAAATCTGGAAAAAAGGTCAGAAGAGGAGCAAGCACCCTCATAAAAACTGGAACATTTGGGTCATTTTCCCACAATACGATATATTTTCAAAGTCTACTACTCATTTTCTGGCTTCTAGTTTTTATATTCTTTGGTATTTCATAGCAATTTATCTTTCATGTCACATGTTAAAAATAGGATTCCATGTCTTAACAAATGAAAAAGTTGTAAGATTTCATTGTTGGTACTACTCCATACTCATCGTTTGTATGGGATTAACACGCTCAGAAGCACAGAGATACTGAGCTACAGCTTCATCCTCCATTAAAGAGAGCACATTTTTACTCAGGAAAGAAGTAGTATCAAAGTAATTTCTAGTTCTTTGCATGTAATTGTTTAAAGAAACTTTTTCTCTCCTTCCCTTTCCCTATATGTCTCCTCTGCTCACGAACGTAAGAGAAAGTATCACTTTGATTAACATTTGTCTGTAATGTTGTGAGACTTACATTCTCTAAAAGATATGTTTGGACTCAAATTTGTAAAATTTTTGTAGAACACTGTCTAATGATCCAATCAGTACAAAATAATAATATTGTCACAAGCAATTCTTTATATTTCTCTTTTGTGTTTAATGCTGTGGCCTGAATTTACAAATGCAGTTCTACTTGATATGTACCTGTACAGAATGAAAAGAATTTTGATAGTTAAAAATGACTTCCTTGTTAAAAACCTTTCTCACTCCTCATTTGATCTTCTCCTTTGAAACCATTTTAAAATGTGACAAAGATGAAAAAGGATCTCAGAGAAGGGCAAGCCATAGGCAATATTTGAATACCTGGGGATCTGCCATATTCCTATACCAACACATTGGCTTAAAGAAAAATTGAATAAATTACTATTTATTGATTTTTTCACTATTTATAAATTGATGGGAGAGTCTGTAATGAGATCATGCCATTATAATAGGACCATAAATGAAACTCGTCCATGAGTTGTTATTAAGGATGCATCCACATTTTCATTTTAGTTTACTTTTTTTCTGGACTGTAACTACTAAAAATGTCTTTACTGTGAAAACGGCTGAGCTGTATTTTGTGCCCATTTCAAAAGGTACATCCATGTTTCCTACTGCTTTTACTTTCCCTGTTGTGTGGTGGTTAATAAAGGAATAACAGAAAACTAGAAATTCCCTGTGTTCTAGAAGGCAGATTGCAAAGGCCAATAGCTGAGATGTGGATCTAAGTGTAGTGTGTCAATTGGTCATGACAAAAGCCTATATTAAAACATCCTTCTTTAGACACATCATTTTAAAAGAAAGCATTTCGCCCTGGAGGGAGCTCTGTGTTGAGTACGTTATGGTCTGGATGACTGAATCACAGTCCGTGCCTGGGCCCTGGTGCTGCCCATTCAAAACCTGGCTATACTGTAGACGGGAGACCAGTACCTATCTTCCAGATCAGGCGTCTTCTGAGCATGGAGTACTCAGAAGCGAGGGTAACGGTGAAGGTCTCAGGGCTGAGATGTCACTTAAACCTATGCAGCTTGAATCGCATCCTGATAGCCTGTCGTATGAACTGATGGGCAAAGATAAAAACTGGAAGAAGCCTAGCTACAACCAGTTGTTGGAAGAGAAAAAAATTAGGTTGACTGAATATGATTCCTCAAGAAAAGAAGTGTAAAGCTGCTGGCACATTTTAGAGGTTGTTTGACTGGCATGACTGAAACATGAGAAAAATTATTTTGGAAGCTGTACTTCTTGCAAACTGGAAGGGAGTATGTCCATTTCAATATATTGGCTGGAAACCTTTTTAAAGGATCTGAAGCAGGTATGCGTGAACACTGATAATGTCCAGTTCTGACTACCAGAGCTTCTGTGTTAATTTTATCAAGCTTTGTACATGATTACTAAGACTGAATAAATCCTAATGCATAATCTTAAATACAACTAGGCAAAATGTGGCTATGGCTTGCTAGGTTCTACTCATATTTTAAACAGCAAGCATTTAAATGAGCTCAAANAAAAAAAAAAAAAAAAAAAAAAGAAGAAGAATCCATCTCATGTTGTAAAACTAAGATCCAGAATTTAAGGGACCTACCTAAAATGTTTTGGTTTGGTTCTATCTATAGTATTCTGAAATATTTATAGTACCTAGACACAAAAAAGGGTGCATTTAGAATTGCACATCAGTCTTCACTCAGACGTGCTTTATTTTGTTTAAGTCACACCCTGAACATAATTGTAACATAGCATTTGAAGTTAATTATACCATAACTGGGAAACACCCTGGATTTTATTGCAAGGCTGAATATGCCAAAGGTTTGGGTGCTTCCACTGCCAGCAGCTAGTATCACGGTAGGAAAGTCCAGCTTTTGGCAAAACAGGATAAAACAAGAATTTTTATAGACATAGTGAAAATATACATATATTCATGAGTCAGTGGAATGAGTCACCAAAACCGTGTTTTCACTTGAGAGGAAGCAACTTTAACCCATATTACTGAGTCTTAGATGGGTCAGTCATATTTCTTTATTGTAACTAGTTTTATGACACCTTCTTCCTACTTCTCTATTACCTACCCTATGAATGAAGATCATGGCATTCTCAGGGTTCCTTTTGATCTGGAAAACTCACGTCTGAGACAGCAAAGTGCTTAGGGGACCACTTTCAGCTCAAAGAAAAATAATTTCCTTCAGGAGGAGAAACAAAATAGTATCAAACAGAAAAAGAGCTGTTAACAGAAAAAACATAACACTAGAAGGTATAGGTTTATTAATTAGAAAATTATGTCTCATGCCCACCTTTTCTAACTGCGGCTTAAGATATTCACCAGTGTGACACTTTTCAGTGAAATAGGGAATGAGGTGGCTAAAACTCTAATATGCTCTGAAGATTTAGGACTGGTATTTCTGTTTCCCTGAAAACTCTGGTGCACTCCTGAGCCTTAGTGTGACCCTCTAAAAAAGGCACTGTAAGGATCTGATTGTTGTCTTACTTTATGTGCTCTCACTCATACCTTTTGCAGTGTACTAGGCTGATACAAAAGTAACTGGATCCATAAACATAATCAGCAATTATAAGCATCACAAAAGCAGAAATATGTTCCTTAGGTAAATTTGTATCTTACATAAAATATCCCAATTCGATTAAAAAAAAAAAAAGGAAATGCAAATACCATGATTAAATTATTTGCACTTACTAGTCTTGGGTTGATTTCCCTCACCTTTTTGCATGTACATACAAAGTGTGTACAATAATCCTTGCTGGAATTTGCTTAGCATAGATTTGGTGAATACCAACAACAGGAATTTTATGACTTTGGTGCATAAGTAATTGTTGCAGTGAAAATTCCTGATTTTTCAAAAATAAATGGTGCATAAAAGCACATAAAAGCTCAGTTAATATGTCTGAACTTGTTCAAGAACATGGCCCAGCTCAACCAATGGAACTAGTTTTTTATTCAGCAGAGACCTCTTAAATTCATTGCCTCACTGCACAGTAAATCTGTTCTTTTAGCAGGTTTTTCTTTTAGCAGGTAGTCAATTAAGGGGGGGACAGGTGTCGTCATGATATATATCTTTGCAGTGAAGTGTATGTTCTTACAACATTTCAGTTATCTTTACATTTCATCATATATTATTTAAAGAGTTGTATCTTAACTAAGTTTATGATTTCCTAGGGTAATATGATTATATTTTTAAGCATATAGATGGTGAGGAGAGCATACTGGTATTGGTAACACTCTCAATTCTATATCTTTTAACCAGGGAAGAAATATACCCTCTTCTGTTTGTAATTCTCTCCCTCTACTCTTCCATTAACTGGTATATGCACTTCAACTTAATGTGGATAAATAAAGGAACACCATAAAGTTATCATTTAGAAATTTAGGATAAGTGGCAAATAGAACATTTAACATGTACAAGCATTACATTGCTAGTCTTCAATGTTAGAGGAATTTCATAGCCTAAATGTCAAAAAGGACATAGGTGCATTTGGGGTGACGGAACACAAACAGACCTGTAATGTTTACCAGATTAACTTTTAACTTCTGAGCCTTACAGTGATGACACTCATTGCTGTAAAGAAATAGAAAAAAGACAGCAGATTCTTTCATCAAGTGTATGCCATAGAAACCTAATTTTTAATTAAATTCCCTACAATTTAGTGTTCATAGAAACCAAATAATTGAAATATTAGATGATTCTGAAATGTAAACCTTATTTCTAATGTAGGCATTAAAATGCTGTTATAAACAACCATTCTATTCTTAATTGAATTTTCAAAAATCTCCATTATTTAAAAAATAATAAATGTACTAATGGAGTTTGATAAGATTACTGTAACTGAACACTGCTATAAACTCCAAATACTAGGAACACTGCATACACTGCAGATGAATTAGCTGTTCTTAAATTAAGGAATATTACAGTCAGTAATGGTATGACATTCTTTTTTATGGCCATGGCTTGGGTTATAATGTGACAGAAAAAAAATGTAATGTTTCCAAAATGACAGTTTTTAGATTTGTGTTGCCTGAGGTAGTTCAGCTGAACAATAAACTATAATTTGATTGATGGAAAATTGAAGTGGTTCATCTAACTTGCCAGGCTGTCTTACCCAAGGCTTTGGTTTTGCATGTATGATGATGTATCACAGTTTTAGAGATAATGTTGTTTGTATTATACATGAGATTTTTTTACACATAAAAATGAAGACTTCATTACCCAGTAAAGATCAAAATATGCTATGGATTAGCAAAGAATCAGATTTGTTTGAGAATGGATTTGTACATCAAAATGTGCTCTCTTTGTGAAACCAAATGATAAATAACATATAGGACCAGAGTGTCTTTATTTTTATGAGCAAATCAGCCATATCACCGGTTATGAAATTATTAACTTAAAGGAAGGGTGACATCTGCACCCAAGAGAAACAATCAGAGAGTGGTAGCTTTTCCTTTATCCAGAATTAATCCTGTGAAATAACAGACTGGTCAGCAGAAATCTTTTAGAAAGAGCAATAACATTTTTATGGATGTATTAATATATACTTAAGGAGGAAAAAAAAGATGAATGAGAAAATAATAAAGATGCTATTAAACACATATTGGTAACATTTATATAGGGTTTCTTTTTTTTTAATTACTGATGCAGTGTGTGTACAGCAACAGCTTCAGAAAAATTACTCTATAATATTTTTTTTAGCATCTGTGAGGACAGTTTTGAATTGCTCAAACCATGCAGTCACCAGCCATTTTTTCCCTTAAATATTTTGCATCAAGCAGGATGTTTGTCCTCTGCTCTTCTGTCATCAAACTAGTAAGACCAGCTGTCTCTAGACAGATAAAAATAAGGCATGGCATCTAGTTTCAGCTGCTAAAGGAAGCAAGATTTGAGGAAAGGATCATATAGCTGGGAGTACGATTATAATGTCTTGTTTTGATTCCTTTTTTCCCATTCATTTTCTTTCGAAAGGAAAGGCCAGCTGTTGAGCCATTTTGAACACAGGTCTTTCTTGCTCTTTCTCTTCCTCCCTAAGTACATGAAATAGCTAATATTGGCTTTCCAAGTGAAACTGTAACACTTGAACTTGAAGAAACAGGAATATTACATCTCTCTCTGCTATTTATTACCCTGCCAAACACTAAACAAGGCTATGATCAAACAAAACTGTGGTAATCCAGTCTTCTGGGAGATTTAATTGGCGTACTACACTCTTTACTTTTTCTACAAAATGTCCTGAATTACAGACTTTCAAGAGTTGGGGCTTAATCAGCAGATAGAGCTTCTTATTATTACACAGAAATGCAGGAGAATTGTATTTGAGACTATCCTTGAAGTAACAGAAGATCTGTCTGTAATGAGATTTCCAAAATTACTGTAGGGAATTCTCTACAGTGGAAGTGCTTTCTTCTTGGGTCATTACATTGCCATAAGTCTTAATTTGCCAGGCATTTTACTTATTCTCCCTCTGTGTCATGCTTTTTATCAGGGTTCAAATCTGGAAAYACCATTGTCTTTTCAAAACTGCAGCTTAAAACTGAACCATGCATTCAAGGAGATGAATAGAGATGCTGCATCAACAGTAGGATTGGCCTTTCCCTGTTAGAAAACCAAACCAAACCAACCAAACAAAAAAAAACAGAAGAAAGGTCGAAAGACAGCTTTTCTGTATTTTGCAAAGTAAACCAAAGACTAAAGGAGAAGGAGCTGCAAGATGAAAACTGCTTTTATTTAAGGAATATGGAGAGAAATCTAATTATGGAAATAAAGTAAGGATCAGCTAGAAATATAGGACTGGAGAAGACATTTTGTGTCCTCTATTCAAACTCACAGACAGCACATCATATAATCCCTTTTATAGAGTTATTGAGCTCTATCTGAAAACCATTTAGGGTAATTTTTACTGCAAGTCTGTTTAGGAGGCCATCAGAGTCTTACTGCTTGGTAGAGCAGTGAGTTAGGAATGTCCTTCCAGTTTCCAGAAAAATGTAGTAAGTGACAACTTATTTCCAGTTCCTCGGTTGGGAATAATCAATATAATGTTTCATCTGAAGTAACTCTTCTTTCATCCTAGTATTACTAATGGTTTATTGAAAGACACATCTATTTTGGGAAATCATCTGAGGAAAACAACTGAAGAAGGGTTGGTAGGGGGAGTATTAGTTGATGACCATGGGATCACCACTGTTTTGGAGCCATGGAAAGGCAAATTTACAAGGTGAGGGGTCAGAGCCAGCAATAGGGAACTATTCATAACAGTACAGCTTGGTAATGGCTACAGTTCCTGTTGCCATCATTCAAGGAGTAAATGAAACTAAAAGAAGTATACTAAAGGAAGCAAAAGCAGAGGTAAAACAGCAGGGATGATCCGCTTTTCCTGAGAACATCAGAAAGGGGGAAGAGAGAGTTTAACTAAAAGGCAATATTGGTCCAAGTAATAATAGCGTGAAATTGGTCCAGAGTGTCCTCAAGTTGGGAAAAAAAGGAAGTTCTGAATTAGTTGGTCACAGAAAACCTTRAACAGTCTTCTA
This sequence comes from Phoebastria nigripes, assembly GCA_035582835.1. Taxonomy (NCBI): domain Eukaryota; kingdom Metazoa; phylum Chordata; class Aves; order Procellariiformes; family Diomedeidae; genus Phoebastria; species Phoebastria nigripes. The sequence continues at coordinate 324,897 of JAYKAV010002803.1, forward strand.
GTTGGAGCACTGGGGTGAAAACCAATCTGCTTTTAAGACACTTCAGACACTTTACATCTCCTGGCAAACTCCATCCCAGCTTGACTTTAAAACATTATGTTGTTATCATACTTCTTTCCCATTATTTATATGTCTCTGATTATACAGATTTTGAGGTGGTTATGCATGCATTAATCGCCTTTTTGGAAGGTCTCTTCTCTTTATCTGTGGCACAGATTACTGTTAGATTTAACACTTTTGACTTGGAAAAGCTTCAGGCCTCAAGTTCTTGAGCTCAGGTTAACCATCTTCAAGGTTTTCAACCCAACTGAATTTACTACTCAATTCCCACATCAAAATAGATCCTTCTAAAATCCCAAACCTTACCTACTGTCCTACTTTTGTATATTTTCCCTTTAATTTAAATTGAATCAACTTTTTAATTAACTCCATGTTAATTAATTACTTAAAGTTWTTTTCTCCAAAAGTACTTCTGGGAGATACTTGATTAAGAAACACGTCAGCTAAACACATCTAGGAATACAGACTTCCTTTGGATATTAGTTGCATTTGTTCTCCAACGTATACCCTGAGAATTAAAATTTCTCAGTGTCATAACTGTTGAGAATAGTGTTTCTGTTAATTTTACAGATAACTCTATCCATAGACACATTCATATCTGATTCCCTGGGTGCAGAGAAGACTTCTATCATTAACTACCCCAATGGAATTTCACCAGCCTTCCAAAAAGTGACTTTGGCCCTGGAAGATCCCTTTTAATACATGCTATTCCTTCTTTTTTTTCCTTTATATTTTATCATATGCAGTGTTTTTCTGCCATTTTTTCCTTTTTTGTCTGTATTTCTGGATAAGCCCAGACCTGTATTTCATACCTGTTTTCTTTTCCAGGGAACTGATCAACCAAATTCCTTTTGTCCCCAGATGTCTGTTTCCTGCCTTCTGTCACAGTTCACTATTTTCTACTTTGCTGGATGGGTTCCTAGCATTTGAGACTACTTCAAAAACCATAAAAAAAAAATTCTGTAAAACGAGCTAAAAAAAATTTAAATGGGCCTATGGTAGTAATTCAACTGCCATGGTACCTCAGTGTCTCACTAACATGCAGAAAATTTGAGATAGGAAGCTAGCAGTATCCAAAATTTTCAGATACGGAAAACAAAGGCAGATTGATTAAATGTTTATCCAAGGTCATACTGGAAGTTCGTATATAACTATATATACGTATAAGTATAAAAATATTTACTGCAGTTTTCTTGTATCTCCAGTCCCATGCCTTAATCAGAATACCTACCTGCCCTCCATCTGCCTGCAGAACAGAGTATAGAAATACTATGGGACTGTTCACATGGCAATAGGAAAAGACGACCCTCAGTATGCAATGGCCTGTCAAACTTTGTGAAAGTTCACTCTTCACTTTTTCCTGGTAGTTACTGTCACAGCCATCTGTATGCTGATTTSTTTAAAACATAGTTTGTAGAATATGCAGTCAAACATCTGATCCTTAATGTACACGTCTAAATTCTTTGAGCTCTTTGAACATTAGAGAAAAGCAACCATTTGTGACTTTTTAATTGGTGTCAGTTGGCTGTATCATTGTTACTACATGACATATGTTACAAGGACTGTTCCTGCTGAAGGTAGGTGCATGGAATGTCACTTTACATTTTTTGCAAGTAGCCAGTATCTCATCAGTTTTTGCATAGCACATCATTAGCAACATCACACAGTGTGACAGTATATTGTGCCTAAATATGAAATGCTGATTCCTCCCTGAAAATATATTATTTTTAGGTTGGAAAGCAGTTTCTGTATCATAATGTGTGTTCCTGAACCAAAATGATTCTGTGGTCTGTCACAAAATTGCAACCTGACACATTCCACAGAGGAATCTTTTACATTTATTCACATTACCAACACACTGCAAACAGTTTCTCTCTCATTTGTTTTGGCCCAAGGTCCTCTTAATCCTGTATGAGTGCTAGCAGACTATTTCCAAGAAGGCAATATAGAAACAGACTTTTGTTTWAAAGATTTTTTTCAAATACCAGATTTCCATGCCTTCTTTCTAGTTGATTGAAGAACATAAAGAGTTATGTTAGTTCCTATTTATATTTTTAAATTTTATAATTTTTAAAAGAGATACAGCTATGATTCATACTATTTCTACTTTTCTCTGCCCTCAGACAGTGAGAATATGTGCTCTCCCACTCCTATTAATTTGAAGAATCAGAACAGATTCTTTGATTTTAAGACCAGGTGAGTCTGTTTATCCTCAGGGAAGAATAAGACATGATGTGAAATCCAGGATACTGAAAGCACTAGCAGCAATTTCTGCAGAGCTGGGATCTCTCCCATTGTTCTGTACGTAGAATTCTATCTTAAATATGCAGGAGATTCCTGAATACATCTCAGGCTTTAAATTCAACCAGCCTTTTCTATATCACAGCTCACTTTCTGGTGCTGGATGATTTTGAACCAAGACACACGCTTGCAACCATTAGTAAAGTCTTTGTGAAATACAGTAAATATTCATATTGAAAATTCCACTAACTCAACAGAAGGGATAGACTGAAAATCTTATTATAAATAAAATGACAACTGCTATCATTTATATATAACATAAGAGGGCATGCAGGCATATAGACTTAAAGTTCCTAGCCATAAAGAACTTATAAACCAAAATCAATTTATATAAAACTTAACTATAAACATATCTCTTAAGTTTACAGGATTGTAATTACAGATTCTACATTTTAAAGAAAACAGCATCAAGGCAACATACCTCTTTCTCTGCATTTAAAAACACAGGTGAGATATATATTAAACAAAAACTTGGGAACAGGGAAATACTAGGGGATGTATGAACTGATTTTCTGTAAGAATGAAAATAACCTTTTTTTCTAAATGAGTCACCAGAAGGTGATATCCAGATAGGATTTGTAGAAGTAGGATTGATCCTCATGACATCTCACAGCTGTAACTAAGACTCTTTAAGGTGGTTTTCCCTGGATATAAATTATGAAACTGACCTTACGCTAACCAGAATATCAAAGATCTAACAACCTTTCTGAATGATCTGTTGATTAAACCCAATCGCATTAAACCAAACTCAGAGCAGGAGTGTGACAATTTGTGACCAAGTTCCAGTTTCCTATTTTGAGAGATCAAAAATACTAAGAACCTTCCCAAAGAACAGCATCCTCCATTGCTTTTGAGTGTAAAAATGCTAGCATGAAACATAAACAAAGATCTTTCACAGGGACAAGAGATGAGTTTGAAAACCAAATGACATTGCAAGGCTCTCTGCCCCACCGGAAAATTGAAAAACAAGGGACAGTGCTTATATGAATCCCTTTCCTTTTCCTGAGGCCCAAACACATTTGTAAAAGTGCAGTCAGAAAACCTGGGAAAGGCTAGTCCAGCACACAGTAAGGAGAAGCCAAAGCTGCAAAGTACCAGCCTTGGGATGCCTCAAAATGTACTCAGGTCAAGTGCACATGATGTCTTATTCAAGATACACTCTGGGGAAGGCTACATGGGAAAAAAAAATAACATTAAAAAGGTACTTGTCTGGTGCTTAGAGGTAGCTGTGAAAAAGGATATAGAGGGGGCATCCTGACTCACAAATAGCAGAACCAAAAGAGAAAAAAAAAAAAAACAACCACCACCAAGGAAAAGTCCTGGAGTACTCTATCTCCTTTTGATACCTTTGTGTGTTTCCTTGCACTTGGTTGCTCTTTAAATTTCTCTCTCCCCAGTCTGCTACTGCTGAGGCAATTATCCCAGGACAGTCCCCCCTGCAGAAGTTGCAAGGGCTGCCTTTGACCCATCAGTGCATTTATGGCTGCCTAACTAGCCTTCCCAGATTGGGGAAGAAGAGAGCTTGTCAAGTTACCTGGAGGTCTGGAGGGATTTGGGCCCCTATCTGCCTGGACAAAGCATGAAGATGACTGTAATGAAAAGAGTCTGGCACACACTGAAAATCTCTTTGCAAGTGGAATTCAAGATCACACTCTTCAGCAAAAGCATATGATATATCTCAGGCTAACAGCTTGGCTTCCTTGCAACATCCCAGTGGGGCCATTCTCCCTCTTCTCACGTCATTATCCACAGCCTCTAATGCTCTGCCCACTTGTTGTAGTTCCAGGTGAGCTCTTCCTTAGCCTGGCAGAAATCATTATAAGGCCAAACCATGAAGGAAGATAGAGCACGGCCTATACCACTTTGGGTTGTTGGTTTGTGCAGCACCTGCGAAGAATATTCAGGATTAAATGAGCACTCCTAGCCCATGGGCACTGACAGAACGGAAAATCAAAATGAGTCACTGGGCAGATATGTTTTGCCTGTGCAACTGGAATCACTTGCATATGTTGCAAGTGTGGTATGGGAAGCCAGAAGGCACATCACTACACTAGGAGTCTGTGAGGATTGAGAACGCTAATGTGAGACGGTGAGTAAAGTCCAACCTGAGGAATGTTTCCTGCCTGTGCCCTTGACTTCTTTTCCATCATTAGCATTTCAGTGCTGTTCTTAATCCTCTTGATCCTCCTCTGCCACACTAAGCACTACAAAGAGATTCTCTGAAGTTTTGCCACTGCTTGTGACTGTCCAAAGAGACTCAGCTTAGTTCTTGGAGCAGGTCCCAAGGAAGGCCACGCTCTTCTCCATATTAGCTCGGGTAACAGAGGTACACAGTCAAGCTACAGAACTGGCTCACAGTCAAGTGCCAGTACCTTATTGCCAAATGGTGGTAGCTGACCCTTCTTCTAGGGAGAGGTAGTCTGCAGCTGTGGGATTAGTGTTATATTAACCTGATTAGCGGTTGTCTCAGCTGGACTGTGGTCTTGCAACAAAGAAAAACAGCTCATAGCTGTGGATGGTTAAGTCCTGTCTTCCCTGGATATATTCTTGGGCCATGTTATAACCTTCCTTCATGTCCTCTAGCTTAATCTGGTGCTGATCACTGACTGTCTGTAACTGTGTTGTATCAAAAAGACAGTGCTTTAAGGATTTACTTGTAGAAAGAAACAAACAGGGTCATCAAAGCCATCATTGTTAGCACAGTGATTGGTTGTACTGTTGTAGTGGCAGAATCTGAAAGGCCTGTGTAAATATTCAACTCTGTCTTCATATGTGAAGATGTTTCTTACAGTTTAAACAAAAAGGTTAACCAGGTTAAAATTATTTTTGTATCTCGTGAATCCTTCCCAACATTATTAATGGCAGTTAGAAAAGAAGGGGCTAAAACTACTAGATAAATGAGGCTTTATTTAATTTATTCATGACAGTAGGATGACAGCAGACATCATCTCTTGAAAGAACATTTGTTATAGATTCCTTATAGAATTAAGGAATGGCTAAAAATTGTTCTCATATATTAATCTTTTATGAAGAGATCTAAACTGTGAGAAAAGATTTGAATGCACATTTAATAAAAGCATTATGCCTTTTGTAACATTGTGTTTGAAGGAGGCAGACATAGGAGAATTGATTGAAATCACAGTTCTTAAGCAAGAAGTTATGGATTCTGCAAATAAAAAAGTCCAGGAGAGAATGAAAGGTCCTTATAATTGTAGTAAACTCTTTGGAATATGATGTAGGCCAAAGACTGTAACTTTGTCCTCATACAACACTCTTATTCAAGAAAAACATAGAAACATGTGTGTAGTTAATGAAACATGTATTTTTTTCAAGGAAATATTCATTCTCAGTCTCATTACAGTCCATTTCAGACATGGACAGTGCATTGAACTGTTTTCATGAGCTGAGGCTTCTGAAAGATATTTAGAGTTTAGTGCTGAATTAGATACAGGCATCACAAATACAGACCTTACTCTGCAAGTCTGAGAAGGTCAGTTATCAGAAAAAGTCTCTCTCCTCCTTTGCTTTTGAAGATAATGCCATGACACCAGTCATGAGGTCTCATTTATATAAGTTAAGAAACTTAAATAATTTCTTTTTTTTTTTTTAACAATTATTTCTTAATTCATAATCCATTAATGATGTTAAAATCTAATTCCCAGTACAGAACTTGTGGGGAAAAAGGAGAAAGAGCTAAAATTCAGAAAAGGAATGTTGACATCACCAGTTCACTCTCAGGGGCAGACACAGGCAGAAGATTGAATTTCTCAATGATTCATACATGTGTTTAAGATATATATGTAGCAAAGGTGATACAACTCCTTTTTTCCACTTTCACATTCAAGAAGCAACACATTTTGTGCTCAGAAGTACAGCTAGTCACACTGGTCCATGCCTTTATCTAAACTAAACTGTGTGATCTTAGTCTGACAGGGAGGCACAAAGAAATTCTCAATGACTCTTCTTCAACAACATATTAAGTATATGAGACTGAACAGATCTTTGCATTAGATGGTGTTTCTCTTTCCAGTGATGAGGTCCTGTTTCAAGGTCCTGTTTCTAATACTAAAAGTTTCATTTGGTTGAGCCAATGTATCTCAGGACATATTATATTATATGTATGGGTATGTAGTAATATGGATATCTGTAATATACCCTACATATGTATGTATACATATATACACACACACACACACACAAAAGTTCAAACCAGCCCTTGAGTCCAAATTAACCTCACATCCAAATTAATTGGGCATGGTACATTTGTGCTTGAGCATGGGCTTTGGCAAACCTGAAAGACAGCAGGAACCTGTGTCCTGCACCGTAAGCCTTGATGCCTGACTGAGGATTTGCCCTCTGATCAGATGCGTAGTCAGATTACCCCACTCCCTTTATCCTGAAAAGCTTTGCGACAGCCTCCTGTGGGTTTTGGGCCCCTCACTACAAGAAAGACACTGAGGTGCTGGAGTGTGTCCAAAGAAGGGCAACGAAGCTGGTGAAGGGTCTAGAGAGCAAGTCTTATGAGGAGCGGCTGAGGGAACTGGGACTGTTTAGTCTGGAGAAAAGGAGGCTCAGGGGAGACCTTATCGCTCTCTACAACTACCTGAAAGGAGGCTGTAGCGAGGTGGGTGTTGGTCTCTTCTCCCAGGTAACAACTGACAGGACGAGAGGAAATGGCCTCAAGTTGTGCTAAGGGAGGTTTAGATTGGATATTAGGAAAAATTTCTTCACTGAACGGGTTATCAAGCATTGGAACAGGCTGCCCAGGGAAATGGTTGAGTCACCATCCCTGGAGGTATTTAAAAGACGTGTAGATGTGGCACTTYGGGACATGGTTTAGCAGTGGACTTGGCAGTGTTAGGTTTGTGGTTGGACTCAATGATCTTAAAGGTCTTTTCCAACCTAAATGATTCTATGATTCTATGATTCTATGTTCTCCAACTCTTTCTGGGAAGCAGCATTGCCTGCAGAAAGGGAGAGCCCCGATGGCTGTTCATTCTCTTCTGAGAAGGGGCACAGTAACACTAGGGGTGTGTAGCCATCAACTGTGGCCCAAGCAACGGGCGTACTTTATTTCACCATCAGAATCACATGCTGCCATCACGGAGGCTTCAGAGGTAGATTTCTTCACTGCTTCTGAGTTGTTTAGCTCTACCACTCCAAAGAGTGTGACCCCCATTTTTTTCTTATTTCCATCTCTCCTAATTCCAGCTGAGTCACACTGTCACTCCCAATCTGTGGTTGTTGCAGACTGACTAAGCTGCATGACATCTGTGAAGATAAGGCATTAAGAATGAAAAGAATTCACTAGAAAAGTAGAATTTGTTGTTCTGATGTGCTTGGACTGTTAGTCTTAATTATGTATATTTGGTTTTGATGGTGCCATGAGGAGGACTGGAAGTGTCTAGGGAGATTATAAGTAACAATCTTTTAATGGTCATCCGATATTTAAAAGGTCTGAAAAAACTGTTAGATTATTTTCTTTTATAAAATTATTTTTATCGTTGATGGGTTATTTTCACTTTTTCTGACATTAATATAAAAAACACAATTCACTGTCCTGAGTCCCTATTCCAAATGACCTTGCTACAGCAAAGCAAATAGCTGTAAATGCCATCACAAAACRCCTATGAGAAGTCAAAAACGGTTAAGACATTAGGTCCAGCCCATAAGATGTAGTTACACAGTGCTTCCCTTTCATATGACTGTTACACCTTTGTAATTGTACCTTTGAAGAGTCAAGCCTCACCCAAGGCTTTACTGCTGAGTTCTGCCCCAGCTTGTCTGGAGCACATCAGTGACAGAACTTGGCACCACTGTCCTCTGAACTCCCTTCATGGATACAGCTTGAAGTGGGGAAATCATTCCCTCTACCGTAGTATTTTTTTGCTTTCCCTACTAAATCATTATGAATTTTACCTCCATTTCACACCGTGCCCACATATAATGAAGAAAATTCCTGACCTTGCTAGAGCTTGCTAGTCTTAAAACTGTAGTCTGTGCTTCCGCTATCTCTCTGGAAGCAGTATGATGTAGATAATATTGTTGACTTGTCTAATGCTGTTAAATGGTCCCTCCTAGTCTGTTTACAGTTTTCCTGCCAAGCTGGGATCAGAACTATGACCTTTTGCCCCACCTCATATGTCTAAGCCTTAACTTGTCAATCATACCAGATTTTCTGCTTTGGCTGTGTTTCAGCAAGGTTATTATGGTGCACTAAGGCCATAAACCCACTTACTCTCTTGTGGAAGTCCAGCACATATGGTACTGCTGACTCCTCTGATGTTTCCAGCATGATTTTCTGCTTGTCCCTTGCAAGATCAAGGAGCACTCTCACCCTCCTGCAAACAGGAGCATGTAAGGCATAAGCCCCATGGTCTCTTCTGAGACCCCTTGACACGCAAGCAGAGATTGCTATAGTTATTTGTCTTCTTATCCCTACTTTTGGCTTTGTAGGTATCAACGTGACTTTGGCTGTCCAAGTAGACCCTCGCAAACCCCTCCCCATTCTCTTGTCCTCACATTGCTGGTAATGATATAGGAAGATCTAGAAACTTCAGTCCCAAAATCACTTCCAGAGTACTTTGAAGGTACTCAAAAAAAAATTGTGTTTTGTTTGTGCATTTCCTGATGAATTTTCTTCTTAACCGATCTCAGAAGGGCCATCCCATCAGATGACTCTGTAATTCAGAATGTACTTAAGAAGATACAAAATATTTTGTTTTGAAATACAGTAGAAATGATTCAACAAAACAGCACCTAATATTATCTGTGATCAAAAATAGATGAAATGGGAAGCTGAAGAGCATACAAATTGGTAAAGAAGCCAAATAAACTTTCAGCTGGTCACTTGTTTTGTCTCTAACAGTGGGCAGATGAGGCAGAGGACATTTTAAGACACTGTGATGTATAATTATTAAACTTTGCTCATACGAAGTTTCTTTATAGCCCCTATCATAATATTCCTTGAAGCAGGAATCTCTCACTTTTTTTTTTTTAACTTAATCTTTTTTTTTTCTTTTTATTGTTTTTAATAAATTTTACCTCAACTGAAGCAGCAGCCTTGCTTGTAGCCTTGAAAGACTTTTTTTAGGTGGAAAGTCAACTGAAAGTTAGTCACGTCATGGAGAAATGTAAGGCAGAGGAACTCTGTCATAAAGGCCTCATATCCTTCTTGGATATTGGAGTTATTTCTTTTTTGTTTCTTTTGCTCTTGTCTTCCAAATAGGTATTTAAAAATATATAGTACACATTGTACTAATATCTTGGAGAAAAGAAATACTGGGAAAATCCCACAAAATAGGAATATTTCTGTCATATATCATATGAATTTTTTCTGAACAAACATACTATCCTACTCATTGTCTCTTATATGAACTTGTGAGGGTCCCAATTCTAAATACCAGCTATATTTAAATTTATTTCTGTGTTTTTCCTTTTATATACAATGCATTTTATTTATCTTAAGAGTCTTTTAAGGCACCATTTTGTACAGGTGCTTAGGAAGAGTCACATCAATACTTTTAATCTTCTAATTATGTAGCTTAATTTCACATCTGGAAGTTTTACCGTGCAATAATGAAAGACATTTTTAATCTGAAGAGAAAAGGGAGATCTTATTCAGTATGAAATCAGACTGACATGGTAACATTTGGATTAATGAATTTTTTGTTAATTTTAGAAGACTTAACTTCCAAAGTAATTTAAGGGTTCTGTGTTTGTTGATATTGCTTTTTAATGTGACAACTGTGACATGCATTTCCACAACAGATGGATTAATGTCATTTTTTAAAAAATTACTTCACCTAGACAGGTGTTTCCTGTATATGTTTGACATGAAATTAAACATTGCTCCAGATGTTCTGTTTGTAGCAAAGCCAGTTAATTTTATTAGAACATTTAATCACAGATCAACAGCGTAATAGAAATGCAGTCTATGTGAAGCAGATATTTAACAGAACTTCCTAACGTGGAAGAATCTATATATGGGAACGAGGTACACAGTTTTGTAGGTGAATCCCACAAATGTGTTGCTGTGGCGTGCTACATTTTCTGAATTTAGACCTGAAGTCATGTTATTTGCTTACCTAAAAGAATTTTCACAGAGGATAGTTATTTTTGATTGGAGGATATTGATAGCATATACTCTTCCCGATGTTTACCCACATATATATCATCTCACTGACCTAAGGTAGAGCTTAAAAACAGTGTATTAGGAATTATAAGAGAGTCCTTATCTTTGAGTGTGGGGAGCCCTGCACTGTTTTAATGCTTGGTACCCTTCCGTTAATCTAGAGTTGCATACATTCATAAGTAATTGCCCTGCTTGCAATGCATGCACTAAGATCTTTTATGCCAAACTTAAATATCATTACATGCCTAGCTATTCTTCCATTAAGATTAGCTATAGATTTCCCATTAATTATTACATCAGTTTTATTCATCATTAATAAATTAGATCTCTGTGCTCTGTCACGGACCACTTGGGCCTCATGAAACAGGTGAAGAAAAAGCTTGAATGTAGCCCTGGTGATTCCAGGATAAATGTAAAAATATTCATAATTTTTTACTTTGAAATATTAGTTTATGTATATGTACTAATAACAACTTAAACCCCTCTGATGATTGATGTTTTTTGTTGGCCTGTCACCTCATTGTATAGAAGTTTGTTTTAATGAGTTTCTCTAATGAATATTTTATATTGATACTTGGATGAATGGCATATGGTAAATGCAAGGTAAATTACAGCTCTTTAAATAAATATTTTTCATAAATTATTTATTTTGTGATGCCTGTATTGGTTAGATGTCATGTCAGATGAAGACTGGAAATTATTTACTCTAATACTTATTTGAGAGTTGAAAAAGTAAAAGACTCTTAATTATTAACAAGCTTCCAATATACTCGTGTAATTTATGGGAAACTACCATAAATTCTGTAAGATTACAATTTTGTAAGGACAGTTTTATTTGTATCATGCAAAATAGAATAATCTCTTGTGTCTTTACAAGAAATTTTATTTATTAATACAAAAAATATTGTGCTGTTCCTGCTAAAACCTATTTTGATGAATTTCTGGCTTCCAAAGGATTATGAGTTCTTGTCAACTGTCATTATTTCCATGATAAGTTCCTGGTTATTTTTAATGGTGCCAAAAATTAAAGTTAAAAATCAACAAGAACATACGTAATGGATTGAGTGCCCTTGGTTTGTGTTGGAGTCCACGACTCTTACAAATGAAGCTGCAGAACTTAGCTATTTCAATGCTTAATAATGACCCAGTTCTAGATCCCCATTGAATTATTCCCACTGTTATTATTCTCACTGAAATTAGAGAAAGCTGAGGGCATTTTAGCATCTTTCAGTACTGAACCATTTTTTCTTTCAGATATGTCAATGCCTATCATATAAAAACAAACCACACGTGCAAGACAGCCACTGGAACACAAGCACAAAACTGCAACAGTATCTAGATACTGTAATCTTTAAATGTGCCATGTTAGAGATGAATACAGTTTATTTGTGCTCAGCTGAAGACAACTGGCCAAAAATGGGAGATTTTAACTTCAGACATTACCTACTATGCATACTTCTTGAATACTAGGAGCTAATTTCATGACTAATATATTCCATATGCTTTCTAGAATAAACAGAGCAGAGTCCTCAAAAACTGTAAGTAAATCACATCTGTTTTCAAGAGATTTTTATATGTATTTAATCTAAATTTATAATTCAGAGCATAATTCTGATGTGGAACTTTTTCTCATATATATAATATACAGTGGTCTGCTTTGCACACTGTTCAGCATGGTGGCTAAATGCATGATCTAGTCCTTAGTAAATAAAATATTTTGAAAGTACGAATATATCACTGCTTTTACAGAAGTGTTTAAGGAATAGTCTATGAAACTGGTACATAGTGGATATTGATTATACAAACTAAGTGAAAATGTTAAGGCACTTCATGTCATGTGGTAGCGCTCTCATTGAGGTGAATGGCATGTCGCATTGGTTTTTCAATTGAGTTGAGTCTTAGCCTAGTGGCCAGTTCAAAATTGAACTGGTTTATTATGCCTTACAATTTTCTTCAAGGAAAGGTAATGTTCATTTGTTAGGGACACTTCTGTTACAACTGATATTTTGAGTTAACTCAAGTAAACTTCCCAATAACTATATTTAAGATAGTGGGTGCATTTCCTTTTACATTTGGACTCCTCACATCAGGGCCATATTGGATTATAAATCATGTAGAAATAGAAAAAAATGAAACATTTCATTTTAGGCATATTTTAAAAGTTTTTGTCTTAGTTTTCTTCCAATGCTTCAGCTATGGTCCTGTGTGATTTAACAGGACTAATAACACAAAAGAAAAACATTTTTTCTTGTCTACCTCAGCRCTTAGCTCCACTCTAGAAAATAGCAAATATTGAGAACATTATCATCCAAATTCCCAGTTAAGAAGAAATCAGAGGTGTGGAGTTAAGTGTATGTTATTCAATATTGTTTTATTTTGCATGTACACCAACTCTGCAAAATAATGGTTGCAGACAGTAGGCCATTCTTTCAGTCCAACATTAAAACATTTATCCAAAAGAGTAGTTCTCCTTTTTCAACAAATTGACACTAATCAGAGACCAAGGCAAACAAAAAACTCTTCTAGTATTTTTGGAACTTCCTTTACCTCGACCATTAAATGCCAAGCAAATAAGGCATATTTTATTTCCCCAAAACTGAACATTTGCTAATATTTTAAAGAAAAAAWTTAAAATTTGAAGACAATATCTAAAAGCCCTAGATGATTGCTATAATGATATTGCTGTGAATATTTGCCTTAGAAACTATTCAAAGAAATTGAACACTTCATACATTAAGGCTGTCGACAAATTCAGGAAGACATTCATATGGAAGTCACATATAAGCTGTGTTTTCTGTTTTGTTTCTTTTTTTTTTTTTTCACAACTGTACCTCCTTTCCTGAAGAACGCTGACCTGTGTCTATGCCCAACTCCTTTCAAAAATCACACCTCATATTGGAAAATTCTGCTTCAAAGATTGACTGTAGTTTTCTGTTATTACAGGCTGATTCTTACAACCTGATTTCCTACTCTGTCTTTAGAAACCTCAGTAATGTTAGTAGCCTTATCTTTTTGTAAATGTTATTCTATTTAAGTTTTTGATTTGTCTTCTCTTGGATTCTACTAAGTAAAGAATCCCGTTCCAGTAAGTACAAAAATCTCACGCATGAATGTGCATGTAGAAACTAGTGACGAGTATGTGTTACAGGTCCCCCTCTGTGCTGGATCCACAGGAAATATATGTCTGTTATAGCCACAGCTACAGGGGATTGGTTTGTTTTCTCAAGCTGTAGTAGCTCATGCTGTTAGCTCTGGAGGTGCCTGGTGTAATCTACAGTGAGTTATCCAAGATGGTATCTGTTACACAAATGCACATATGCCCACATAAGCATGTTCATCGCACATTTCTGTTGCATAGTTCTGCAGCATAGACTGAAGGTTACAGTAGACTTTGGGTGGAAAAGCAGTTGTGGAGGAAATAGGAGAAATTATTCTATCTCTTATTGTCCCGGGTGGAATGGGTCTGCAGATGCCATTCCCTTCCCACACTCATTCTGGAGTATCTCTGTTGCCTCACTGCCCGCATCACCATGATGTCTGACCAGGAACAGTTCAACATCCCAATATTTCTTAGCAATGAACTCTATAGATAGTTTACCATCAAGAGAAGGCTTTGCAGTAAAGCTGGTAGCTCAGCTGGAAACTATGCTGTCTCCAGAGCCAAGTGTGCTGCTGCTTAGACAGCTTTCCATGCTGGTAAGCACTTGTAGTTTGCCACCAGGGGCTCCTTAGTCTGTCAGACTTAGGCTGTCAGTTGTGTTGGGAAGCACTTTTCAACAGAGTCAGAAGACATTACATAGAGAGTGCAGACATTGTTAAGAGATATGATGGGACAAGAAAAGGGGTGGAGGGTTGAAATATGAAAGTGTTCAGAGTCAGGAAAAAGACTGGGATGGAAGGGGCAGGGAGTTTAAGTGGGAATTTGGAACTGGCATGCATCTGCCCCATTGTTATCTGTGATTAATAACCCCCTTATGCTCTGGGGACTGGAAGGGGTCACACAACACAGCTAGAGGCCTTGCAGCACACCACATCCTACACCTAATCATTAGGCATATGCCTACGGGAAATAGATGTTAATGTTGATGAACTCAGAACAAAGATTTAGCATCGTGGTGAGAATTGCGTGTTACTGGTGACTTAGTGTGTGTGCTTTTACCCACCAGGGGCGAGACGGTGCTCTTTGTAGAATCTGTTGTATGTAGACTYGTCATGGAGTTAGCAGCTAGCAGAACAGCCAAGGCACATTGCAAAGGAGATGCCCTTGACTGACTGATACGTACAGTTGCCATGTGTTTTTGGTTAACATATGTGCATGCATACATGCACATTTGGTTTTACAATGAATCTAGATATGTCAAAAACTGGTATTTTGGGTTGAAACTGAACAGACTAAAGCTTGAATCAGTCAGAAAACACTCTGATGTATTTTCACTTCTGTAAGCATAGCTCTCTCTGTCATGAAATGCTGTAACCCTTTCACCTGTTTTCTATAATCAGGATCTGCTCTATTTTGTTCATTCATACTCTCTGCAAAGATAGGGTTACCTCGTATTTAAAAGGCATGATATGCATGTAGGATATGCTGTTTGTGTCTAGAAGTTGCAGACAAAATAATATAATTTCTTATATTCACAGTTACTATGATTGTCTGTGTATGACAACCTGTAAAGAAATTGAAGTCCAGATTCCAAAGACAAGCATAGCAGACTTTGGGGAAAAACAATTCAAGCCTGCTTACCAAAATAGAGGAAAGATTGATCAACAGAATTAGGAAACAGCTCTAAACATGAATTACATGCAATTGTGCAGTTTCTATACTAGTCAAAAAAAATAACTTTCACATTTATTATTAGCATTGGGACAAAAGACAAGTTCAAATGAACATGTTGAAYGTGAAGGAAGAAAGTTTTTATGTTGCTCTTCTTTGGCATGTTCATAAAACATGGACAAACGCCGCTACTCTCTCAGCCCCAGCTTTTATTTTTTGCTTCTTTTTTTTTTTTCCCCTGAGGGAATTTAATAAATGACCACACCCAAAGAGTTTTTCTGCTGTCTGTAGTACAGAAAGATTAGTATTACATATTGACAAGTGTCTTATTACTCACTGAGAATGCTGCTTCCTCTGGGTGTATTTATAAGACAAATATTTACCCATCTGATAGAATACCTTCTCCATTTTTAAGGGAGGTTTGTGTTATCAGAATGCAAAGATGTCTGAACATTAGATAATTGCACTCAGTACTCTTAAATTATGCACTTTACTTTTAAAAGAATATAGAAACTGTTTTTAAAAATGCATTTGASTTCAGCAGCAACCTTTTGACGCCCCCAGACAGTATTTTAAGAACTCATTTGTTTGAGGGGTTTTTAATCTGGAGACACTGAAAAGTTACACCTGCTGTGATGTCGTCAATCACGCCAGGAGGAAAAATAGTGGCATGATTTGTTATCTGTTATTTCCCTTGCTGTGGTGACTGTTTCCCAGTGCCAGGTCTGTCCTTAAGGCCATCACTTATAGGGACCACTGTCTGTCAAAACCACAGCCAACTTTAAGGGCTGCCTTTGTTGGAGCAGACAAATGAGTATGACCTTTAACAATAAAATAGGCACCTACTGAGAGAGATGAAACAGCAACTGAAATTAAGAACACCATACGGCCATTTCAAACACTCAGGAGAAGTTAGGAGTTGAACTATAACTTAATTATAAGAGTAAATGTGGCTAGATGTTGTCAATAATGAAACAGACATGGTCAGAAATATTGATTAGCAATGAGGACGAAAAATTATTTCATTCAGGAATCATCCTGCATTTCATTAATTATGAATGGGATTGATGGGGTTCATAAAAAAATGCGGAAGAGATTAAATTATAGCATTTAAAGGTTTATTTTTTTTTTTTAAGTAGGTTGCAGAAGTCTACAAATCATTTATGAATATTCTACACGAACAAGGAAAAAAGATAAGAACACGCTAAACCTTTGATTTACACTAATAGGTACTTCAAAAGATCTTCAGAAAAGAGCCTCTGCCTAGTTAGTGATTAGATGTAAGGTGGTCATTGATATTTTGTAGGGTTTCAAAGCACAGTCTAAGAATTCCAGGCAATGCATTGTAAAGACCACAGCACAGTTTGTGGTTTGAAAGGCTCTTGTAACCCAACCTGGCAAGTGGTCAGTGGAGACTATATTTTACAGAGCAACACAAATCAATCTTATTGAGCACTTTTCAGGTAATATAATATTCTGCCTGTGACAATAATGAAATTAGCCTATGGATTTTGTTTAAATATTGAAATGCCATTTGAATATTTAATGAAATACAGTACTCTATAGATATGCAGATTTTTGTGGTTTTCATAAAAAGAATATCATTGATTTTATGAACAGGTACTTGAATATTATCAAGTTAATAATATTTTTTTTTGTTCCTTTTGTTTGCCTCCTTGTTCATGTTCAGATAGAATATGTTTGCCTCCTTGTTCATATTCAGTAAAGCACTGAATGCCTTCAGCTCCTTCTGAGGTCAATAGGAGTCGAGGACACTCAATAGAACGGAGGTGTTTAGTACCTCTAAGTCATTTAAAGCATTAATCTATTCATCACAATCCTTAAATCATCACTAAAGGTTACATTTTTCTTTAATTTTGTAGGAACAATTTCTTTTCTTTCATTTTTTCCTTGTTGCTGTTCTTATCTGACTTACTGTTTGATTTCAGTTCTTTTAGAAATGGTCTGTTTACTATGACTGTTTTTTGTGTTTCGTTTTTTTTTTTTTTCCTAGAAAGTATGTTTCATCTCATTTTCTTGTGAAAAATAAAATCACTGTTTTTCAAGAAAAGAAAATCTCCAGAGATCTGAGTTCCAGTCTGAGAATCAGTTCAAGGTGAAATCTGCTTGGTTTTCTCAGTATAGCCCCCAGTACAGAGATGCACATCATAAAAAGTAACACAGAATTTTCTGTAATCAAAAGCTTTTACCAATCTTAAAGGCCCAACTTTTTAATAGGCCTGGAGTCTCAAACTGTAATCATACTCTAGAGTGGTTATCCTTTCAGCTTAGGGTTAAAAAAGCTTTGACAAAGCACCATAGGGAAGCTTGGATTGCCCTTACCTACATTGTACCTAGCCTTGGGATAGATAAATACAGTCTCATTCTCTAATGCTACTGACTGCCTCCAGGAACACTAAATTTTAAGAGAGGAAAACATGAATCCTGTATTTCAAGAGAGGTGGAACTAAGCCATTGTTCACTCCCCTTAAAAAGGATATTCAGTGGCCAGTTCAGATTGCCCTAGGGACACCTAAAGCTGCATTAAGTACTTGTGAAAGTGAAAATCCACTGGGAACCCAATTCCAGTGTTTAAACCTCAGCATGAGCAGTGGAGTTCCTAGCAGGGTTCACTTTTATATGTCTCTATAACCAGGTTCAAAACTTACTGTACGTGCAGTAAGGATCTGCTATTCCAGCTAACCTACAGAAACACTATAAAGAGACGGCCCCTTAGAAAATCACTAACATGAAGAGAAAAAAGCAAACATTTATTTAACTACATCATGACCATGGCAAAGCCAGGAGAAACGACGGCTATTTAAGAACTGGCAGATCCCTTTTACAAGGTTATGTACCTTACGCTTGACTAAGAATATTTTTAACACCAATTTTTGTTTTAATTGAGGAATAATAAGAAATCCAGGCTTGCTCCTGAGCTGTGTAATAAATAGAGCTGACGAGAGAAAGCTGTTCCATTTCATAAGAACTGGAGGATTTCCAACAATTGCTTTTATTTCACCTTGGATACTCCATGGGGGCTACGGTTTTGAAACACTGTACATTCAGAATGACCAATGGCTGAAAATTATCACCTTAGCTAAAAAAAATAAACAATACTTCTCATTCATGGGTTACTGGATCACTGAGGTCTGTGTGTTTGGATATAACACTGGCAGCTTCAAGACCTGTTAACATTTTGATTGTTATTTTGTGAATTAAAATAAATGTGGGTGCTGAAGTTCCTGCTTTGTAAAATATATCAYAGATATGGGTCCATTCGCCTCATTGCTATGCTGTGAAGCCCATRCTGGGAATTGCTGTTACTGAGATGGGAAAGCAGAGCTGAACAGTCTCAGACATCGTTTCATTATTTGAGACTGTCTCTTACCAGCTCACTACTTCAGCCCAATATGGAACCTATATTTAAACATTTTTCCCTCTATGTTTTATGGCAGTTTCATTCACAAAATTGCATTGAACCAGCAATTTTTCTGCTGATGATGTATAGACCTTATTCGTTTGTAGACCTGGATTCTTTTGCCCATACTTAGTCTTTCATTCTGACCCTGCAATTCTCAAGCATAAACTGGCTATTAAAAGGCATTTCATAATTCCAGCTGAAGCTTCTCCTTTCGCTTTCTCTCTTGGTGACGGTGAACAAGATCACCATCTTGCCTGCAACTCATGCCCATAATCTGGCCACATTCACCAGTTCCAGCCTTGCTTTAGATTTTTTCCCCAACTGTATATTTTCAGATTAACCTCTAAAATGTTATTTCCTATGCCTGCCTCCTCCCCCMAAAAAAACAAACCAAAAAACCTTCTCCAGGTCTCATTTTGCTGTTCTTCTCAAAACCTGATGAGTCCAACTTGTAACCAAGGATGCTGCAGTACATCTTAACAACATCACCCCTCCCTTCCATATTTCAATTAAATATAAGCTGTTATTGGTCTCAAAACTCTTTCTCTGGACTATCCCTTTCCTACCTGAGTTCTCCTATTCAGTAATGAGAGATTGACTTCTACCTCCCATCAGCCCATGATACTTGTTCTCATTGCCTATTTGTTACATTTTCTGCCATCTACTCTTCCACCTATTCCTGCTACCTGGGAGATGCTTCCCCTAGCCATAAGTAACTCTCAAATGTCTTTGAAAGTCCTCTTTCAAAATTTTCAGCAATACAATCAAAAATGTTGACGACAGGCTGCGAGTATCCTAAGGTCATAGTCTATTATGCTGACAAATTCTGTTCCCCACTCCTTTTTGTGTAAAACTTATCTGCTGTGTTTTGTTGTAAGACTGTTGGATGAAGGGGGGGGGCATTGTTTTGCTGTATGTTTATGTAGTACTTAGCACAATAGTGTCCTGGTCTATGATTTGGGCTGCCAGGTATTCTGGTAATGCAAATAATATATATGTGGAGCACATGCTCCTTGGGCACAGACCACATGTGAGGTAAATAGGATTACATCCTGCAGGTTAAAACCAGCCTACTATGGTAATACAAAAATGTACACCAGCCACATGACCCAAGGGGATCTTCTTGACTGCCTCTTGATAACGCAGGCTACAGAGCGGTTGTCTGACCAAAGGAGAACTAAGCCGTTCTTGAATTTCACACCTTAAAACATCAATGCTACTGAGGCAGGAGAAATTTCCTGTTAAATGATTCACAGACTTAATCCCTTTGATATTCGATTGGCTGACCACAACTTAGCACAGCATGCTGCTGGAATACATCTTTAACTCTGACTCCCAGAAAGATCTCATTCCCACTGGAATTCTGGTGCAGAGACCAGGATTAAAACCAGATCTCACTGGGATGGGAGGAAGGTACAAGACTGAGACCGGCAAGACCTGTTTTATAAACTCCTGTCTCTGCCATATTTTGAAAGTCTTTCTTTGTGTTAATCTTGGAAAAACTATTTAATTCCTTAATGTTTTAGTTCTTCATTTGTGAGTCAGTAATGATAGTTTTTCATTCTCTCTCCATGAGCCTTTACTGTTCATCAGGCTGCAAGCTATTCAAAGTAGGAGTTACAAAGCCCTGAATGCTTATATGTCCAAAGATGAAGCCTCTATGATATATCAAAATACATATTTTAGGGATATAAGTAGAGCTGAGCAAAATCCTTTCATTCTTCTAAATATGGACACAAATTAAGGGGAACAGAAATGTGTCTCAGAACAAAAAAAAAAAAAAAAAAAATCAAACAAATAGAAAAAAACAGAAAAAAATTCCCAAGAAGGAGGAAAAAAAAACCAAACAAAAAACCCCAAACCAAACCAAAACAAACCAAAACAAAAAAACAAAAACAAAAACAAATAGCATTTACAGTGTAACTGCATGCACTTTCAACACTGTACTGAAAAAGACAAGTTTTCCCTATGTATTGCTAGGGGTTATGACATGAATGCTACAAACCCCAATTCTACATAGAACTTCAGAGGAAATCTTCTGACTTTTCTTCCTTTTGTAGCACTTCCATTGCTTCAGCTTTCGATAAAATCAAGGGTTTTTTACTGGCCACCATTAACTTGCTACAGAAATATGTATTATGGGCAAATCCAGCTACTTAAAAATGACCCCTGAAAACATGGCTGAACTTCCCAAACTTTCCTGCAGCCATGAACAAACCAACCTGACTGTTAAAAGAGAAAACCAAACAAATCCACCACTAGATAAAAACAAGGAGGCATAAGACTTCAGAGCACTATCACGTTTCACACTGGCTACACTGTTAAATCCCTGTCAGAGCCCTCACTTGCCGCTGACATTGTCAAACCCTGATCCCCAGATGTGGAGCCACCCAGCCCAGTCCTTGGTGCCTCTCAGGCACAGAGGCAAATTGTACAGCGCAGACAAGGTTGTGTGGGGAGATTCTCCTAACTGCATTGCAGGGATAAGTTGCTGAGATCTGTTCCCATCCTTGGGAAGTATGAGTTTACAGGGCTGCCTGCAAGCTGAGACTGGTGCCTGCTGCATCCCAGGAACAGAGGCAGGGAGGAGCTCTTGTACAATTGGACTCTGGTCTCACACAGTAAGTAGCAATTAACTGCATAACCTTCCAGCTGAGGCAGAAACCCAAATACAAGTGCACGCCTTTTCTCTTCCAGTCTTGGGAAGTAACAAGCACCCAATTCACATGGGTAGTATGCTGTTACCTGCCTTCTCCCAGAGCAAAAGATGGGCACTCACAGCTGGGAGGTCATACTGTTAGTTGCTTCTTCCCCATTGAGACTAGGGTCTCATAATATTGCAAGGTAACAAGTGCTTGTCTTAGCACTACTAATTGCTACCTATCAGCAGATACTGGTGCTGGCTTTTTGAGTGGTTTTGGGGGTTTTTCTCCTCCCTTCCACTTCCTCAGTGGGCTTCAGTGACCCTAAGTACTCAGCTAAGGGGTGCTGGTGCCTCAGGTGCTGAGTGCTGGTACTCACTCGGTCGCTGGCTAGAGGTAGCAAGGTCCAAACGTCTGAAAGAGGTGATATGAGTCAATGCTTCCTGCTTCTCAGACTCTGGCACCTGATACCTCACGGCTGAAACTGAGGTACATGAGTGCAGCAGGCCAGTTGGTTTGCCAGGCTTGAAGGCAAAGTCTCTTTCCCAAGTAATACATTCAAAGCCCATATAGCTACTGTTAATATAATGCAAGACTCTAAAAACACTAACCAAGTGAATATCTGTGCCTGCATAATTAATCATTTTCTCTACAATGTGACAAACAACGGATGGATTCACAATGGGCTTTCTTTAATACCATTTCTGTCAGAGATACCACAAATTTTGCCATCACTGCGGAATATTCCAGCAATCCTGTCATATTGTATCTTATAGCCTATATTATTTTTGACATTAATATTGAGACAGTAGACCAGTTTTTGTCATTCTTCATCTAAAGGCACCAAAGATAATTATTAAAATATATCTGTGTGAAGATAAAATCTTATATTGCACAACCCGATGATGGGCTATATAAACTGAATGAAAAGGCTTCCCATAAATATTACACTGTTTCCCTTTTGTGTATAGATAAAAGCACTTCTCAAACCATATTGGTTTTAGATGGTTAAAGAAGACAAAGGTAAAGGGACAATATCACACAGTCATTGGCAGAGTTGGAAATAGAAATCTGACTCTGTTTTATACTCGTTTGAGTTGATCACAGCTGCTTTGATCATTGCAATCCAAGGGTAGCATACACAGCTTTTACATTTTAACTGGGGAAAGTGCCTCTGAACTATGCCTTTTGTGGTACCGCTGAGCAAAGAGAAACAGCCAAGGGARATAGGCACCTGAATCTGTGCCTCCTTTGCAGATACGATCTGAGCTTCTTTTGCCATCTACCTTTCTAAAGGTAAACATGCAAAAAAAGGCAAAACTGCTACATTTCATAATAAGCCAAGCATATTCATCTTAGCTTCTTTGGTCTTGTGACTAGTTCAACCTTGTTAATCAAGCTCATCCTGCCTCAAGTTATGTACTGAAGCCACATACATAATTTGGAATGCCTGAAGAAGTAGACAAAGAGGGTTTGAAACCATATGGACAAAATTCCTCTTAGACAAGCCAAGAAATGCTTCTATATCTGTATGTGTTGGTCAGATACAGTTGAAGTCTTTAGTGATGTCATCTGTCATTTCACCTAAGCCACTGATTATATATTTTAGGAATACTGAAATCTAAGTCTGTAAATTGTAATTACCTTTGCTTTCTTTAAGCATTCTTATCCATCTCATAAACTCCTTAAATAACAAAGAAATCATATACATGGATGTAAAATATTTTTCATATTTTTGGTGTTTTAGAAAAAACAACAGGCTTTGATATAAATTCTATGGACCTCAACACTTTGAGTTCCAGAGATACGTATCTCAACATGTCTTGAAGACATCACCACTGGAACATCTTTCCTCCATGGAAAAAGCAAAGCATGGAAGTTGGGGCTGAAAAAGACAGAGTCTACTGCATGCTGCTGCCACTTTTGTCTGTATTATATCATCAGGCTCTTACACAGGATCTTGGTAGTTAAGGAATAATGAGGCTAGAACAACACACTGATCCTAATCATACAAATGCAAAAACTGTTCCCTATCTCAGTCTTTCCCAAGTATTTCTAGTCAGTGATTGTAACAGTTTCGGGTGGAAGAGCAGGGACAGTCAGTGACAGCAACTGTAGCATATATCTGACCACTGTCATGCACTAGTCGTGGCTTGGGTCAGAATGGTGGAAAATGACCAAAGCTGTCAAACAAAGGATATTAACTGCAGAAGTGAGCTGGTTCAAAGGCATAGAAATCAAAATACAGTAATAAAGAAAAAGATAAGGGCAGGAACTAACAGAAAGTTTTAGAAATGCTGTTATGGTCATTTTTTTAGATGTCCAGAAGTGTCTGCATAAGATGCCATTTATGATGATATCTACTAGGACAAAAAGCCAGAGAAGAGAAGTGAATGATCTGGGGGGAAATCGTAATGAAAGGCAGCTCAAAAGTATGTATAGAGAAATAGAGTAATGAAGCTGGTTAAGAGAGAAAAAGCAGTGGAAAGGCATCATTTGAGCCTTATTGTTACTGCGTAGCTGATAGAGGAAAATTAAAAACAAACAAACAAAAACAACCTGAAAAAAACAAGAATGTACAGGACTGAATAACAGGTGTACTTCTTTTGTGTGTGAGCAAGAGAAGGACATCAACCAGAGCCACAAGTGTAACCTACGTGTGTCATGTACAGACTAGATATCAAATATACATGATTTAGAATGCACCAGCTGACCAAGAGTGTTGTAGATTTTTCCCCCCACATTTTCAATTAGCTTGGTCTGAACTGTGGGATTAAAATTTGACAGTGGTCTACATCTTTTGAATCACACCATGCTTTTTTTTATATATACTGATTGGACTTCTGTGTATGTCAAAGGAGAGTTTGTTAACTATCTTTGATAATTTGTTTTCTTTTGCTTCCAAGAACAGCAGGCTGGTAGTAGTTGGTTGCAAATATACAATGGTTGGTTAGCTGTATTACATTTGTAGCTACCAGAAGTATAAATAAGCTGTATTCTTGCAAGGATGCACTTACTTATGCTTCTGGTCTTCCCAAGAAGTATATTCTTGATGAAGAATCATTAATAGGGAATGTCTTCAATCCGTTTCAGAAACCAAGGATTCCCCCCAGGCTAGGGAAGATACTTCTCATTGCTAAGCTAAGATTCAAACATAGCATGGCAGACCAGCCAGTGGCATGCAACTCCTTGTCTATGGGATATACTGAAGCAGCATTACCAATGTTGAAGGATGTGCTCTTTTGAGATTAAGGTCTTAAAAGGAGAGTATAGTATCTCCTTCCACTGGGCCAGGAAAAAAAAAGATGTAGGTCTTATATGTTTAAGCTATGCATTTTGTGTCCCTGTTTCAAATATGAACTTGCACAGCTATATCAGCTAAATCAAAAATCTGCATTTCATTTCATACCACAAGACTTGGAAAATGTGTTACTACTCACCTTAAAAGACAAGTTTACGTACAATATCTCGAAAACTGTTTGACAACAGAAGGTCGGGTGTGACATATATTTGACATCCTAAAACCTCAAACTAGTAAAACTTTGAGGTCAAGCAAAGGTAAAATCAGAATAACCCTCTTGAGATTTTTATTGTGTATGATAGGACCACAAATAAACTTTAAGTCCCCCAGCTTCTAACATGTCTGAACTTGACTGAAAGCTAAAGAGAAAGCTTATCTATTGATTTTCACATGTAAGCTAAATGGTAAAATAACCTTGACTCATTAAAGATGTCAGTGTTGTAGATGATTTGGATATCTTTGTCATGTGAAAATAACATATGGATAATTTACTCAAGTTGAATTATTCTTAAGTAATTTGCAATGCTGCAAAGCTTCAGATTTTTCACCTTCACGATCACCCAGAATACTTTAGCATTAATCACAATATTCAACAGTGGAAAGAAATGCTAGTCTATTTATTGAATCTGTACGAAGAGAAATATTTCTTTTTACACTTATAAGTTTTACAGTGGGTTGCTTATTGAGATTTTGCCAGTGTGTGCACAAAAAAATTGTTATAAATAGGAATATATGATTCAAAATTGCAAATTATTTTGCGAATAATAGGTCTGTTGTAAAATATCCAGAATGCGTTATGAAAGAGTGTCAGTGCTTGCGCATGTGTAGTATAAATATTACCTATCTAGCCTGTCACATCTAGTCTGTGAGGAGACCAAGATTTTATTTCTAATTGGTTTTTTTATTACTATCAAATAAAAAAGCTCCGTTCATAAAAAATGATTAGGGTTGTTCACTAGAAATGTCATGGTCTGGGATTGCACCTTTTCCTAGGTAGAGTTGCCATCTCTTTTCTTACTGAGAAAGAATTAATCTTTCTCCACATTTGGCAGAATTATTTTAGCTATGCCTCTTGATCTGTTCGGCTTCTAAAAGGATACAAGAGAGTCAGCCAATAATAAAAAAAAATTGCTCAGACTGCATGGGATAATGAAACAGCAGGTTTCATGCTAAAGAAAGTTCCCTTACAGGAAAAAAATATGTGTTCACGCATACATCAGGTATGACACTGGTATTCATACTCTACATAAGTAAACTTTTGGGGCAATTTACAATTTTCAAAGGATAAAAATAGGTGTTCCTTATCCTAAGGCTTTAGGGCAGCTTATTCACCTGAAGTGGAAGATCTATGATGCCCTAAGTATGAACACGACACTGAAAGTGGGTGGGCTTGTGTAACAGGAACTTTGACATCCCAAACCGAATATGATGTTTGTGCAACATTATCTTTATATCTGGAGTATTTGTAATTTCTGCATGTGGAATTTAAAGATTTATACAACAACACTGGAGGGAATTGGATCGGTGGAATGGACAAGGTCCTTCTGAGATCCTCAATCTGAATAAGGCTTTCTAGCCTGTTTAGAGGCAGTCCTTGTCATGCCACCCATGAAATGGTATTTTTAAGTGGTATGTCACAAGTACAGTCATGACATCTGAACCTCAGCATGCTTCAAAATCAGAGTGCTGCAGATGTTTCATAGCCTCTTCAGATTTTCTCTTGTATATTTGTATCACAAACATAATACATGAATTGCTGATGGATTTCAAAACAATCAAATGTAAATTAATTACTCTTGGTTCTAAAATCCCTAAAGGTCTGTATGCAGACTTTGGCTAAGAAAGGCAGGAGTGCTTAGGAAAGGAGGGAAAGGGGGAAGGAGGCTGGGTGAAGGTTCTTTAGGGATTTAAAGGAGCAAAGCGATTTGCATTTCCAGGGAGATACATGATGAGAGTTTGGCTTAGGAAGCCGTTGGGTGAAACTGCAGGAACATATTAGGTGGAATTTGTGTCTGTGCTCCTGCCAGTGCTTGAGTAATTGGGAACACTACAAATCTAGAAATGAGACTTTGCTGCAACTTGTGATGCTTCTAATTAAGTCAGGCTGTGTTTACAGAGCTGTGTCCAGAGCTGTTTTCCTGTGCTTGAATTATGTTGGATCTCTCCTAGGAACGACTCTCTGTTAAGTTAGCATTTGGCTAAGGAACACTCACTGGGAGTTTTAAGATTCCCCTCCATATACAAAAGGGAATACTTGGTGAGGAATCCAGCATGGGTCTGAATCAGTTAAGAGCTCTGCAGGTTTTTTTTTTGCCCCCCAAAGAATCACATCAGAGGCAGTCCACAAAAGGAAGAACCAACCTGTCTGAAAGAAAAACAATGAAAATAGCTTTATTTGGTAAAAATGAAAAACTTCAAGGCTTTTCTCATGAATTTCTACTGAAGAAAAACATAAGGTAGTGTCTGTGACCAGACTTAGGAGAAAAGTTGACTGAATATTGACAGACATCACAAAAACTGAGTTAAAAGCTTGATGTTTTGAGGAGATATATTGTTCTTAGAACAAACATTATTGCAGAATGATACAAACTACACTAGGGAAATCAGCCAGAAGGGCAAGCGCTCTCTGAATATGCGGCATCTTTGAAGAAGTTGGCAGGAGTGTATCTTTTTGGGACAGTCATAGATCTGGCATTGTAGGATAGGAATGTTTATGACATGTGAAATTGTCATCTGTGAAAGCTTGCAACCTGTGCACAGACACCCATATACACACAAGTACTTTAGCATTTGGAGGTTAGAAAAGAATCATCATATAAACCTTTGTTGTAACAGTAGGGATTATATTTTTGAAGTGGCAAACAAAATACACAGCAATTTTGGAAGAAAGCTTTTTTTTTTTTTTTAAGTATCCATCTGAAGAAAGTGGGGGAGCAGCCCCTGAGTCAAATTGTAGATGGCAAAGACATATTTATACTTTAAAACAATGTTATGAGATACAAGTTTGCTGTAAAAGTCTGCCTTCAGCAGAGACAGTGATGAAGCTGTCAGTCTTCCTTCCTCTGGATATATCCTTCCTGGGAAGATGAACATGGTAAAACAAGTGAGGAGCAGAGAGCGTAATGTAAGGTGAATAGACACTAGGGTGATGGGTAAGCAGAATGACATCTCTCTCTGTTTGGTAGAATATAGATTAAAAGGGAAAATGGATGAATGTTTGAATATTAAACTGATTTTAAGTGTTTTATGCATTAAACGTAATTGTTTAGCTTAATTTGAAACTAACATGTAATAGTTCACTTGCAAGAAGAAGTGATTTAGTCAGAGTCCACAAAATTTTCCTCTTGATTCCAAGTAGAAAGCTTCCAAAACTATAGACCACCACTGATAAAAATATACAAGTCCAGGAATTTATCTTGGTATCGCACATATGATAAATCCAAACACAGAGGCATTTCTATTGAGTATTTATTAATGAGAGAAGATAACAATGCATAAGAAGAAATATGAAGTAGTTTACTTAAACTTGTTAGGATTTGTCATATGAATGGATGTTGTGGTTTAACCCTAGCCAGCAACTAAACACCACACAGCCGCTTGCTCACCCCCCCTGCCTCCGGCAGGATGGGGAGAGAATCGGGAGGGCACGAGTAGGAAARCTTGTGGGTTGAGATAAAAACAGTTTAATAATTGAAATAAAACAAAGTAAAACAGTAATAATAACAGTAATAACAACAACAACAACAATAGAATATACAAAGCAGGCGATGCACAATGCAACTGCTCACCACCCACCAAACCGACACATTGCCCGATACGCAAGAGCCCGTCCCGGGACCCAGAGCCCCCCCAACACTTAGTTTTTATACTGAGCATGATGTCACATGGTATGGAATACCCGATTGGCCAACTGCGTCAACCACCCCGGCTATGCTCCCCCCGCCAGCTTCCCATGCACCTGGCAGGGCATGGGAGGCCAAAAAGTGCCTGGTACAGGCACCACCCAGCAACACCCAAAACATCAATGGGCCATCAACGCTCCTATTATACCAAACCCAAAACACAGCACACCCCTCCAGCTACTGGGAAGAAAGTTAACTCTGTCCCAGCCAGAACCAGGACAATGGACAATTAAAACTAACAGTTAAAACCAATTTTGTAAGAATAGAATGTAACAGAATACACGAGGTCACACATTACATCAGAGATCAGTTGGGTCAGGTATTACTCAAAGTCACAAAGCCTTTGGTATTTATGGATTTAAGTTGTGCCTGCTACAAAGTTTTGATGGTGTTGCAGGTGGGTATCTGACACAAAACACCTGGTCACACCAGGAAGCAGCATGAAGGGCTCCACAGGCATTCACCTGTAGGTAAAATTGTTTCCTTAAAATGTAACATGGTTATTTGATTGTCATTTCATGCAGTCAATTTTAAAACTATCTGAGAGTTTCTAAAGATAATAGAGAAAGTGTTTCATCAAAGATGGATAACTTGATATCAGGCATCTGAAGGCACACCTCCTCCTGCAAGGAGCAGGGAGTTGGACTCGATCCTTGTGGGTCCYTTCCAACTCGAGATATGCTATGATTCTATGATTCTATGATCTTTTTTGATAAAGTGATTTTCTGACTTTAAAATTTTCAAAATGCAAATGCAGCAGTATTGGTGACCACTATAATCACTATTATATTAAAGCTGCTGATTTTCCCAAATCTACTTGGGTAACTGTTGGTAGGACTGGCATACACATTTAACTTATGAAGTGTTAACAAGTGAAAATTTCTCAAGGATATCCTGATAGATATCAATGAAATTAGAACTTGAGAGACAAGAAAAAAATGTTGTATTGGATTTCTTGGCTTTAAGCTGCTATAGGCACAACAATAGAACAAATAATAGTATATGATGGAAAGAAAAATGGGAAAGCAAATGGAAGTGGATATAAGCTGCAAGTTAGAACCTGTAGGAGAAGTAAAGGAAAGCCAAACGTTTCAATGAAATATCAATTGCTCGTGGAATTAGAAGTCGTAAGAATGCTTTAAAAATCTTATTGGTAACATGTATAGGTTCACTGCTAGGTTTGTTTGATCAAATACTGATGTATAAAGACAGGAATGTTCAGCAGATATTTCAGTTCTTTATTTGAAATAAAACAGAGAGATGTATCTGTCCCATGTGATGCTGTTGGAATTGAAACTTTACCCTCTGTAGCAAAGGTTTTTTCTGGAATTAAACATTTTTAAGTTAACTGGCCAAGATATCTTACACTCAGGAACTACCCAGAATCTCTCTAAACCATAAATGCTAACCATAAAGAAATGGAAAACAGGGCAAATTCCAAGGGACTAGAAGACTAAACAATTTCCAAATATTTCAAAGGGTACAGAAGAGTTTAAAACTAAACCAGAGAGTTACTAACAGGACAGAATGGTGTTAATTTGAAGTAAAAAATGGAATAGTTAATTTAAGACATTACTCACAAAGTAGCTAGAAATATAATTATAAGAAGGGGCAAAAATATAGTCAATGCCACTCAGCATTACTTTCTGAAAGATAGCAATTGTCATCAAGTTGTATGGGGTTTTTTGTTTGAGTCTTTTAATAGGATTAAAGACTTTGGTGATGAAAACTTTATGCAGGTAGCAGGGACTTCTTCCAGCCACCTGACTTATTACTAAAAGGTATTATGGTTAAAAAGCTCTGTGGGGTTAACAGGCCCTATAAATTTGGCTTATAGACAGATCACGGAAATTAGTTGTTTATGCTGAGATACGATGAAGGGACTTTTTCCGTCAGTCCCTGAGTTTCAAATCTCGATCCAGTGTTAGCCAACCTCTTTATCAAGAATGTAGATGCCAATATCGCATCTTTCCAGCTTGCAGATGATGCAAATGTTGGTGGGGTAGTAAATGRTGAGGATATCTCACTTTTACAGTGTGATTTGAATGGCTTGTTAAAATGGTATAGTTTTGCACTTTCTAATTGTCCTGGTTTTGGTTGGGATAGGGTTATTTTTCTTCCTAGTAGCTGGTATAGCACTGTGTTTTGGATTTAGTACGAGAAGAATGTTGATAACACACTGATGTTTAGTTGTTGCTAAGTAGTGTTTACACTAGTCAAGGACTTTTCAGCTTCCCATGCTCTGCCAGGTGCACAAGAAGCTGGGAGGGAGAATAACCAGGACAGCTGACCCCAAATGGCCAACGGGGTATTGCATACCATATGACATCATGCTCAGCATATAAAGCTGGGGGAAGAAGAAGGAAGGGGGGGACRTTCGGAGTGATGGTGTTTGTCTTCCCAAGTAACTGCTACATGTGATGGAGCCCTGCTTTCCTGGAGATGGCTGAACACCTGCCTGCCAATGGCAAGGAATGAATGAATTCCTTGTTTTGCTTTGCTTGCGCGCACGGCTTTTGCTTTCCCTGTCTTTTTCTCAACCCATGAGTTTTCTCACTTTTACCCTTCCGATTCTCTCTCCCATCCCACCAGGGGGAGTGAGGAGTGGCTGTGTGGTGTTTGGCTGCCTGACGGGTTAAACCACGACATAATACGACACAATAAAACATAATATATCAGAAAATGAAAAAAAGATAGACTCTTGTTAAAGGATTGGATAATACTGGACAGCAGTAACTCAGCAAAGAAACGTAATACTGGGTCAGTCAGAGACAATTGCTGATCATGAGCTCTTTCTGCAGGATCTGCCCCTGTGGCTTACATGTCCCTTTGGTATGACAATAAAGCCTATACCAGGTAGCAGAGTGGAACTCATTTTCCCCTGTACATAGCATAGTAAAACTGTGAGTAGGATATGTATCCACCCATACTTCAGGAAGGACATAGAAAACAGTAGAGAGAGAGATGAAAAGAATATAAAAAGGGATTTGGGGGAAGCAAGAGGAAACAGGTGTTAGGATCCAAGGGTTAAGGCTCCTCAGTTATTCATTTTGTGAAATAAACTTAGTGGAGCTTTAATCTCTCTCAGAATAATTCCAAATCATGATGAAAATTAAACATCAACGTATATGGTAGATTTACCATTGGAGTCTTGAAGGCAAGATCATACATCCTTTTAAGAAACATGCATATGTCCAACCTATGAGTAAAGCTCACTGACCCTTTGGCCCATGCTTCTCTGCAATGGTCCTTTATGGCTCTGGATTCTGTGGTTCCAGTTTTTTTATTAGATTTGTAACTCCACAATGAGATGGCAATTTTAACCAAACCTACCCTTGGCTTTCAGCAAGTCASTGGTACGAGTGAGGAAGACTTTCACTCTCCCCAAAGGCACAGCTGGGCTGTTGCTTTCTTCCTTCCACATCTCCTGATTCTCCAACAGCCCCTTTCAGGAATTTCTAACTAAGCACTAGGTTCCTTTTCACACATCTGGCTAATCAAACTTACAGACAGAGCTCCCCATGTAAATCCTAACTCATCAGTCCCAGTGCAGAATCCTTGGGCTTTCCAGGCCCATATTTCTCATGCGGCTGTTGGCTTCCAGCGCTCCATGCAATTTTGCTTTATATGTAATGTTAGATCCCTAGGCTCAGTGCAGGATTTCTTGTGTAACAATTTGGATTACAGGCTGCATAAAGGGTTCCTTTTGTGAGAGGGGTGTTTTCTGACAAAATTCTGTCCCTTTTCATCCTTACCCTATTTCTCTGTTTCCCTACCTTCCAGCCTGCCTTCAGCTGCTGCCTCGGAAAATGGATATCCCGACATCTCACATCAGTTCTAACAGTGTTTCAAGAAAAGTATGGGTTGATAGACAGCAGTAAAATGTCGTGATATCTTCACTATACCGAGGAGCTGATCTCAAGAAGTTTCAGCCATAATATACCCGGTAACTGAAAATGGCTTGGGCTATGGCACAGAACTGTTGTCATAATACTAGCCAGAATTCAGGTGYCAACATTTGGGGCATGGGGGGAGCATATCAGTGTTTGGTTTTGTCTTGAAACTTTTTTGATAGTAACATATATGTCGGTTATATTATCCTATCTCAGAAAAATACACACATGTTCTCACTCTGATGGTGGTTGCATAAGGGTATGAAATACGTGAATGCATTCATATATGAATATATTGTGCAGTAAAAATTACCATTTCTTGAATTTGGAGGAAGATACTATTTGGGGATGAAAAACATTCCGKCCTGATCTACCTCTGTTTTTCCTTCTGCAAACCTTCGTGTTTGTCTGACTCTACTTGCTGGAAGAGAGGTTGATAATTTGGTAGTGCTTCATTGTGAATCAAAAGGATAATATTTATACTTTTTGAATAATCACTTTTTTCCAAATAAATAAAAAGCTATGTGGTAGAATATAACTTTTAATTTGATGACAAAACAAGGTCAAATACTTCATTGTTTTGTTTTGGTTTTTATTACATATTGTTGCTTTACATATCATATTTCATACGGTTAGTGCTCAGCTCTACCTGAGCAGTTTAGGTACCCTGACTTTGTTTCTATTTCTGCTTTACTTTCCACTAAAATATCAAATGCTTTGAAAGTGAATTTAGAGGAAAAATAACATTTGTTACAGTAATATGTTTCATCATCGTATAGGATATCCTCTGTATCACTCTATCCATTCAGGGTGCTGCYGCAATTAATGCAATCATTCTGTAACCTGGCCTTTCATAGCAATAATGCTGGCCTTTATGTAGCTTGTCTCCTGTTTTCTATTGTATAAAACTTTTCACTGTGGATCTCAGCATGGTTTCAAAAATGCATGTCTTATTCTTTATTTTATCACGCAACCTTGAAATAAGAAGCTAATTTCTATCACAAACTTGACCTTTAATGCTGTTGAGCCTTATCTTTTCTCATACTTTTTCTTTAACCTTCGAAGATACAAAAGGCATCTAAAACCCATGCAGAGCGTTAAATCCTAAATATTTTCTAAGCAGCTATCATCTACTTGCCACATTAGAGTTGTAAATTAAGGTCTCATGTGTTGCAGAAACCAGCCTTCCATATCACAGTTTTCTCCCCTGAATGAGGCAAGAGTCAGTCAGTAAATATATGTGGTCAACCTCAGATTTGCCTCACTGGGAGTTCACATGTATTTTTAACTGCCTTCAATTGTTAATGTATTCCTCAAATGAGATGCATCACCTTGAAGAATGACTTTTTGCCCTCTGGGAATACGCCAAACAAGTATTTCATTCACTATGATAATCAGTTCTACCTCCAGCAACATATGAAACCCAAATTTAATAGGCAGTAGTGATTAGGTTTTAAGACACAGAGTCATCACTGTCCATTGTAACAATAATAATAATAATAATAATAATAATAATAATAATAATAATGAAAAAACAGGAGGAAAAAGCCCACTGTATGTGCTTTTAGGAATCATTAATAAAAGCAATGTAACTATCAACATTTTGGAGATGTGCCTAATAAATGCCATGTGTCTTGTCATTAAAGAAAAAAATGATAGCAGCATTTTTTTATGGATTTAGAAATTTTCTTGAGCATGAATAAAAGCTACTACTTAAGTTTTCCTACATGAGTTAGTTGAATAACCCTGGAAGACAGGAAAAGAAAAAAAGAAAAAAAAGRAAAAAGAAGGGGGAGAACTACATATCAGATTTTTTAAAAGATTGTAATTATAAAATTTATAATGAAAGAAAGAGAATGTGGGAGAGAAAAGGAGAAAATTGAGCTCCCTGCATGGTTTTCAGTGTTAATATTACCTGAGATCTTTCTGAACTTAAACTTTTATAGAAAGCAGAAAGGATAGTTATACGACATCATGGAAAATAAAAAATCAGCCTTTAAATCAGCAGCTTAGGTTGTGGACAGTAAATGATACAGTGGTTCCACTTTCTTGGAACTGAGAAGCAGAAGAAAATGAAGAAAGATGCCAGTGACAGGGTGAGGATGATGGGAGCAGGCTAGCATTATGAATGATATGTTAAGTGATTGGCTCAGATGGAATCATGGGATTGCTGCCTTTTGCAGATGCTGATTTTCATCTATAGTGTTTGCCTCTTTCTCAGAAAGGCCTAACATATGCAGAATGTGTGTGCATGCGCATGAGCAATATAGACAAATACAGATATATATTTATATGATGCATTATATATTCTTACATGTTCAGAAGCCACCTTATCCCCTTTAATGTTCTTACACCTGATCCGTTTAACTAATCAGGATAGTTTACTACAGCATAAACCAATAAACTGCATTTTACATGAATTAATATCCTCCTGCTTTCCTTATTCGGGGAAGTATGAAATTTCTTTTTTTGTTTGTCTACTGCACTGAAAGGGAAAATGTTTGGGGATTTTTTTTTTTACTAATTACTAATTCTGAAAGGTATCTTCTGATCTACTAAACTGCATAAATACAAGAAATAGTATTTCTACTTAATAACAACGTGTTGTCTAATAGGAAGACATACTGAGGTCCTGTTACATTTTCTTTGATGTGCTTTAAGCTGCATACCGTGCATTCTCTGCTTTCAAACTATCAGGCACTAGCGGGTTCATTTAGTCTGCCTGCTTCTTTGTGTGGACAAACAGAAAGATAAAATGATGCTTAACACTGATGAGATATATCAGAAACACATGCATGCAATTAAACGTAATACTAATTTTGAAGGGTTGTTTTACTAAGATTACMCTCAGCAGCATTTTTTGCGTCATAAACAATCGCTAACTCTAAGCTTCATCTCTGAACATTAACTCCTTAGTGCCTTGTTCATTTATTTTGAGCCTGGCCCCATATTCTTTGTTTATTCTTGCTTTGTGATTGAAAAAAATTGAAATTTAGGGGGTGTATGGGCGGGTCACATATTAGTGTATAAAATAACACCTTAAACTGGTTTTCTGTAAGATTTTGATCTGAAAAAAAAGTCAAATCTCCCCTCATTTTCTAAAATATACCACTATTTTTTGCTGTGCAATTTAGGTACCAAATTCATTTGTTGCAAAAGCAACAAATCTACCATCTAAAGACATGTACACAAAGGCATGTAGGCATCTAAATACTAATAAGGATGTGCTGGTTTTCATCTTAATAACTTGTTAGAGATTATTCATTATATGAATACTTATGACGGCCATGATAATACTTAGCATAGTGTTTCTGTGTGGTAATTCAGTTTCTGGCAAAAAATGCTAGATAACTGTTCAGTTTAAAGTTTCTTAGCTTAAAACTTTATTCTAGATCGGGTCAGTAGCATTTGTGTAACTAATTTCTTGCTGCAATCCTATCTTTTCACTGAACATTTACCAATTGCTTGTGGGGAAAAATAATGAATTCCTTTTTTCAGAGCAATAAATATTGATAATTAAACTAATGAAGTGGTATTATTTTTTCCAGGCTGGACATAGAATTGACCCAGGTGCTCATTATTAAAACTTTTTAATATCTTTTTGCAGAATGAGAAAATGAACATCAGTGAACCAATATAATTAGCATGCCTTCTAAATAGATGATATAGTTACATACTTGTTAGTATTAGGGGATCCTACAAATTTCATTTACCAAGATACAGCCCAGCAGGCATTTTCTAGTGAAAAGGGCGCCTGTGAATCCCCAGTATACCACTCAGATCACCCCCTGAGGGGAAACGCAACTTGCATTCAAATCAAACGTTTTCCTATCAAATGCTCTACTAATGGCTTTCCTATGAGACTCAAGCCTGTCAGTCACCTACTACCTATTTAGACATGTTAAAACAGAATTCGTTGTTTATTTGTATTTCATTGAAGTGAGTCTGTTTTCTCATATTGAATTTGTATCCAAACCCCAGGCTGTCAATACTACTTAGTTAGATCTGCTGTTTGTTGTGTTTTTCTCTGCATGTGATCCAGGGGAAAAAATAGTGTCACTCATGCCAGTTTCAACCCTCCTATAAATCCTTAAGCAGTGCATTAACTAATTTTATAAAGTAACTAACATACATGTTGAAGGCTCTAGGAAACCGTTCTCACACTGAAAGCTGTTTTGTCAGATTCAGCGATGCCTTTGCTATGCTAAGGTTTGCCTAGAAAGAAGCTAGAAAAATGACCAGTGTAAGGAAAAAAGAAGGGGGGGAGTGGGGGGGTGGGGGGGGCGGGGAGGGAAGCCATTGTTTCTAATATTTCTCCTAAATTACGTAAGTTTAATTGCCTCAGTTAAATATAGCTCAACTAGTCAGGAGACATATGTGACTGCTGTGATTTTTGTGAAAATTATTTAAATTAATTCTGTTAGCAACCTCCAAGTTAGTTTACTTGTGCTTAAGCCTAAATCTGTGCATTAAACATTCCATAAAAACAAGAACTAAGTGTTATGTTTGATATGCACTTCAAAAGCCTAAAAGGCCAAAGAAAGCCCTTCCTTAATTATTTAAGAAGTGTCTGTAAAGGAAACATGAGCAAATAGCATTCATGCTTTCATCCCCAGTAACCTTTTATTGTCCTTTTCTTCAGATGGCCAAGTCAGTATATTTAATAAAGGGAGCAGCAACCATCAAAGAAGGCAGGGGTCTAATAAATGGTCCTGATTAAAGGCCCTGACAGGGTATGAACTTTGCATAAATTTTCCTATGGTGTCAGGCTAGGATCCTGATTGAAAACCCATTAACATAATCACACATTTAGAGGAAATGCTGTAATGTATCAAAAACATTTCCCTTAGTGTAATAATTTTAAGGACATTAAAATGCAAATGATAATAAGGAGCTGTGTTTTAGTGATGTTCTGAAAGCCTGATTATTCAAATATTTAGTATGAAATATGGAAGCTCCTTTAACTAATGCATCTACATGATCTCAAAGATTTAATCTATATTTGTACTTGAAAGACTTTTATACCACTACTGAATATTTTCTGTTAATTTTAGACTCGCAAAATCCAACAAGAAAATTAGTTTAAATGATAGTGCTAAGTGCTAAGACCTTTTAGCCTGCTTTAAAAAAAAAAAAATATCTGTGTTGAAAGCAGGACACCAGCTATGTTCTTTCATTAAGTACAAGTCCATGTTTTGGTATTGTTTGGATTATAAAAATAGTTTGCAGAATTCAGATCATCCTTTTCTCTGTTTCTATTAAAATATATGCTTAAAACAGATTGGCCATTGAATCACAGCAGTGATATTCTTTAATGCTAATTTTTAACAATAAAAGAAACACTATCCTCCCACACACAAATAGCCATAATTATGTAAAGAATGACTGCTTCAGACTGATGACTTTCAATATGCTTGAGTCTAGCATACTGGTATAAGAGGCCAGAAAGGTCAACAGTAATTCATAACTGCTATAAAATTGTGTAGCATCCTAGGGCTTCTGGAGGATGCTGACATTATCATGCTTCTTCTGCTGGTTTGTATATGTAAATTTGTGATAGGAAGTGCACTGCTTTGCCGTATCGCATGCAGAGCATCAATCAGGCAGTAGAATACATCAGAGTATTTTCATTATGCCTAGTTATTTACTGCATCAGAAGAAATTACCCTGGCAAGCCAAGCGGCCTTCTCTGGATAGCATGATATGACCAACCAGGTTTCAGCTCAGGAGTCTTGTAAACATTACAGGATTAATCTCACAATCACAATCATCAATCTTTCCTAGTCCTGCCTGGGTGCAACTGTGGAGATTGGTAACCAGGCAATGTAGATTTAAATTTAACCCTGAACATCAAGAGCTATATGTCAGATCCGTGCACCATATTACAAACACCTATATTTTTACTCCAGCCTTAGTACCAAATGATGAAAACATAAAATTTTTGCACTTCAAATTCATGTCTAATTTTTCATTCCCATTTTTGATGCATTACAGGGATATGAGAAATATTCTGAAAAAGATACATTTCATAGTATCAGACTCTAATGCTAAAATGATGCACTGTGATGCCTCGATCTAATGTATGTATTAGAGACAACTGACGCTGCAGTAAAATGTGGAGTAGTAATTCAGGTTCAGGACCAGACTTGGGCTCCTTGGCACCGAGCCATGAGAGGTTAGGGCACTGTAGGGGTAATGTACTTAGCCTCTAACAAATGGAGCATTAAATACATCACGCTGACTCATAGGTGGCACTGGCACCAGTTTCTGAAATGACTGCTTGCTTGCCCTCTTGCCAAAGGAGAAAAGAAAAGGATTCTGGCACACCTAACAGCTCTGTGTAAAAACAAGAAGCTGGGAAATGAGAGCAGCCTATACAAATGTTTCATCGTTGTGTGTTTAACTATGTACAGTATATAACCTAGCCTATTGAGATAATGCAAAAGATAACATGTATTCTTTTTTCTTTTTTCTTTTTTTTTTGAAAGTCAAGTGAAAATAGTGGTGATAATGATCATTTTTCAATGTCAAGAAACAATAAATATATAATGAGCGGATCATGTATAGAGACTGTGTGGCAGTTTAATTTGAACTCTGATCTTTATTTTTACTCCTGTCCAAAATACTTTTTTGCAGCATGCATTCTAAATATTTTTCTCCCTTTGTATCTGTCTGTCTGTGTTTCTCTCTCTCTCCCTCTGTCTCTGTCTCTCTCTCTTTCTCTCTTTCTCTCACATATATAGTTGTTCTGTTTTATAGAATGCTTATAGAAATTGTTAAAAAGCTTGGGCTTACTTTTATGCTTTACAGAAATATTATTTTCCATTATTTTCTGCCTTTTTATTTAATCAGAACTGCAGGCACTTTACTGCTACATATGAATGCATTCTCTCTGTAATAGGTTCCTGCTTAGCAAGAGCGTTAGCCTTTGCCTACTAAATAATCCTTGTATAATATGTAGCGATCATACTCATTTGGTCTTCAAGAAATGATGAAAACTCTGCAACACAGTGCCTAGCTGATGCACACATTTGAAACCACTGATTTCAGAGATGCTTCCTGATTTATGCCAGCTGAAGGTCTCGTTTAAAGTGTGCTTTCCTTCTAGAGATGTGGTGACTGAAGAGTTAAATGCAGAGAAGATGGGTGTATTGCAGTGCTTACTCCATTATTTCTGTCCACAATCCTCCTCCCCCAAATTGATTTTTTATCTTTTTGACCATTTTTAAATAACTAATAGCCTGATACATTTTTGTGACTATATCTAGTCACATGCCGTTCTCTTCATAGGCCCAGTTAAACCCACAATACCTAAGTCTTCCAGTGCAGATAAAACAAATGTGCACCACCTCGCACCGTTTCACAGATCAGCTTGCTGCATGTGGGGGTGTGAGGGGTGGGAAACTTACCTGTTTGCAGACAGGGATCACAAAGCTCTTCAGGAGGTAAAAAGCACATTTACACAATGAGCTAGCAATATAATTCCCGGTTCTTCGTTGCTTGTTATTATAGCGAGAGTAGACATTTCTTTGACCACAGGCTCATAGAAATGTCTTGGGTAGGCAGGAAGAGATGAGAATAGTATAAAAACTAGCCTGGGCCAGCCTCTTTGTACGGGGTACACCTCCTGCCTCTTGTGCCTAGAAAATCTGCAATCTCTGGGCAGCCACAGTGCTATCCTATGGCCCCAGCTGTGGCACGGCGAATGCGAGCTCCTGTCCTTCTGCTGGTGTATTGTTAAGTTGGCTGTACTGGAGGTGGTGAGCAAGTAGACCCAAGGACTGTGGACACCCAAGACTCCTGGCTCTGCACTGGGCGGCTATGGAGTTTACAGACTTCGACCACAGCCTGTACGTAATGAAATAGTGGTGTCTTCGCCCTCCTTGTAGAGACTCTGTAAAGCAAAAAAGCTCCATTCTTTCTTCCCATCTTTCCAGAATTGCATCTAAAGAAGAGATTAATCTTCTTGTTCAGTGCTAGAAGACAGTGATTATTATTTTTTCCACATTTAATATTAACTAATGACATGGAATGAGAAGCTGACTTATTGTAAACTAGCACAGAAAGAAAGGCAGGCTGAAAATTCAGCCCTTTGCTGAGGGTGAATCCACAGTATGACATAAGGCAAGTTGCTAGACTCTAAACTTGAAGGAAGCTTGCCCCAGAGAGTGTTGCAATACACATCAGCTTATTAATTTAGAGACCTATTAGTGACAGGCCACAAACCCACTCATAAATTTATAAAGAGTAAAGGACTGAACAGAACTGTTCAATTCCAGAAATTGCTCATGTGTTTGGTGAATTATGAAATATAAATTTTAAACCTCTTGTACTGGATACACCTAGGAAATTCTGAGCTGGTAATGTTTTATGGGCCAGGCAGATTTTTCTAAGCCTCTAAATGATGTTGCAGCGTGTGCCATCTTATGAGCCCTAGAAGAGGCAAGGAAAGCATTCCCTCTGGGGTTCCTCTGACATGCCTGAGCATTTCTAGCTGCTGCTGCCCCCACAGAAAAATATCAACAAATAATGCCTAGTGGTAGGAGCCGAGAAGGCTAGCTGGTGCACTGAGGAAGGCAGCACCCAGCAGTTAAGGAAGCGCTCAACACCTGGAAGGACTCTTAGGCAGTGAGGAGATGCCATGAGCAAAATATATTTCCATGACTCCTGTCTCCCAGACTCCCCGTTGCCATTCATAGCAGCAGCACCACTAGCACACTCAGTGAAAGTTTATCTGATGTGGCTGCAGGAGTTACTGTTCCACCTGTAAGCAGCAGCAATGTAAGAGGGAACTTTCCAAAGCCTAACAGTTTGGCTACCGACAACACTACCTGCACAATGTCCCATTAGAAAGGATATATGAGATCATTTTAACCATGCATAGTTTTGCAAGGCTTAAATTCTGCTTGTCTATACAGGAAGTTAGTATGCAGTAAGCAAGGGTGTGAATTAACAGAGCACTAACTACAGCACCTCACAGGACTGGGCTCTTTGTTTATATGCTGTTTAGTTAATAAATTCTTTAAGGAAAGTACTCTGTCTTCATTCCTGTCTAAACAAATACCTTTTTGTATGGATATTCCTAGTGTGTATTTTTTGGTGTTACCCACTCCACTTTCTACTAAAGGCTGTCCCTGTGCAGTGTAGCCAGAATGTTATAAATTCACATTAATGCTTACTAGTATCTATCTTCTCCATCTAGACAACCCCAGCCAAACTGTGGCAGAGCCTAAAGCAGGACCTGAAAGACATTCCTTTATACATAAGCCTGAGACTATCTCCCCAGCTATCGCCTCAGCTAATCCCAAACTCAGTGGAGTTAGCATGATACCGTGGGATTCTTAAATAGCAAACAAAAGCATGAAAAATCCTAAAAATGTACAGGGGCATCAGTCTTGCTGACTTACACCTAATTAATAAAATCTAGGGCTCACTACTCCTTTCAGTAGCAGCATCCTGCACTCTCTAAAAAAACTCCACAAAATTATATTCTTAGATCTGCTGCTCTGAACTTTTACATCTCTTAACAGTTTGGCTTTGTCTTATCCCTTGCATCAAACATGATCCAACGCTAACCTTCTCTCACACCCTCAGAGTAAATTTAGGATGCTCTAGGAATCTAACCTAGGCTGCTATATAGTACCTATCACTGTAGTATGTATGAGGTCAGCGTCTCCCAAGAGCAGGTTCTCTGTTTGTATGACACTTAGGCTATAAGGTCTTAGAGGAAAATACTCTGGCTTCTTCCCTGCCTTAATAGCCTAGCCTACTGTTTGCACTACACAAATAAATTGTAATAGTATTTGGATGAATTTCCAAAAATGTTTATCCTTTTTACCTATTCTCAACTTTACAATATTGGAGACACTTAATGTGACATTATTAGCTGCACTTTGGGGTTGTCCAGCTGTAGGAAAAAAATGAAGACCTTCACCATGTTGGGCAGAAGCTAGAAGTGTGTATGCGTTCTGCTTCACACAAATCTGTCAGCAGTCTTGGGGCTAGTGCCAGAAAGTAGATGGAGCACCCCACCCCACTAACAACCAGGTTGGTGGTAATGACAGACTAGCAAATGTTTTATGATTCCACTGGAGCCTCATCCCTGAGCCTCTGTGTTTGTGAAACTCAGATGTAGAGTAGCATGGGGAAAGCCACATCCTCTGATGGGACAGAAAGCGCCTGCTAGTTTTTATAGAGATTCCACCACAGCATATTTTTAATGACCACTTCAGGCTACTGACTGCTGCTTATGCACTGATGAATGTGTCCATGCTTAGAAGCTCTGACGGAGCTGGGATGAGCTAGGATAAAACTAGGCAGACTGATTGGAAACCAGCCAGTCAACAAGCCTACCATACTGTTATAGCGCAACAGAATTAATATTTTCCTTGTCCTCAGTTTCAAAGTTCTTTACTTTGAACATAAGTAGTTTAGAGCAATAAAAGCTCAAATCAGGGGAACATTGATCCTGATGAAAAATTTGTGATTTTGGATGTTGATGCATCCTCCCTCTTTCCTAAACACTAGAACTTTTCTTCTGTGTGCTTGAAAAATACATTAACTTGAAAAATTCAAAATACAATAAAATAATTTATGCTGGTATTTAGACCTAGGAATGTGTGTTTCTTTTGATGTGCATTTTCCTCTAAATATTACCAAAAACACCAAAGTACGCTTTAACTGCAGTAGCAGATATTCACAGTACATTCTTAGAACTAGGTAAAATGTGGATCCTGTGACCAGATAGTTCCTAGCTATGCTCAAAATATATGTAATTTAATGCTGCAAAAAAATAAATGTAAAAACACTAAAATTAAGGTTCCAACTGCTGTTATCTGATATTCTGCTCTCTTTTCCTCATTCTTCTTCCACTTCTTTTGTTGTTTACTTTAAAGAAAACATTTGGTAAATCAGCTTTCAGTAGCCAAAAAAGGAGTTGAGTATGTGGGTGTATTGGTACACAAAGAAGTGACGCCCTATTTTCCTTGCAGTTGTATAAGTTTTACCTCCATCCCAACTCATATCTCTCTTTCCTTTTGCTCCTGCTCAGCATATCATATGAGGACCCTCAGATTGTAAGCTTCTTGGGCAGAAATTTTTCAAGTGTCACTAATTCCATCAATGCCTGTAATACGTCCATAACTCTCACGCTCAAAAGTAAATTATGGATGTCTATAGAAAGATTCCACCCATAGCTATGCTTAAGTTTAACAGGTTTTGGAAGCATATGCTTTTTTTTTCTTTTGCTTCTTCCCACTTTAATTCTCCTTTTTCCTTCGCTCCTTGTCACTCCTCCTGAAG
Source organism: Phoebastria nigripes (assembly GCA_035582835.1). Classification (NCBI taxonomy): domain Eukaryota; kingdom Metazoa; phylum Chordata; class Aves; order Procellariiformes; family Diomedeidae; genus Phoebastria; species Phoebastria nigripes. Next base: position 368,626 of record JAYKAV010002803.1, read on the forward strand.
CTGCACTATTATGGAAAGATTTGCCTGTGAGAAGACGTGATTTGCATTACATCTTGAAGTATGTTAAATTTTCCTTCCAGAGTCAGGAACCTAATACAGGAAACACTTCTGAGCATTTGAACATGGGTTCCATACACTTTAGCATTTTCAATAAGCACAGTTGCATTGGTTGATCTTGGATAGAAGCCAGTATCTAAAATGTTAAGGTCTTAAATTTAAGGACCAGGAAGCTGATTTGTATCTGGATAATGAATGCAGAAATCCATTAGAGTGTGCAGATTTCCATTATGATCTCTTGGCAGGTTTTCCTACTTAAGAGGTGGGCTGCTGAGTGTTGCACAAGATGAAACTTTTGCGGAGCCCTTAGCCCTAGTTAGCAACATGGAGATGATAAAAGGATGAATCACAGTTTCCAGATCTTCCTTTGACAGGAATGGGCACAGTCTCCTGAGAAAGTGGAAGTGCAACCATTTCTTACCACAATTATCTCTGTAGTCAGGACTATCAGTGAATCTAATACAGCCTCAAGATTGTTCTCCATTATCAGCTAGTGGGGGGATATCCTCTGTTGAAGGTACAGTCAACATTACTGATTGCTCTTTTCAGTGTTTTGCATTAACTTACTTTTCCCTTTAGGAGGTTGCTTTAAAAATTTTAAGCTTCTTGTTCAGCTATCTGTGGCCTTTTAGCTACTCAGGTGCTTGCATCAATTTAAACTTTTTTTTCATAAATTTATGTTCCCTTTTTTGGGTGATAACATTGATTGTAGAGGCTAAGATGGAGGTGGTGGAGCTGGTGAAGGTTCAGCAAAACTGTGGTATTGCAATTATCTCCACAGATCCAGTTGTCTCTGAAAATGAGGGGTGAGAGAAATCCTTGCAGGGCTTAATATAGATAACCTCTAGGTGGACAGCTATCTCACAATTCACTGATATCTGCTTAAAAATGGTTCTACAGCACCTTGGGTATTCCTTAACCAGATCACTGGAGGCCACCCATCACCACCACCCAAGCAGTCTGCATTGTCTATTCCTGCATGTCGCTTGATGATGAGGGCTCTAATATGTTGATATAAGTCATATCTTTGCACCACAACATTCTCGTTGACCAGTCAAGAAAAGGATTTTAGAGAGTATTTGACAGCAGGTGAGATCACTCTGGTCAAGTGTTTAGCATCTTGAAAGATCTATTGCACATTATGGTGGTTGGGAGATTACTTTCTGTGAACCAGCATTTATGTTTCCGGTCATTAAAGTAGCCAGTTGCACTTTGCTAGCTTTTACTAGCTATTAGGGTCAGGAATTTGCTTAATAAATTGTAATAGCATATGTGAAGACATTTTTTGCATCTCTTAAAGTGTAGAGCACATTATTGGCCATGTCTATGTAGACTCCACCTTTTTTTATTGAGTATTTGAATTGTGTTTGTGCATTTTTCAAAATAAAGTCCTGGGTTCTCCATACATTAAGGAAGAGGTCTGCATAGATTTTTTTTATATAGACTGAGGGCAGGCAGGATTCATTTTTCAGCTTTCTGAGTTTGGACAAAAATGCAAAAATACATATTTGTTTTTGTGATGGAGACCCATGCATGTGTATGGTCATACGCCAACAAAGGGAACAAGCAATTTATGCCTAGCTTGTCCAGCCTGGTGAAGGAAGGAAGCCATGAATTGCCTTTATTCCCCTTGGTCCAGYGCATTTAGAAGCCAAAGACTGTACTGACCACAGGACTGAGGGTGGTAAAGGAGCTTCTATAATCGTGTTACACTGTGGTTTCTTCACTATGAGGAAAATTTTCATGAAAGACATGGCATGACTGATTTGTCCATCTAAAATGGCATAAATTATTTGGAACAGAGTCAAAAATCTCATCCTATAGAATCTATCTATCCTATAGAATATATATGTATATTGCTGTATATGATTGTTGGGTATGTAAATACAGAGAATGTGTGTGTGTGTGTGTGTGTGTGTGTGTTTGCATATTATGCTTGAGCTCGGAATTTGTTCTTCCTTTCTAGCCACAGCCACCAGAATCAGTGTGGAAAAGTTAAGGCACGTGCTTCCTTTTGTCACTCACTGTATGTTTATTTGTATGTTTAAATACAATAATAATATTATGTATTTATTTAAATATGTACACACTGCAAAACTGAAGAATTTATCAATAATTAGTTATCAATAAAATACTGTTCATCCTCCTCTTTGAAGAGTACAAATATCAACAGGACTGGGTGAACTTTTCATTCACTGTGGTTCTTCGTACTGCTGTCTGCCTTAAAAAACTCCATCCATTAATTTTTGGGTTACAAACCAACAGAGAACAACTCCAAAATGTGGGGTTTTTACAAAATCCATATTCAAGAAGTGAGCTTAAATTAATGGCTCTGGCTCTTCTTTGCCTCTGCTGTTAAATAAATAACATTTATTTGATTGAAGCAATATCTGGTGTTATTTCATTGCTTTCCTTTAACAAGGTCTGCAGTAAATATATGTATACAATACTATACGTATATATGTATGTATATGTTTCAATCTTTGGCATGGTCCTGCTTCTAATGCTTTTATTAACTCCTACATACAAAATATCAAAGTTTATAATTGTTGAGATTATATGCTGTAAATGTAGCCATGGTTTCAGTCTCTAATAATTGGGKTTTTTTTCTTTTATATCACTATATAATAACTTGATTGCTTGAGCTCTGACTTGGTTCTTCTCTTCTATTCATTGCCACCCAGAATCTCTCGCCTACCAGGACCACTGTGGAGAGGCTAGGGTTTAGGCATGTTGTTGGTGCTCCATGCAGATACGAAAAGAAGAAAAAAATAGTCAGAGGAACTACTTCAGCCTGGAAATTTCAGTAGCAGTCTCAGAGCAGTCTGGTTTAGGGTGGTGTGTTTTTTTTTTTTTTCTTTTCTTTTTTTTTTTTAATTTTTAATCAAGATTTTACTGTATTTCCTTTTTTTCCCTCAGGGCTAGAACCTTGCATTCATACAGCACTTCACACAGTGGGACCTTGATCCTGACCAGGACCTCTGAGTGCTACCATTATACAAATAATAATAAAATGAAGCAGAACAAAACAGGAGCCCTATGGGCTAGTTTTTAATGCTCCTATCTCTTCTTCATCAAAATTAAACCAATTGAAAGATAACACTGAGCAGGGGATTTTTTTTTTTTATTATTATTTTGACTGATTGTACACTTTCATAACAGACACATCATGAAATGAGTGCATGACTCATTTTCAAAAAGAAATGATAACACCGGATTCGCTTGGTTTTACTAGGCAGGCTGCTATGCATACATTGTTTGGTGGCATCCTAYTCTGGACAAATAGCAATTTTTAAAGGGATTTAATGCTATGAGAAAACGCTTACTTTTTAATTGTTATTATCATCTTATTTTAGTGTAGTCTGTTAAACAAATCCACAAGAAAATGCTTAATACCACAAAAACAGATTGAGCTAAGTTTATGAAATTTACAGATTACCTAAAATGCTAGGAGTTAATTACAGTCTGCTTTCCCTGGCATGTCAGCTTGATTAAATTTGGAGTTCCAAGATGAATTGGCCCAAATTCATTAGTGTTCCCTGGGTGCATATGTTGGTCAAGGTCAAGCGAAGCACATTGACTGTAGTGTTAGTCAGGAGGGGGAAGGGTTTCTAAAGAAGGTGGACTCTTAAAAGGTCTGGGGTTGCAGCAAGAAACTTTGATACTTTTTAACTTAATAAATCTTGACAGCCTAATCATGGCTAAGCCTTTGCAGTGTTATTGGTACAGATGGCAAAGCTAGACATATTTAAAGAGATCTCAGCAGCTAGTGGCAGGAGAGCATTGAATCCAAATGCACTGTTGGGCTCTCAGAGAAAGTGCAAGAAGGGAGGATAAAAAGCTACACAGCATTTCCATCTCTTGACATCTCCAACAGCCTCAGATACAAAATATGATAAGGCTCCTGCTGAGCTAATAAGCCCAACAAATGTCTGTGTCCGTGAAGTAGATGAAGTGGGATCAAGTAGTTGGGGGCTGCTGTATGAAAATAAGCCAGCACCCAGGGTATAATGGCACTGTAGAAAGCTGCAAGGTCAGGCTGATGACAGAAACAGTGGATAAGTAGAGACCCCATCAGTAAAACAGGTTTGCCTGCTGGATCCGAGCCACATAACTATTAAAAAAAATCCCAATGTTTTAGAAAACTCATCTAGTTTAGTAAATAAAAGGACAGTGTTTAGTTTGTTGTATGAAAAACTGCAACGGTTTCCTACTTATTGCCATATAGATTGTATGATGAATTGTTTCTCTGCAAAATATTACATCAAAACAGACCTGAAAAGAGGATTATACTGCAAACTAAAGGAGATTTTTAAAGAAAGCAGTAATATCAGATGAACCATAGATTTGTTCAAGGCCTGCTGGCATGTTACACTGTTTTTCTCTTAATTTCGTGTACATCAAGTATATCTCTATTCATCTCACTCTTAAATAGAGCTCTATGTGTTCCAATAAAATAATTTAAGCTGAAATCATGCTGGATCCATGAGAGTGATAAATGCGGCTCCTTTCATTTGCAAAGAAAAATAAAGACCTATCTTGCTGAAATAACATTAATATAATAATTAGGCAGTGCTTGGAATTTCAGGACCTGGTCAAGCTGTTACATTAATTCTTAAAGCATCTTATTCACTTAGTGCTACTTGTAAAGGTGTGTTTGAAAAGTACAGAACTTTCTAAATACCATGTGCATTTGTTTATTACATTTGGGAGACGATGTAAAAAATCTGACAGCATGCCACAAAGGTCATACCTATAATTCCCTTTAATTTAACTGTGAGATGTTTTAAATTTATGCAAACATAATATTTGCTAAATTCCAGTGTGCTGTACATGTGCTACTGAAACCAAAACAAGCCAGATCTGGTCCTATGAGTAACAACAGCATTAGGAAAATAAATCAGTAGTGATAGACGATGAATATTTATGATTGTTTCTCTCTTACCATTTTAATCATTTACAGATATTTTCAGTTTTCATCCAGTAGAAGTACAACTGAACACAGTGCCTCCCCTGGAGTCTTAAGGAGGATGCATAATAATGTGGCAACCAGCCTCCTTCCCTCTACTCCGGGCTAGGTCGTATATCATATTCGCAGACTTGTGTTGGGATGCAGAGCTGCGCTGCTCAGCAGGAGCTCCAGGAGGCATGGTGCCTCAGGCAGGCACAGTGTCTCCTGAAGCTCTGCGGCAGCATGTGCAGAAGTGCATTGGCTGCTCCAGCCTTTGAGGCTGCAGCGTGTTGCTCCTGCCTAACCCCAGCCAGATCTGCTTTGCAGGGCAGAGGGGACAGCGAGGCGACCCAGTCCGCTCCCAGGCCTGCTCCCACTGAGGAGGGAATCTGTGGCAGAGGCTCGTACAGCCTGGGCAAGGACTGCTATTCTGTTTGATCCTTCTGTGATGGTGCAAACTGGAGAGGTACCTCCCATTAGTCCCCCTCTTCTCTGAGGCTTTTTATTTGGATTAGGTTTGTAGGTGGTTGCCACTCACTTTAACAGCTCATGTCTCCCTCCCCTCCTTTCACTTCCATCTTGCCTGCACATGACAGTATTTTTTCTGCCCTGCCAAGCATCCCAGTCTATATCTTCCCATTTATCACACAAACATCTCTGCACCTTTTTGCTATACAACTCCTTCCAATCAGCAAAAAGCCCAGAAGCAGTAATATATTTAAAGTATCCTGCCAGAGCATTTTCATTGCCTGTTGGCTAAGGAGAGGAGGAAGTGTGGGAGCTGGGGAACAGAGGAGTAGGAAAAGACTGAATCTCCTTTGTATCACACCCAGATCACAATGGGGTCTTGAGCACAAATAGGGGACTAGAAACCAAATAGTATATAAAACATAATGTCTGGCATCAGAAGAGAGGCTTAGAGCTCCTCCCCGTGTATTCACCCTAAAGGAGCACTGTAAACATCTAGTCCTGTCTTACATGAGTCAGAAAAGACACTGACTTCATGTCCTTCTAAATGTTCTCATAGTGCACTGAAAGCTGTAAGAAGCAGCCAGCAGTGAATGGGATGGAAAACTGTATGTATACAAGTGGCACAGCCTTGCACCAAGTTCAAAATGGGGCCTTATGGAATGCAACTAGAGAAGTGACCCCAGACAGAGGGCTGGGCTTTTCAGGGTGAGAGAGATATAGCAGTTAATAAAATACCAATTATCAAATAACTGAGCATTGCCAGTTTACGTTGTTCAGAGAGGCAGACTCATTTCACCTTTTAAGCTGAACCAGACAATGGAACACAATGGGTAACACCGTTAAAACTAAATGCGTGAGATAAAGGATCAATGTTTAGCTGCATTGTGGGTTATCTGGTACATCACAAAACTATACAGATGACAGGTGAGATGTAAAGAAAGAACGGCCACATTCTGGCTTAGCAGCAAATGCAAGGAAGGAGATGCTGAAAAGGACAGAGAACAAAAGCGGAAAGACAAGGGCTAGTTTGCTAGACAACTCCTTTGCTTGGTTGAAAATGTTGTTGCTAGCGCAGCCCAGTTACTTAAATCTGYCTGGATTTTTGCTGCTACCAGTGGCTGTTCCTCTAGGTTGTAATGGATCTATAGATCACATTGAAAAGCTATGGCTTGTTCTTTCAGTCCGGCTCACCATACTTCCTTTTCCTGAAGCAAGTATTCATGAAGATTTTCACTTGCTTTTTGCAGTCATTGAATCTCAAGATAGACAATTTCAGGTAGATGATCTCATTCTAGCCTCAGTGCATCTCTTAAAGATTCACAGGGCTGAACTGTAACAATTCAGACAGCAGCACACAGGTTTGTCATGACTCAGAACTGATCCACTTCATCTCAGTGTTAACATTAGCTTTTTTTCATACAGAAGAGATGATCATGAGGAACTGAAAGAGGGAGAATGTGTTAGAAGAAGTTCTTAATCGATGACTTTTTAGAAATTATGGTTTTGTTTGGGGGGGGCGGGAAGCCACCTTCATTCCTATACTTTATTAGTATTTGCAATGAAAGTGAGGTAATTGACTTCACTATATACCCAGTAGCTGTGGTTTCTCACCTGTGTCACAGCAGAGATTTAACCTGGAAAGAAGCCTGAGGAAGAATAATTTTAGGAATGATTTGTGGTCAGCTGTGACAGGGAATGTCAATGGTTATTTTATCCATGAAGCATGTACTTGTGGGACAAGGAGAACTATATTTTTAAGAACGACCTGGAGATACTTAGTATTGAAAAAAGGAAAAGACATATTTAGCAGCTGGCACTGACACCTAAGGAACAGTGGTAGATTACTTCCTAAAATACAGAAAGGTACTAGGAAAAAATTCAGGATAGATCTGCTCTCATTTTATAGAATACTTCATAAAACTTGTTAAAGCATAGATAGAAGAGTTGCATTAATAAGATCATATCTTTGCATTATTAATATTATTGGGTATACTTTTGCAGAAATAATTTGGTGCTTACCTTCCTCTCCTTTTTAGCAGCGGTTAAATAAGCTGTAAAATGAAGTCACTCGTTGTCTTTTTGAGATTTCTGAATTAGTTTAATATGATTCTGAAAAAACAACTTCCTAGGGTCATACTCAGGGTAGTACTTTAGTTTGCCTAATTCTTTCATGCTGCAGGGATTTAGGAAGACTAAAACAATCTCCATCTCTTGTTGCGGTGAGGAGTTAAGGGTCAGCAGACCTGAAATCCCAGGGTGGACAGCACCCTCAGTGCAACCAGTGGCCAAGGGTAGGCTCTGTTTATTACTGTGCATCACCCAGCTGAATAAACCACATGTGGGAAGAAGGAGAATGTACAGTCATCTAGAAAGTGAAGAAATGGGTTGTGGGTTCCCAGAGTGCTATTCAATCCCATCGAAAATGCTTCAGCAAATAAAACTCCTTTTTGTCTCAAATCCATACACCGGTATACCTTATCTGCTGAAACGCTAATTTGGGGCTGAGAAAGACCACGTGCATGTGAGCTACCTGCTTCGCTGCAGAGTGGCACAGGAGAATGGCATCACCATGCAACAAAACAGTGCAGCTGACTATCCCAAATGCTGTCAAATGCACTAAAAGAATAAAAATACAGAGAGCATTTTTCCCTGCTGCCAGTTCATTGCAAAATTTTCAGTTAGGATAGAATTTTTAAGCCTAATTTTCTAATTGACAGTCTCTTTTGAAGAACGTAGATCCCTTTTGCATACACCCAATGTGATATGGCACGTTAAAGAAATTTAGCTCATCGTAAAGAAAATTTGATAAAAAAATCAGTGATACACTAAAAGCTTTGCTAAAAGGGTCTGCAAAACAACTAATATACATTCCATTTAAGATGATTAATTTGAATAACTGTAGAAATGGATGAGTGTAAATGAAAACACAGGAGAAGAGGATTTTACTATCACCTCAAATACTTCATCTAGCTATTAATTTAAAAGTACATAGATTTTGAAATGATAGATAGGAACAATAAGATAGAATAAATTATATTATATAATTATTTTAACATAACAGATAGCTTAAATATAGAAAATATTAATATCTTCAGTATAACTCATATATATGTATATATAGTGTAACTACCAATATATATATAAACCTCTAAAATATAAATTGCAGGGAGTATTTTGACTGCATCTTTTTTTTTTTTTTTTCCCCCATTACATCACAGTAAATATTTCCAGTGCTTTTCCATTCTTTCTTTTTTTTTCCTCCTTGGAAGAAGTCTGTCTCTCACAGAACAAAGGAAATGATAGATGTGAGCTTCTATGATTGCTGAGAAGGCAGAAACAGTAATGACACTCAGAAAATTCTCTTCAGTTCAGAAATCATATCTGGTACATTAGAAACATTTAAGTTTCCAGAGCGCTATGTGCAAAATTCTGGCTTTCCCTAGGATCTTGGTTTGTTGTTAAAGTAAATTAAGTAAAACACATCAAATGAGCACTTTTCTATCTAAAATATACGCCATGTAGGATAATTGAATTTCTATCTTTTTTTAAATTCTTTTAAATTGTTATTTTTGAGGCAGAATAGCCATATAGAGTATCAGATAAGAATTGTATGTCTTTGTTACTAATGCAGTATGTAAGAGGAATACATACTAGCACCTGAATGCCTAAGAAGTACAGGATTTGAAGGTTAATTGACTCACTGACACCTGAGATTGGATTTGTCCCAAACTTTTCATAAGTACAGAGACTTTTGTATAGATACATGTGTGAGTCTGTATGTCTGTGACCTAATTCTGACTTTCCTCCACCTTCAGCTCAGAGGAAAGACACTCTGAATGAGTTGTGACAAAAATATGGCAGGGGAGAGAGCTGGCAGTGAAAAGCAAAGATTCTTGAAAAGTGAGGTGCATTCTTTAATTTTTTGCTTAAGCTGTGTGTAGATATTTCTGGTTCCATAAAAAATTTGAAATGGAGGTGAAAAATGTTGTGATTTCAATAATTTCCCCTTACATTTCCAAGAAATAAAGGGTCCGTGGTTTTGTATACTAGAATCCATCAAAAATATTAACCCATTTGTCCACTGAAATTCAAAATTTGCCAAAGACATGGCATTTGAAAGGTGGGATTTAAGTTTACAGGATCAACATGGTCATTGAATACTGATCAGCCTACAGTGGGCAGCAGGAACTAAGTGTCCCAGGATCTTACTTCACCAATTTCACTGCTCCTGCCAGTACCCATTTTTCTGTTCAGTCCCACCTTTTCTTAAACAACTTTGCTGGTTGTATCCATCTGCAGTGAGTAGGAACAATAGGTCCAAAAGAGACTTACTAAACAGAATAACCACATATATTCTATAATTCCTTAAATGATGTCCAGAGCTTGACTTATAGAATTAATTTATTTTTCTGTTAGCTTTGGCTTAAGGTTATGATTTTTTATAATATTTATTAATGTGCTAACTGTAGGATTTTTTGTGCTTCTATTTAAATCAATAAAAAGGCCACACTGACTTCAGTAAAAACAATTTTTAATTTTAATTTTTTTTTTATCCTGCAATTGATATTCATTACTTGTTCCAATTCGTCACATAATTTAATCCCTACATGAAAATAAAAACGCTATAACCATTTTTTCCTGCTCCCACTCTTTTAGTTAGATGGTATAACACATTTTCTACATACCATGGCTGTAGTTTGCCCTGTAGTTTGAAAGTACTTTTATTTCTGATTTCCTATCCATATTAGATATTTTTTTAAAGCAAACTATAGAAGCACAAAAAAATCTTATATTTAACCTTCTTAAGGTAAATAAAAAGATTGAAAATTAAAATTTTTTAGATACTATTTCTCTAGCAGGGCTGATTCAGCCTGTGAAAATCTTATTGACATTAAACTTTACTTTCAATAGAAAAAAAAATCAGTCATACTAAGTGTTAAATCTGAACTATTTAGACTGGTTGAGGCCTTTTGTACACCAGGTTATAACTGGTGACCAACGGTTTGCTCAACTATACTCATGCAAGACAACTAAAATCTTGACAATACTCGTTGGTCTAACTGGAGGCTAGCATATCGCCACTAGTTACAAATGGTTGCAATGACATAGCTCTCTACTATGACTCACAATTTAATTAATGTTGCAGAGAAGCCTTATTTTTTGCTGCATGTCAACATATTCCCCAGAATTTTCTTTCAAATTTTTATTGTTAGTTTAATTTTCATGTTCATTTGAATTAAAGGGAAAACATTTGGTTTTCATAGCAGTGTATGCAAATGTTTTGAATCACTGTGATTTGACCTTCTGTAGTTTACAAGCTGTGCTGGCAAAGCTTGGCTTTCTTTCAGCTACAACAACTGATATATTGCGTTGTCTGTGGTTGCTTGTTCCTGACTCTGAAGCCAATGAGGTTTTCTTGGAGCCTTTGTCCAAAGAGTTGTAAAGCTATTTTGGGGGTATAGCAGCTTTTTCATCTGACAAGCTCAACTACTCCTTGCATTGAAGTTGTTAATATCTTTAAAAAAATCTTCCCTTGCTATTTGATGTATTTCTACACTCCTGGTACAGCTTAATACATGTGCTGACAACTACTCTAAATTAATTTCCAAATACGTAACATTTGCTACATATTTAGACTGCCTATTATTAGTTAGCTTTGGATACGTACCTATAGTGGCCTACTATTTACAGGGACAAGGAAAAATATCTACTGGCAACCTCGTGACTAGGCATTTCACAGCTAGAACTGAAAGGTATAAAAGCACTCTTCAGGGTAGAGTTGATGAATTGTAGTAATCCTGACTGGTGTCAGGACAAAGGAGTCTCTCTAATTGAGCATGGCTGGAGAATCAGTAAGGGGTAGTATTAGTTAACTGGCCCAAAATGAAACTTTCAATAGGCCATCCCTCCCCCTCACACAGAAAATGAATTGGAGCATTAAAGCCACCCCCCTACATCATCTCTTATCAAAGACCTCCATCTCTTGCTCATATACAATATAGCCTGCTCCATAGGCTCTGGTGCAAACACTGCTGTTTCCTCTGTTACATTGTGCTGTGCAAAACTAACTGCTCTTGTAAATGGAAGCAACTTTGACAGCAATGCAGCTTTACCTCTTTGAACCACTGGAGAATCATTTGAATAATATTCATCAGTTGCTGAAGAGAATGAGATATCTGCATTATTTTTATGAATACCAACTGTGGCTCTGGAGTTTATTTCTTTGATCTTATCCTGCCTGGCTGGGTAGTTCCAAGAAAACTTTTAGGGAATATTTAAAGAAGACAAACAATAGTGAAGAAAATAAATTATTAGACAGATTATGAAGAAACCTTGTGGAAACAGTAGAGAACCTGGAAACTCTACCTGCATTCCCTATACCTGGCTATTAAGAAAAACCAGACAAGGTTAACCAGGTTTTGTCTTCCCAGCCCAAATCTGGGATCTAAGGGGACAGTAATCTATTAAAGTCTCTAAAAAATGGTAGAGGTATTGGCAGTTGAAGAAAACTGCCAGAAAAAGACTTATATATTTGGTTCCACAAGAGCTGGTGATAACCCTCACCTATGAATTAAGTGCATCAGCTGAGTGGAACTTATCAACAGTATACAAATAAAAAAAAATAAAAAAAAAAAAGGTTAAACAGTAAGGGTATACAGGTCTTGCTGCTTCACCCTCTTGCTATACTTGCTATACAGCTTTGAGAAAATAAATAATGCTTTGTTTTAAAGATGCTGTTATGGATCACTTAAGGCTATCTAGAAAAGTAGCTTGAACTCTGAAGAAGTATCTTAGCGTGTCCTGCTTCCACATGTAAAAGCTCTGGTTCCCTTCAGGAGTATTATGCCAGCATTGTGAACCAGAAGTCCTGGCATTCTGTGCTGTAGTCTGGATGTAAAAAATAGCCATGGCTCAAGTCCTGAGCAGGTGCATCTCCTAATTACATGGTGTTTGCTTGAAAACCAGTTTCAGACAATGATGGTTCCAGAGCTGTGCCAAATCCTTTCATTCTGCCTATGTCTATCTTTATCTCCTGACAGTCCTTTTCTTTGACATAGCTATTAAAAGATGAAACTAAAAATACATAAGTTGTCCTGTTGAAAATCTTTTTTCAGTGGACAGGCATATAAGACCTCATATCCTGAAGAAGAGGTCTTACTATGTCAACAAGTAAATTCATGGGAAAACAAAAATTTTGGTCCCTTTGACTTCCTGATCTGCTTTCTGGAGGCGTAGCATGCTTGCTAACATCTGATCAACAGAGATCTCTGAGAATATAACATAAAAATTAACTTACAGTATATAAGACAGAATAGAAAGGAAAGTTGTCTTTTAAAGATTAGCTAAAGGTTTGCAGAACTAGTTGTTTGTTTTGGAAGACTGATGGGGTAAAACAGTCATAGACCTTTTTAATGATTTCTCTGCTTATCAGTATAGACTTAACTGACTGGACATAACATAGCACTGCACGTATCACCTAAGCACAAAGTTGTCAATAAGCACTGGTAGTGACACTACTGAAAAGCTGGTAGTCATATAGATGGGCTTAGTGCACCGTTACCAGTACGATGCAGATACATTTCTTTGTCCTCAGAAGAAGGAAACAATCCTGGAACTGCAAGGCATGTCCATAAAATCATATTTTTAGTTAGCATTTGAACACAGACGTAGAGGGCAAGACTTTTCTGCTACAGAAAGCAATTGGGGCTGCTGTGGTGACATAGGAATCTCGGGGACTGGCATCCAGAAAGACAGCCTTTGAGTGGCTGAATTTAAGATTTCTAGTTGAAAGCGATGTAAAGAAATTTAACACTTAAATACCTATGTTCACAGTAATACTTATGCCCCTTCTAAGTGGACTAGGTGCAAAGGTATAGAGTCTCTTCCTCCAATTCTCCCTCCTTCTCTACCTGCAAATTTAAAATGAATCATACAGTGAGGTAGCTATGGCAAGAAAGACTGAAAGCATTATACCATTTAATCTTGAGAAGCGGAGCCATGTTCAAGTTCTTGCCTCAGATCAAGCTGAAGAAAGATGTAAGCCTGAAGCCCAGATAAGTGACCATGCAATATATGACTAACATGAATTATTCTTGATAAGTAGTAAACTGCTGCAGCCTTTAGCTTCAACTACAGCTGAAGGATTACTGCACTCACCTTGTTATTTCCCTACTAGTATAGCTAGATTGACCAAAGTATTATCTATGACATTTTAGCCAAATTTACCATATTATTTAATATACCCATACTACTATCCTGACTACTTGTGAAATTTGTGTTTCCCTGAGTACTCTGAGAAGCTGTGGTGTCCCTTCCCCACTACTGCTAATGCCTACAAGTGTCCTTATAAATCTTCACTTCCATATAGTATTTGTTTTTATTTAAAAAGCAACTAAAAATACCTCTTGTGCTGCTCCCCCTCCTAAATCTTCTTTTTCTGAAGGGATGTCTGTCACCGCTATCATATATTACATACCTGTACAATGTCTTGACTCTACATATGCTGAAACTTCATCCATTCTTCATTACCCCAAGTCTTCCATAATGCACTTTCTTCTCTTCTCTCCCCTCACCCCTTATACAGTTCTTCAGACTTTGGCATATGTAGAAGGCTATCATCTGACTTCTTCCATGTATGGAGATATTGTAAGGAGACATATGATCCCTTCATAACAATCATCAAACAATTCTACCAACACCTCACATCATTACAATGAAAATAACAGTTTTCATTCCTGTTCTTAGACCCAGCTTGGTGGAGATTTTTGTGTGCATGTTGTTTTATTTATTTTAAGCAATAGATCTACCCCTACTCCACCTTATTCCACAACTATAGTACTGGAGCTTGATGGAAGGGAGCATGTTTCACCCTGAAGAGGAAGACCTTTGAATTCTGACAGTCTTTTGTCCTCATATATCATACAGCATCAAAGATGATACCAGTTTGTATTTCTTCTCCATTTGCTGTTTCTTCTTCATTTGCTGTTTTTTCTTTGCTTTTATTTTCAGTAAAATGCAAGCAACTTACAGACTCATCCAATCAAAAGTCTGAAAATGTCCACTTTTTTTTCTATTCAAAGTTCGAATTGAACTTCTAGAACTCCTCCTTTATTTTGATGCATCCTTTATTTGTCCCTTACCTCTGCTACCCACTACTACTTCCCTTATTATCTGACACTAAGGCATCACAGAAAAGAGGAAATCAAGGCTTTTCCTGTCTTGTTCTTTGGTGTTGTCTGCTCTTTATTGGTAACAAATCTTTCCTGAAATCAGCTTGTGTGTGATGAGCTAACTTAGGTGAAGCTGAGGTCATCAGGAACTGCTTGGCAAGGTCATAGAATCACAGAATGGTTGAGGTAGGCAGGGACCTCTGGAGGTCATTGGTCCAACCCCCCTGCTCAAGCAGGACCACCTGGAGCCGGTTGCTCAGGACCATGTCCAGACCACTTTTGAATACCTCCAAGGATGAAGTCTCGGTTCCCCGCAACAACATCTGGGTATAGGGGTGGGCCTGACATGTGAATGAACCACATACTTGTGGAGCTGAGTTGGAGAGCAAGCTAGTGCTCTAGATAATGAAGTGAAGTACTGGCTGTGAAGGATTTTGCGACAAGATTTTGTACCAGAAATGAACAGGGGGTTGGTGTGTGCCAGACGCTCAGATGAGTGCCTTATGATTACAGCATGAGAGTTTAGGCTCCAAAAAGACTAAGCTACTTAGTACTTGGTAAGCACTCTAATGTTGTAGCTTTTAGCTTCTTCTAGGGCTTGACCCTACCACACTGACATTCGGTGTCAGAGAAATCAAAATGACTGACTGTAATTTTGGATTCTTGTACACATCCCTGCAGCACAGTATGGTATGGTATATAATTAAATTTAATTACTATATGAAACAAGGCTTCTCTCAACAAAGTAGGCATTTCTGGTTCTTCTATCCAAAAAGCATACAGTGGAACTGAAAAAAGGACAGAGAAGATCAATAAAAATGATCAGATATACGGAAATGCTTCCACACATTAAAAATTATGAAATAGATCAGGGCACTGCAGTATGGAGAAGATAAATAAATATTATAAAATAAAAGAAAGTAATAAAATAAAATAATAAAATAAAATAACAAAGAAGAGTTAAGGGAGCAACTGATAAGAGTTTACAAAATCTTTAACCACCCTTGAGAATGCACATAGAGAATTATTAATCCCTGTGCTTTCCCATACAAGAATATGGGCTACCAGATGAAAGAAGCAGCTGACAAGTTCAAAACAAACAAGAGGAGATACTTCTTTATAGAACATATAGCTAATCTGTGGAACTCATCACTATACACTGTGGATGTTTAAAAATGTCATGTGTTCCAATTTATTGAGAAGAAAAAAAAAACCCTCTCATTCAAGAACTCTGAATTACAGACAGCTAGAGGTCGGACGAATATGGGAAAGAGTATTACACGCTTGCCTGGTTCTTATCCTCTCCCTCTGACATCTGCTACAGGACATTGTCAGAGACAGAATATGAGACTAGCTAGACCTTTGGTTTGAACCATTATGGCTGTTCTTATTTTCTTATGATTTTAAACTGCATGCTATTCCAGAAATTCCCAGGCTGCAATAGTAACTCCAGCTCTAGTCTAAGTGATTACACAGGTGGTACTTCAGTAGACAGTAGTATGGGAACAATAGTGTAGCAGTGTCAAATTTGGGCTGGGAACAACTGCACTGGGATCATCAAACCCAGAAGTTTATAATATACCACTAGGATTCAGTTGCCTGCTATGCATTTAATCTCTGCTTTGGATTATAAATTAAACTGGAATTTAAATAAAAGTTGTGGCCAGAGGCCTTTAACCATACTGATAGATGTCACAAGGCTTCTTTTGAGCCACAAAGCACAAAGTAGAAGGGTTACGCTATTTTTGATTGAACACAGAATTATTTTTCAAACTCCCTTTCTAAAACCATTTAAGTTTCATTTGTGGCTTGGCTCTTCCATAAACTCTTTGTTCATTAAACTTCTAGTTGCTTCTGTTGAAAACAGAGATGCTTTCAAGTGAAATGTTTTAAGGAGGTTTAGAAAATGTTCTGGAATGAATTTTAAAAGTAATGGATATTCCCTTGATTTATATCCTTGTATCGTACATGTAAAAGTGAAAAATAATGCTTTTAATTGTAGAATTAATATTTTTTTAAATCTTTTTCCTGATTACGGTCCTAACATTACACTATCTATGTATGTGGAGTGCTGATCTGATCTGATCTGGAAATGATCATCAACGTTAAGCCCAGATTAATTATTTAGAAAAAATACAAACTGACATTTAGAAATAGGTGAAATAGAACTCTTGTTAAGTATAGCAATAAGAAATGGAGCATAGGATAGTAATAGAAATAAGTATAGTAATTGCCATTAGATACAGAATAAAGACAGTGTGATCAAATTAATCAAGCCATGATTTAGATTTTCAAAATTTAATAGAATTTTTTAACTGTGCTAGCAATTAATACGCTGTACTATTATGAGTTTAAATTGATTAGCACTTTTTTGAAGAATATGTATCAAATGGCTATGTTAAATAAAGGAAATCAAGCTACATTAATGCAGGTTCTTTTAATGGTGAAAGATACAACATTTATAAACACTTTTTTTCTTGGTACATGTTTAAATAGATTTTCTATTCTTTGACTAGTAAAATGTTTAAGACTGACAAAACAGTCATAGTCTACAACCTACATAGGAAGAGGCTTTGATTACAGTAAAATTACACAAAAATGTGTCATTAAAAGGCATTGGACAGACATAAAACCTAACCTTTTGAGCTGAAGAATACTTAATATTCTCTTCATGATCATGCAAGGGGAAATTCTTTGCTATGGAATAGCTATTTTCCTGTTAAGCAGGCTATTTCATCAATGATTTATTCCTGAGATGTAATAGGTCGTTTAAAATGGTGGTTTAAAAGTTAGGCCTTTTTTGTTTAATTTTCTCACAGGCAGTTGGTAATTATCATGGTCCTGCAGTTTCTCTGGAATGCTGTGGAGGGTCAAATGCCAATGGAACCCTGCTTTATAGGGTAATTAAGACAGTAGACATGGTTATTAAATACATCGTGCTAAACTAAACTGGAATGCTGTGAAATAAAATCCAAAATCATAAATAAAACGTGGGTATTCTAGTGAAAAGAAAAAAAAAAAAGAGGCTTTCTACAATCATATTTGCAGTAAACAGCTCTGGCTGACTTGTGTCTGAAATTCTGCAATTTAAGTATCTGCAGACTTGCTAGATGTTTCAGAAATATTTTAAAACTAAAAATAAGATGCAAATATGCTCTAAGTGTATATTGTGTGCCCAGAAATCTAGTACAGTAATCAAAATTCAACCTCATAGTGCTCAGTGTATCTAAAGAATGTAAGAAAACTCCACAATGAATAGAACCTTCTGTATCCATAATTACCATGCAGCATGTGCTGGAAAATATGTACTAAAATAGGATGATGGATGTAAGTTTAATGTGAATAAGAAATGAAGTTTGGAGAATCCTGCAGAAAATACCATGGGATGATAGCCTCTTTTTAAGATATTACCAGGTGTAGCGTAGCTGTTTCATTCATGTCTATCTGAACATTTTGTGTTTGCAATATCCTTTAGGCCACGTATAGAGACAGTACTGTGTGTCTTATGTGCAGGAGAGGGGGGCAAAGATTAAAGGCTTGATCAATGTAGGTAATACTAACAGCATGAAAGGTGAAGTATTGCAACCTGTAAGATATTGTACTTTCCTTGGAATATAGAGTAAACTTGTCTTCATACTTTTTCCATACTGAAAGGATAGGGTAATATGATTTCTTCCTAGAAAAATTGTGATGAGTATACAAAAACAGCAGGAAATTCACTTTGGAAAATGAGTCCAATATAAAACAAAGTCTGTAAAACACAGAATGAGATTTGTACATGTGATCCAAAATTATATTCTCTTTGTTTAAAGTCTGGAAGATTACATATGCAAGTTTATTGGTAAATTCATTACATCACCTGAAAAGGAGAAAGAACTACGCCTCCCCCCTCTTTAAAAAAAAAAAAAAAAGAAAAAGAAAAAAGAAAATAAATATTTCCAATTCTAGCTGTAAAACTGGAAGCCAGAATGTGTAGTTGACAGGCACAGAGCCAGCTGACTTTAAATCACTAGCCTTTCCATCAGATCAGTCTTCCTACTTCCACATGGAACACATTTTAAGTTAACAATGTGTAGTTTGGCAAAGGAATTGTTTTTCTTTGGCATAGAGCAGTTGTCTCATTTCTTTTAAAAAAGAATATTTTCTGCCTGCTTATATATACAGTGTGTGTCGACATTCTTTTGAACTTTAAAAACAGTCGTTACATCAAAAAAGCTTTACTCAGACAATTACATTCTGGCTATTTTGTTTTTTATATATATGCAGATATAAATGATGGAAATTGATATTTAATTCATCTGTGTACTGGCTGGTGTAACTCATCCAGTTTTTAGTGTTTACTTAAATATGTATGTAAATGCCTATAAAAATGTTGATTAAGCTACTTGACCACAGACACTCAGAAAACAGGCCTCCTTCTTTAAGACAGTAATTTAAGTAAGTCTCAGTTGATATCAGAGTATTTACAGTGTGGGTATAGACTCTAAGACAAACTAAGATTAAATCTGATCATTTTGCTCTTACTCCAAAACCTGGCCATTTCAACCAGATGTATTTATAGCACAAAAAAGCAGTAGAATGGAATGCTACTCATTCAGACATTTGCAGTTGATTTATTCATTCCCGGTCGCTTCCACTGAAAACTCAGAAAAGCAGAAATGCAAATTTTCAGACATTGGTTCCACATGAAATGGGACAGACCACTGCACCAGCTACTGTTGTGAGACCAGATAGAGCTACTGCTGCCTACACATAAAGAGAGCCATTAAGGAGAAGTTGTTTATTTCTGCTTCTGCAGAAATCATAAACACCAGCCATGAGCCTGACAGCACAAGCTGTGCTGCAGTAAATTCTAGTACTTTGCTGGCCATTCTAAGCTGCCCAGTAAAAGTTACTGTACCTAAATCCCATATACATTTCATGAAATAATCCTGCTCAGAAGATGGTATCATATTCATGCACAGCAGGGTGTGCAAATGCCTATAAATCAAAACGTAGCATCTGAAATATCTATAAAAAAAATCTGTGCAAATTTAACCATGACCCTTTGCCAGACAATAGGCCTTCATATGCTTTGCAGCTTAGCAGACACCAAGGAATTTTGTTTGGAAGTGATAGCTACTGTCTATGTAATATTTAGGACCTATTCATGGAGCATCTGGCAGAAAATAAAAGGGTTTCCTCCTCTAACATATGCTAAAGAAGGATGTGGTCCTGTGCCTGCTCCTCCTCTTCTGACTTTTTGCAAATAGCACAACATAAGAGACAGTTGTTTCTGGCTGCCCTGCTGCCTGTCATGGCTGTCAAGTGAAATCCCATGAATTATTGCTCTTCCAGATGTAAGAGATTTCCAGGCTGCCTTAAACTGCCTGTGGTTTGTGGTACTGGAGAGGAGAGAAACGAGATTAAACTTCATCTCATCAGTGCAATCTGAAAAGATCACACAGAGGACTAATAATCACAGCTTTTTCATTCCAGAGCCGGACCCGAGAGCTGTGTGTTTTTGTTTCAGGGCTATGTCACATTAAGCTTGTTGGAAGACATTGATTAAGGTCAAACAATGTTTGAAGATCAAAA
Organism: Phoebastria nigripes; assembly: GCA_035582835.1. Lineage (NCBI taxonomy): Eukaryota > Metazoa > Chordata > Aves > Procellariiformes > Diomedeidae > Phoebastria > Phoebastria nigripes. The sequence continues at coordinate 388,852 of JAYKAV010002803.1, forward strand.
ATAAAATTTTTAACTCTGTGTTGCTGCATACATTTTGCATTCTTCAAAAGTGTCATGCGTTACTTTAGCCGGCTGAAACAGAAGAGACTGTGAACTGAGTTCTGTAATTCTGAGATGTCAGCACTTCTTAGCACAAACTTAGGAAAGATAAAAAAGAAAACATTCACCTACAATTATGAATCTAATGTCATATGGCATCCCCTATAATTCAGAGGAAACAGTTGCCAAAAAAAAGTACTTGTCACTTTGGTTTCTCCATAAATGTCTGTCTTTGTGATTTTCAAAACTTGGCTTTTTTTTTTTTTAACATTTTTTATGGTTTGTTTGTGCCAACCACAATGGCTTCTGGACCTTTGAGGTTAGTCTGAATGTTTTCTATTAGTAAAGAATACTTATTCATACACTGATGAGTTACACAGTTTTCGGAATGCTCAATTGTAACCCTCCGTAAGTCAAGAAATAACAACAGGTTCAAAATGATAGGTAGAAATTTAAATAAAGGTTTTCATTATTGTTTCCAGAATTGTTCTGTAATTGTATTGTCCACTCCAACCATTTACTGTTTAATTTCCAAGTAAGTTTTTTCTACCCTCTTTGAGATATATGCGTACGTATGTATGTACGCGTAGAGAGAGAGAGACACATAGAAATGTAATGCACATGGTTACCTGCAAACTATACTTTAAATAGTAGCTGTAAGACAAAATAGCATAATGCTTTAAAACCTAAGCATTGTCAAATGATTACTGTCACGACTGKTTTTTTTATGAAATCAAGACAAGTGGAGAGGCCCCTGACATTTCACTTCAGCCCTATTAGCAAAATATTAATTATAGATAAGGAAAATATGTTGCCCCCAAAACACCTGGAAATAATTGACAAATGTATGCGACTTAGATCAGAACGTAATTGCCCTGATTCGACCTATGTAGCTTTTTTAAAAAACTGACGTAGCTTGTTTAAGTAATAGTGTTGGCTACCAGATGTAAAACCTCCCAGGCTAGCTTCCTTTTCCATTTGAGCTCGGGCATATCACAAAGGCTCTCTAATGTGAGGGGATACCAGTAAAACAGTGATGAAAACCATAGGTACGAATATCTGCAAGTGGCTCACATGAAAGCATTTATCGCTTTTCATGCGTGTGTATTAAACCATAGTGGAAAAGAGCCCTTCATTGAAAATGCATTAATTATTTGACACTGGTTTTCCTCAGACATTTTTTTGCTATGGGATGCAAGTGAAAGATTACAGCTGAAAAAATGATCATCATACTTGAGGTAGGCTCACAGAATCTTTTCTTATGTTCTGTGTGAAGTTGTCTTGAACTGAAACCTCTGCTCCTTAAGGATTAAGGGATTGAAAAGCAAAGACTGAAGCTGCTGTAATTTAAACCCAGTCATTCTCTAGCACAAAGGTGCAAATGGACTAAGCCAATCTGCTGCTTTGCTAGTTCAGCTAAGAAACAATTTTACCTTTTGAAAGTTTTGTACTATTAACATTCCAAAGATGTCATTATCTTTAAAGGAAATTTATTCTCTTGATTTTTTAACATGAGATCAGAGCTGTGAGACATAGAATAGGTGGACATGGTTTCAAATTGCAGTTTACGGCATTTCTGAAAAATTCCATCTCTGTGATGTATAGATAAATCATAAAGATAAAACTAATCAATGAATGCCACTGAGGTGGGTTTTCTTGTTTGTAAAAATATCTTGTCTCCAGAAATACTTGCAGAGCAGTTTTCTATTGCTATTTAAAAAAATGGTTTTATATTACTAGAGAGTCATAAAAAGCATCAGATGAAACAAACTTAGTTCCAAGGACTGCAAGAGAAGAGGGAGCATTATGTTATATTGCAGATAACTAATACATTCACTAGACAGAAAAAATCCAGTTAATTACTGGGTGCATGTTAACTGATTGCAGGTTCCAAGTTTCAGTAACAAAATGAACTGAATTCACATTTCAGGTTGTTGGTTTCTTTGTAAAGTTTGTCACAAAGACACAGTACATAATTCTAATCAAAATAAATCAAAATTCTTTTTAAAAAGTATTCCCAGTGGAAGAGCACCATATCCAGCAGAAAATGAAGCCCCAGCACCGTGGTTTGGGCACTACTGTGCCGTGCTAGGGACCTGTCTTTGATTACTGAGTCTAATGCTCCGCTCGGAGACGAGCACTCCCCACAGAGGCTGCGACACTCAGCTTGTGAGAAGAAAGTAGCTCCGCGGCTTTGGGGAGTGCGGCCTCTCGGAGCCACTTGCGTGGAAGCGGCTCTAGTGCAGGCGGAGGTGGGCTCCCCCCAGCCTCCCACCAGCATGTCAGCTGCTGTGAAGTGCAGGCTTATGTAGAGGGAAATAAGAGAGTTGTAGTTCTTTGGCAATCTGGAGAAGTTTTTTCCCTGGGGGAAAATACATAAACATATTCTCTTGTGATATGTGTTGAAATTTACTACCTATAGGAGTAAGTGTAGATCTTAGAATTACTTGTATTGACTTTGGGCTACGTTGCATAGTTTCCATTTGTGTGAGGAAAAGCCACATAAGTGGTTACATATTTGTATTTGTAAATCATCTTCTATCRCTGATTTAAAACTGTGACCCGCTGTTTATCCACACATTTGATGTGGAGCTGGCAACCAGCAATAATACGAGCTTTCCAGCACTTCCCATTTATATCTTCAAAGCCTAACCTGGAGGATCACCCTCTCTAGAGACAGAAGCAATTCATTTTCCATATTCAATGTGCTTCTCTTGAGAGGAAAAAACTGCCAGTCATGCCAAATTGTGTTGAATGATACAAGGTAAAGCTAGTTTTATCACATGGGCAGCTGACACAAAACTCTTCCACTTATCTTAGGTTGGATGGGAACTGGGTTCAGAGATGAAAGGTCAGCTCTTTATCCACTAAGCCCTCTAGATATTCCAAAATCCCCAGTACATTACAAATTTGAACAGTTTAAGCTCTCTTAAATAAAAGAATCTCTTCTCGAGGTAAAGTATACAGTGTATATAGATACAGAGCAGGAGAAACATGTGAAAGGTCAGAGATGTGACCTTTTAACGTCAATAGTTTTATTTATTGACAAGAAGTCCAGTTTAAAGGGCTTAATGAAAAAGCAAGAAAAGAATCAAGGAATCTGTTAAACTGCGTAAATTTGACTGACTACATAAATTGTACTGCAGAAATTGCAATTGCTATGAATGTTTTCTGGGGCTTATTCTTAGCAGAGGAAGCAGCTTCAGAAATTAACAGCATACTGGTTACACTGGCAATCTACAAACTAGTTCAGTTTTCCTAATATGGCCTAAGGCAATTAAAATGGTATTTTTATTTTCCTTAATATTTTCTTCCATGTCACTTGATTGTTCTGTTATCCCAAGTAAGAAAAAAAAAAAAAAGGGTGAATTGATATAGACACTTTGTATTTAGGGCTCACTCCCATCGAAATCAGTAGAGAAAGCCCTGATGGCAGGATGATACCCATAAAGCTTCTCTAATCTTCTGTCTTTATTTTATTTTATTTTATTTTATTTTATTTTATTTTATTGTATTGCCCATAGTTGTTCAAGCCTACACCAGAGAATTCCGGTTAGCATGTGCATTGGCAGAATAGTTGTACTTTTATATTGCCTTTATAATAAATGTTTTTCTGATGCATCAAATGCACAGTTGGAAATACTGGTGACTATGTATATAGATAATATAATTAATATATGAATATCAATATAAATAATAGATATGTGTATATGGACGAATTTTCCAGTGGTCCTGAGCACCGCCAGTTTCCATTGAAACTATTGGGTGCTGTAAATGCTCAGAAATTCAGCAAATAAAACCATTTAGCTCTTAAAAATTGTTTTGCTCCTCATCAAGTGCAATCCAAGAGTTCTGAAGATTAAAAGTGGAATTCAAAAATTTGTCTCCTGCAAGAACAGTACTTTGGCCTTTTACAGTGCTATTTATAGACTACAGCATTTTGTTTAGGTGAATCAATTATCTGTATCCTCAAGTGCAGATTTTATTTTCGTGGACTTTTGGATTTTGCCATTTCAGTAATAATGTTTGGTATTATTCTAGTTCAATTTTACAGCTTCTCCTCTGAAAAGACGCTGCCTTTTGTGATGTAATTTAGAGACTTCATTGCGAATGGGCATCAAGACACACGAATTGAGAACACAGGGAAGAGAAACAAAGCTGGATTAAAGATTGCCTTGAACTGCTGGAGCTCTGGCCCAAGGACTCTGCATTCTTGTTTAAAATGCCTTGCCAATAATACTGATCATTTCATCTCTAGTGCCTTTTATGATTTTTTTCCTGTAAAATGAGAACAGGATAAATTGGGAGCAGCTATAATGACAGAAACTGGATAGTGCAACACAACAAAGTGGTAGTGCTAGTTCTTGTGGTAATCTTTTCATCTTACTCTTCTTTCTTTTCTTACTAGTGTGCTAAAATGCCTTTGCAAATTGATATTGATAATTTTTCATATAAATAGTAAACAATACCACACTGTTAACGCAGCTTTGCTTATGAAACTTTATAGCCTAATTAATTCAATGGGGTCTCCTGTCAATATTTCAGACTACCTTCAGCATGACACGGTCGCTCCGTTTGATCTTTCATGCCACAAAGCATGATAACACTTTGTATTTGTATTTTACAGATATTTTTAATGATCTCTGAGGTTAGACAAACTATTGATGAAAGATTTCTTGATCAAAACAGATACTTGGTTTTATCTTTAGATATCTGTGCAAGCTTTACAGTACCAGCTTACTCACTGGCTTCACTCAGAAAGGTGAAGCTTGTTCGTGACACAGCCTATAACAACTTCACATTTGCAGTTTTTTTCCTTGTATTTTAAACATCAGTGCTCAGCCTCATTATACAGTGAAGCATATGAACACTGAATCATCAGTTCTTTCACACCTGTGACAAAGCATTAACTAGACTCTCCTTTGAAGGAAATATTATAGAATTGCCTGATACATGTATATCAAGAGTAATTTCTTCATTGTTTAAAATATCTCATTCGAAAGAAATTTCATGCACAAATAATATGTGCACATGCAACCGGCTAGATGATGGTGTCATTCTGGCTTATTTTTAAGAAAAGCTCGAATGCCCCTCAGTTAATCTGCATTATATTGTGCAGACCAGTTTTTATGGAGTCTCATCATTGTGGTGAAATGACTGTTTATCAAAGGTCAGTTACAGTACTCAGAGCCCCACAATGGACTGAAATGTAGGAGAAGATGAGTAATTTGGAACCTTAATAAAGAAATTTTGCTTTATTTGTGCCTAACCTTGAAAAACACTCACAGATTTCAACTACTATACAGGATGMAGCAGTACAACTTCTCAAGGGCCTTTTGTCTGCACACCTCGCTGCCTGCCAGAGGCTCATTGTTAGCACTTAGTAACCGCAGTAATACAGGGTGGGTGTTTATTGTATTTATTGACAAGTGCCTTTTGTTTTCCTTTCTTTTTTTTCTCTCCCCAGATCTTGATGAACATTCTAGCCTTTCTAGCTTCCTTGCTTTCATTTCATTTTATTAAGGCATTTGGAGACCTTCTCCTATCCCGAGACAGAGATGCCAAAGAAAGGTACTTTTTTTCTTCCTGAGCTTCTGGACAGATAATTTGTACCTACTGTGTGCAGCCTGAGTGTCTGAAGTACACATTAAAAGAAAAAATGGCTACACTCCAGTCCCACATATGGTAAATGTTTTATCCTGATATTGCCTTACCCTGTCAGATTAACGAAAATATATTTCTTTAAGTTTGCAAATAGAACCTGGTAGAAGTCCTGTTAAAATGAGGAAAGGTTTTAGGGGTTTTTTGGGGGGTTTTATTTCCTTAAAATGCTGGAGGAGGTGTTTTGGTGTTATGGCATTAGGAAGAGTTGTATAAGATTGTTATCAAGGGAATTTTAAGCTCAAGAGCTAGGTTTTCATAGTGACAAGCACCCACAGTACTGCCTAAATTTTCAGCATCTATGAAAACGTGGCCTTAAGTTTACTAGCTGATTTCTGAAAAAAGCAGTGTCATCATTTCAGGGTGTTCTTTTTTTTTTTTTTTTTTTTTTTTTTTTTTTTTTTTTTTTAATGTCTAAATTGAGATAAATCCAGACGGAATTTTGGAACAGACTGGAAATTTTAGCTAAAAAATAAAACAGGCAAAAAATATATATTTAAGTCCCATTGCAGCTAATGGCAGTTGGATACCTAAAACTTTTCATGATATTGACAGTCTTCCCTATTTGACACGATCTCAGAAACAGAACTTATGTAAGTGTTACAAGATGAATTCTGCTACTAACTAAAGCCCATGGTTTGTTCATGCTTTTTCTTTGGACTACATATATTAAAACATCAGAAGTTCAAAAAGATTTTATTTAAGCAATCTGTGTCATGATATTCTGCATCATAATATAGAGGTGAACTGGAAAGAAGATGTGTACACTGCCATGGAAGTTGTGAGAACATGTTGTACTAGTACCTGAGCTGTCACTCCAGACAGTCAAATGAAGTAAGTCAATGGATCTATGGTACAGAGGTCAGAGTGGCAGTATTTCTGAAGAATTCAGAGAAGCTGTCTGGAGACTGCTAGTGTGTGAGATGGAGGAAGAAAGAGAAAGACGAGCAACGAATTCCCTAAAGCTATTCCCCTGAATGTGTTCCATAATAAATTTTAAATGTGTGTCATAGTGGGGTAGAGGAGTCAGATTTACTAATAATTTGCATTAACATTTGTAATATCTATCTTTTATGAGCATGATCTCTTTTAGAGTTTTGAAAGTTTATATTCTTCCACAATAAATTCAGATTTTTTACTGGCTATGTCATTCTCTGATATTATATACTTTGTCTGCATCTTTTATATATGAAATGAAGAGGTTCCTATACTCCTCTTACTCCTTTCTTTGCCTGACTGCTTAGCAGACAGAAACTGCTGTAATCTGCCACAGCATCAACGACTGAATGGGGGAGCGGATGTTTTCCCCACAGAATCCAGACAATAACTCTGGGCAGGAGGAAAATGGACTAACACAAGGATCTGATGAAAGAGTGCCTTTCCTCCAATGACCCAGCTGGCTTGCCCATGACAAAGCTTTTACAGGACATAACATAAATGAAATAAGAAGAATGAAAGCATTAAACAATGTAGCCGAGGAGAGAGGAAAAAGAGGAACTTAAAGGAAGGCAGAGCCTATCTCAGGAGCGGCAAAAGGCAATATTGCCTGTGTGATTGTTCCAGCCTTCACAAAGGGGATTGTTTGCCTAGCTGGGAGCCGCTGGAAAGGATTAACAGTTTTCCAGGGCAGACAACACCCCTGCAATCCCACCTCGGTGTATCTCAGGTGTGAAGTGGGGGCTTGGGGAGAGGGCAATGGTGCAGGTTCAATTGGCCAGTAGCGCCCTTGGCTGACATCATAGTTTATTTGTGAGCTTATTAAGCCTGGCCAGTCCTTTGGGGGCACTCTTGGCAAAGGTCACAAAAGACAAGATTTTGCATAATGAATACATTAAAATCTTTTTGTTAGTGCATGGGGAGCAAGAGGATAATGGCAATGAAGCTTTGGAATACAGGAAAGGAGGTAAAAGAAAATTAGTCCCTGAGGTAGCAAATATGATCACCATGTGGACTTGGGTTTCTATTTTAGCAAGTGAGCCCTGAGAGAAAAAAGGGCTTGGAAACATGCTGCCTTTTATTTAGATGCATAGCTACTGCACTGAAAGAGTACGCCACAAAGGGCAAAAGTGCCACTCTCCTCTATGATGAGTCATTTATATGGAAGGATCCCAGACAGTGAATAGGAAAGGATGGAGAATGCTGTATGCATTTTGAAGAAGATCTCATGGAAAAAAAAGAAAAAGAAAAAAAAGGATGCCATGTCAGCATGTAGGCTATAAATTGCACCTAGTTATCATAAATTCATGCTGAAAATAAAGTTAACATTATCAGATTTTGACCATGAGTCTCCTATGGGATTGATGTCATAATACAGCAGAGAGGACCTAGGTGCACCTTTCCTGGCACTGTATTAAAGACCCAAATTGGGTGGCAAGGATAAGTAAGTTTAGGTACACGTGTGAAGATGGCAGGGTCTCCCAACTCAATAACCTGCTGATTCAAAAGACTCAGGGCTGATAAAAGATAGAAACACTAGCTATCAGGGTCAGTTCAAGGGTGCTATAAAGAGAACCAAATCCCAGTGAAAATAGATAAAATACTACTCTAGTTGCTAAGGTACCTTAATCTGATGAAAGCTAAGTTGTGCAATTTTTTTAAGGGTTTATCATTCTTTGCACTGGTCCTAAAGTATAAATGTGCAATCTTAYGTAACTGGAAGAAAGTTAGAGGAGGAGCTGACTTAGGAATATAGTAGCTGGTCCATTCGAGCACATCAGTGCTGTCTTCAGGCAAGTTTAGGCTGGAGGAAAAATCAGTGAATAACTACATCAATTGGTTAGGATGTCTTTCAATCAGTCTATCAAGATCTTTAAGGCTCCTGATAAGGGCACCCTTTTGGCAAAGCCCAATATAGAAACTACTGTACTTTTCTGGTTGTCAGTAGATCATTTAGAAAAGCAAATTCACATTTCTTTTCAGTTTTGGGGGGAATACTCTCTAATGGAAATAGGTATAGCTTTATAATGCACTCATATTTTAAAGTCTATGAGCAGTTGCAAAAGGCCACAATAGTTAGTCCACTAATGATAATTTTGTGCCCTCAGAAATGATTTGTACTAGCCTGTTTCGGCATTTTTGTTTCTATAGAAAATATGGGAGCTAAATGATACAATTCTATTTCACCTCACCTTCCCTCTGTTTGTGCCTCTGTTATTCACTGGTTTTATCTCAGCAGATGATGCAGCTGGTAATCAGCTTCTACCTCCTAACAGAAAGTTCATCAGCATAAATTGGAATTCTGTGTTTCTTATCCCTGGTGATTCTTTGCATTGGTTGCAGGGTCCAAGATGGCCCTGGTGATGTGGCAAAGCCAACTCTAAATGCCCAGTCTTTTAGTGATTTTTGTGGCATTTTGAAATCTTGTTGTATTAAGATACCTCAAGGATGACTATGCTATTCCAAGCAAATTCTTTAGTGGTAGGGACTAGCCATTAAAATAATTAAGATTTGAAGCATCTGTATTTGCAGATAATAGGTGAAAGTCACATCTAATTATAACTCTCGGAGTATGCCTAAATTAATCACATTACTCTAGCCCCATTTGTATTTGAAAAGTCTTCTCTGGTCCAAATATTCTAAAATGAGATCATGTTTTTCCAGTCTGGTATCCACACATGCACCGTTTGGAATAGAAGGAAAAGACAGCATGCTGTGCAATGTGTGGTCCATGAGTTTCTACAGCATTGAATGGGACTACCCACACAGCTACTCTCCCTCTTCTGCTGCACAAGAAATGGATGAGAACTACAATGAAAAATAGAAGTGTTTTGTGTTCTTTTTTAATTTCTTGTCCAACATTTCAATCTTTCTAGGTTTATTTTGTAAACGGAGAAATATATGCAATATCTTCATAGGTATGAAAAGACACCATCTAAATTTCTATTTGAATAAATATTGTAGAAATACTCAACGTACTATAGAAAGATTTTCAGCTGACACATGAGGGGGATGCATTGCTTTACAACCTGGGCAACTACCTGTGTTTTATTCTGTCCCAATGAATGCTTAGAATTCCTGCCACTGTAACTAGCATACTTTTAGCATGGGATTTCAGATCACTGATAACACAATGCAAATTCAACAGAGCACAATGCAGAAGAATGTGGAACTTGTTAAATGAATTATATCAAAAAAGAGTTAGTCAGTGGTAAATCATCATCAAATGGAAGTGATCCTAGGAGGCTCCTCGGGGATCAACATTAGACTCAGTGTTATTCAACATTTTCACCCATGAGTTAAAACATAAACATAAATCATTCTTAGAAAATTTGTGGGTGGCAGAAAGATTGGAGAATCAGTAAATAATAATGAGGACAACAGAGCCATACGTTGTGCTCCGAATTGCTGATAAAATGAGATCATTCAAAAAATAATAAAAAAACAACCCATGTTGCAACTCAGTCAAATGCAAAAGCATTCATGGAAGAAAAAGATCCAGGCCAGCCCAGCAGGATGGGCGTCTTTGTCTGGGAATACATTGATGACTGAGGAAGCTCTAAGTATCATAGTGGAGAGGTAAGCACAGGCACAATTCTGAAAAACAGCAATTGGAATCCTGTAAATCACCAAGTGAGAAACAGGATTTGGAATTTTATATCTTTATTTGGCAATAATGAGACAGATGATAAGAGAATACTTTGTCCATTTCTGTTGTCCACAGTTTAGAGAGTTTTGGGTTGTTGGGCTTTCTTTAAATCTGGAGATGTTGTAGAAGAGAGCCACAAAATGATTCAAGGTTGGATAAAATGCCTACAGTGAGAGACTTTAAGAGCTTGGTTTATTTAGTCTATCAAAAAAAAGATTGAGTGGTGACTTGACTGAGAGGTAACTGTGAAAGTATAAGTACTCTCACAACGAGAAAACAGAGAGTACTAAAGTGCTCTTTAATCAGGCAAAGAAAGGGATAGCAAGAACTAATGGCTGGAAGCTGAACTAAGCCACATGTTAACCATGAGTGGTTAACCACTGGAACAAGTTATAAAACGGTATGATCACTTCCCTATCTTTTAATGTCTACAGATCAAGACAGATTCTCTTTCTGGAAGATATGCTTTACCCAAACACAAGTTATTGGACTCAGTACAGAGCAATGGGGTAAAATGTGAAGGCCCATAATGGAAAGCCAACAGCATAATATAATGACCTCTCCTGGTGTTAAGCTCTATGAAAAAAATTACCCAAATGGTAATCCCATTTTGCATCTCTCAAATGCCATTTATTATGTCTAAGACCAATCCTTGTACTGTTTCTGTCTGAGATGGTCTACGTTTTCAAGAAAGTTTTAAGCAACACTGTAGCAAAATGTCTTTTAAAAACATGTTCTAGAGAAGGTGCATTAGAATGAAAGCAGGAATGTGATGAAAAGTATTTTTAAAAAATTAAAATAGTGTTCACAGTTGTAGCGGTCTTGTCATGATAGGTGAGCGGTTAAGGTATCATTACTTAGTCCATTGTCTGAGCAAGTAAGCAGTTCATATCAGGGCTAGTTTTGTTTAAATAAAATCTCAGCCTAGCTTTATATTTTCTAGTGTTTTCTGTGAGTAAATGGGTCACCTCCCTCTAACACAGCTGTGACAGGCTCAATAGTGTGGTTTCAGGGTATCATCTTTTCAGATGACAGAGTAAACATACTCTTTGCTATTCCAGGATGAATGAAAAAGAATTGTGGATCATCCTCCATAGATAATCAGAACTCTCTTTCTGTCTGGGATCGGAAAAAACATTAACTCCAAATCACAGAAATATAAAATGTCTTGATGTATGTGAAGAGAGCATCATCTAAATTTCAATTTGAACAAATATTGCAGATATACTAGATATACTGTAGAAAGGCTTTCAACTGATGGGTTAGGGACAGGTACTGCTTTACAACTGGGGCAACTACTGCTGCATTGTGGAGCTGCTGGATTGAAGGATTAGGCAAAAAAGTAGGGCTATTCTACCAGATACAAAGAAGCTTTAAGCCATTGGTAAATTAACAGAAATGGGTAAGGTAACAGCATCAGGATATGATATACGTTTTCCTTAAGAAGAGATAACAGAAGAAAATAAAAGTAATCAACTTGGACTAATGGACTTGTGATTATTGATAAATATTGTGAACAGCAAGAAAGGCATTTTTTCCTTACAATGAATCAAAAACAGGGCATGGTTTTCATGCAGAAGTTGATCAAATTTAACAATATTGACTCAGAAATTATCAGTGTTAGAGCCAACTTTCAATCAGTAAAGTAATGCAAAGCTGTCCTAACTCCACCCAGGATTTGACTTAATTCTGTGGCTTTATTATAGTTTAAATTTACAATGTTTTTGACCTATAGTGCATCAATTTTTAATCAATTCTTTCTAATATGATATAAAATTATATCCACCAAGGCTATAGGAACAAGAACTTTCTAAATATTAAGGAAAAGGGGAGGAGAGCTGGAGGAAAATGTGTAGCATAAACCAAAATGTAAATCCAATTATCAAGGACCGTGTAATCTCTGTTACAAAACATACTATCCGGTGTGTTTAACTTGGCCCCAGGTGCTGATTCCCTTCAACTTCCAAGCTAACTGCACTTCGGTAGAATCTAACCATTGTCACTGGATCTTCAGACTGAAATGCAGACCTAGATCTCTTGTCTCCTGGTTTTCATTGGTCAGAAGATATCACTGTTGAGTGGCCCTTGCACACTAACAGAAAATTCCTAACCTCTGAGTTACCTGTGGATGGTATCTCCACAGCTTCACCCAACTAAGGTATTCCTGTCTAACCCTTTCAGGCCAATGTGATAGAAAAATAAGGAACAATAAGTAGCCTGGCCTCTGCATCATGGATTTTCTTTTAAAAAAATTTGAGGGACAGTTCTTTGAAAACTTTAAAGATTTTGCAACACACTGTTCTGCATTTAGTTCTCTTTTCAGCCATCTGGATATCACAGCCGCATCAGGAGGGTGAGCTCCTTCAGTGTTGCTCTCTCCTGTGAATTTTTCACACCTGTGGCACTCTGTTCTTCAGCAGACATGGGTTTTATGAACGTCCAGGTTACCCACACTTAAGGAAATGGTTCTACACAATTCTTTTTGGGGTGGTGGAAGGGGAAAGGACAGCAAACCAGAGTTGACGTCTCCCTGCTCCAGGCCTGGGATTCCACCTTCCTCTGACATCGTTCACTGCCACACCAACTGGGTGGAGATATCACTGCTTTTGGGGCGATGGTCTTAGCCAAATCAGTGAAGTGATCCCAGTTATTAAAATTAACCTAAAAAATTACTCATGTATAAGAAGCAACAATCAGTGAAAGGGCTTAATCTTTGGTAGTGGTAGCCATCAATAAGTCAAATTTCTTTGGGCAACAAACATAAGAGCTGATAATATGAGTATATTTTACTGCTATAAAGCAAGGGAGCTGATACTCTGTGCAGTAGAGGAGTCTCAGCTGTTAAATCTAGGTAGGGAATGAAGTACACTTGTCCGATGACAGCAGATACCACTTTCTTTGTGATAGAAACTTATTCCCAGATAGAGCTGTCAATTTAGTAGATGCTGAATTGGTGCCGTGATCAAGATGAATTCTTGTTTCTTAATAAAACCTTGTGTTGGGTAAGTAAAGCGGTGGCCTTCACCTCAGGCACTTCATTAACTGAACAACCAACTGATAATGGACTGTTGCATCATTATTGCTTAAATAATGATGCTATACTGAGTGAATGTAAAGCAGCATTGTTTGGATGTAGTAATATACTTATGTCTAGAAATACCTTAGCACTTAACTTGTTATAAGCAAAGGTTTTGTTATTTGCAAACCAGTGTTTTAGAAATATTTCTGCTTGTTGATTTTCTAGTTTTCATTGAATGTTTCTCAGCAGATTTAATGCTTATATCATTAGTCAGATTTTGTCTTCTCCTGTCCAACATTCCAAACAATTTGGTGATATGCAGGCCTGGTTTGATTGAATTGCCTTCCTTAGGTCACACTTTCACATTATGTTTACAATTCTTCCTCTACAGGGAAACCACTCTAATCTATCTTTACCCCACTTTATCTCTACCCCACTGCAGTACCACATGGGGAACTACCAGTTAAACTTCACTGCAGTACCACATGGGGAACTACCAGTTAAATGGGGTAATTAACACAAGAATTGTAACATTGGAAAAATGTCTTAAGCAAGAGACAAATATGACTTCTGTTGAAAGGAAGTCTATCAGTTTGGAGAATCACTGGTGGAGTTCCTCGGGGATTGGTCTTAGGACAAGTGTTATTTGATATCTTCGTTAATGGCTTTGATACAAATACTGGGAGTGTGCTAATGAAATTTTTCTGATGACAAAAACTTTGGCAGAGTTGCCAATACTGAGGAGAACTGGAATATCATACAGGAAGAATTAGATGACCTTGACAACTGTAGTAATAGAAGCAAGATGAAATTTAATAGTACAGAGTGTAAGGTCATGCACTCAGGGACTAATAACAAGAATTTCTGCTATAAGCTGGGAGCTCATCAGTTGGAAATAGTACAGGAGGAGAAAGACTTGAGTTTAATCAGTCAATCACATGATGATTATCACTACCAGTGTGAAGCTGCCATGAAAAAGGAAAGTGTAATCCTAGGATGTACTGGGACGTTTTCTAGTACTGGTAGAGAGTACCACTTGCGCAAGGTCTTGGCAAGACTGCTTCTGGAATAGCACATACAATTCTGTTGCAAGACAGTTGCATTCAAACCATTCAAATTCAAAGAAACAGAAAAGACATGTTAAGAAGCTCAGGCAACACCTGAAAAGCACCTTGACTTCTTTAGCTTAGCAAAATGGAAGCTGAGAGAATACAGATGTACTTTGTAAACACAATATACGCCAGGAAGAGAACTATTTAAGCTAAAGAAGAATGAAAATTAACTAAACATAAATGAATTGATGTGGAAATTTGCAGAATGCTTATAAATACGATGAGTGTGAAGTTCTGCAACAGCACTAATGAGAACTAAAAACTATCTACATTTGACATCAAGCTCAAGAAGTTTACAAAGAGATTACATGTTGAATTTGCCTCTAATAGTCAGGGATTTCTTCCTTTCCTACTGCCAAGTCTTAAATGGCTATTGCCAGAAATGTTTGCTGTTAACACCTCCCTTTAAACTGAAACTAAAAAATTGGATGGCTCAAATCCATTGCCAGTCCCATCATGCTTTGTTGAAGGGTTTCAGTTAAACTTTTTTAAACTATAGTTCAGTGGGAATGGTTGATGCTGACAGCCATGTTCAGTTAATATCCTGCAGTATATGACTATTTTCAGCCAATAGAAAAGCACTTTAGTAAACGTGTAAGTAACATTTTAAGTGAATTTATTTGTATAGATATTGTGAAAAAGACATCAGTAATAGTAAAATATGCACTTTTTGTAAAACCCTACACCTTCAACTAAATGCTTTCAATTAAAATTTCTTAAAAGTACTGAAGAAATCAAGTCCAAAATAATATGAAAAATTCTCTGGTATTTTCATCTTGGTAGCTGTGTACAAAAGAGGACGACTAGTGATGAACTTATGCAAAGTACAATAATTTCAAGGTGCACAGCAACCACAAAAAGAATCTCACATCTAGACTACAATGAGAATATCCTACAATAATTCCCTCTCTTTCTAACTGTGCATGAATGAATGAAACAGAGAAAAATGTTTTGCCCAATGGACTCAGTTGGACTCACATGAAGAGGCAGGAAAATAGTGACATATTTGTACTATTGCTTTAGGCATGTTCAAACAACCTAATTTATTTAAATCAGATGTATTTCCTCAATTCTGGCTTTAAAAAACAACAGCCTGACAGTTTGATATCTTGGATGCAGAGAAGACTTCATTGCCACAGAAAAGATCTGGTTTGGAAGCAGCACAGAATTCTTGCTCCTGGGACAGTGCCTCATGTTATGCCAGAAATGAAGTATTCAAACTAGTGGAATACAGGATTTTTCAATACTATTATAAGAACATTCTTTGTGCTTATGACTATAGGAATAGGGAGGGTGTGGAAAGGCAAGTAAGCCAACAAAAGGGAAAATAAATGTAAAAGCARAACTAAATTTCAATCCAGCATAAAGGAATAATGAAAATTAAAAGGCCCTGCTCTGAAGGAGGAAGAGTCCAGTTGAACATCCTTTGTTTGGAAATGGTAGATGAGAAGATCTGAAATACAGTGTGTATAAAGACACATTTTCAAACTCTCAAAATTTCTTTAAATCCTCAACCGTTAGACTACAGATATAACTCCAGCATATAAAGACATTTTTATGTTAGATTTATGAGAAAATATGAAGTATGGAAAACATGCAGAAAAGGACACATTATAATGATTTCAAAGAATCCACGGGAAATGTGCAGAGGTCCACTTAACACCATTTTTCTTTTTGAAGTATAAATACAGTATGGATTTCCTAGTGAAGTATGTTATTTTTAAGCAGTTGCTGTGTTTTTCTGATTAAGGAGCACACTCTCAGTCCTGAATTCCTAAATTCAGGTAGATCTTGGAGAAATATAATTAGAATATTTATTTTTCTTCATGGTTTATGTTAACTTTTTTTTTTTTTTTAGGGAAATATACTTGTATGATATTAGAATAATTTCATTCTGTGTCAGTTCTGTTGTCCTGTATTTTCTGCTACTGTTGGACTATATATTTTTAGACTGGGAGAAGAAGTGAAATTATATATAGCAAGCAATTAAGACCTAGAATTTTCAAGCTGTCATGGCAGATTATAGAAGAAATTGTATCTTAGTTGAATCTTACCAGTATATAAAGTCATTTCTCTGTAGTCCATCTGCTTATAATCCACTGTAAAAAGTAAATAAAGACCTTGAGCAATTTTTTCTCTTCTTTAGACTGTCACCTCATTGTTAGGGAATGTAGAGTCAGGTATATAGTAGGTGGTATATAAATATGAGCATCCATTCCTACGTTTTAACTTTTAGCAAGGAGCAAATTATTGTTGTCTCTACATGAGGTAGATTGCTGGGAGCTTGTAGGGCTATGCCAACCATCTCAGGCACTGCACGTTTAAGAGCAACATTGTGATTTCTGGAAGAATCAGGCAAATTTTTCGCAGAGTCTTCTTTTGCAAAGTCTTTTGCAAAGACCTGGYTGCCTGGACATAGCAAAGTTTGCAAAATGACTGAATTAATATGATGGAGGTGTTATATATTTCAGAACATAAACTTGCAATGAACACGTTGGATTATAGCTGCTACTGAATGCATGGAGACAAAATAAAAGTGCCAGCATCCATGTGGCAACATGAACAGTGGGTACAGTGTTTCCAGAAGATATTAGGGCTCCTGTTCTTAACCATAACAGGACGAATGTAATATCATTCTGAGTACTGGTTTGTACAAACCATATTGGATTAGTAAGCACCACAAAGATAGGCCAGCATAAGGCAAAATAAATTGTGAGGATGAAAAATAGGTCCTAAAAACAAGATAGGCACCTAAAAAGATAGATAGACTAAATAGAACAGATAGACTATAAAGAGTTAAGATGACTAGATAGATCGGTGTCTATAATGTCAGAGCTAGGCAGGAGAGCCATACACATTAAAACAAGCCAAAATGGCTCTAAAAGAAGAAAGTCCATAAGGGAATAGGATTGTTACCTTTGAAACGGACAAGCAAAAAACAAGCAATGACAAAAAAGCCACACCCGAGCTGTCTTACTCAAACAGCCTCCAGGCATGCCCACTACTGCCAACAGCAGCCCCATGCCAAGAGTGAAACTGGTCAAACTGGCAGAAATCAGCCAGGTGGAAGCCCTGTATGCAGCCAGTGACAAAAGTGACAACAGCAGTAGGCTTAAAGTCTGCTGAGTTGTGTCCTGCTTACACCAGAGCAAAGGAGGAACACACCAATGCTTGGGAGCAGGGGAAGTTAAGAGACTGTCCACAAATATTTGCGAAGAACAGGAAGACTCCCCCCCCAAAAAAAGGACAGCAAACAGAGCTACACTGCTGGAGAAAAGAAGCCTAGAAAAAAAGATCAGGAAAGAAATAAAATGAAGGAAGCTTCTGAAGTGTAAAACGAGATGTTCAGAGATTTTTTTGAGAGAAGCGTGAGTTGGTAAAGAAAGCACAAGGCAAAGAGAGCACTCAGAACACAGACTGGGGTGCAAAACAATAAAAAAAGGAGACTTGAAGAAATTCTAGAATTCGCAGAATCTAGGGGGAAAAAATATATATGTACATATAAATCAGTACCACCTACTTCTAAGGACAGAGATGTCTATGTTCTAGGTTGACAGATATTCGGTTTGTTCACATCCTGGGTCTTAACAGGCAACAATAACATCATTTTTAAAAGCAGTAGAAGTATTACTGACTGTGAGCAGAAGATCTAATCTCACTCTGAGTCCAGAGTTTTCCAAGATATAAGTTAAAGATGACAGTGATGCAGTTTAAAATTTTAATTTATTTGTAATAAAGTGCTGTGGGAAGTTTGTAATACTTGTTGTGTTGACATCTCCACGTGAAATCAATGGACATGTTACCAGTGTTGTAAAAAAGTCAAAGTGAATAAATCTTTTACCAACTGTGTTGGTAAAGTTAAGTCACCAATGGCAAAATTGATGGTTGTGTTACTTTTCAATGGTTTACAGTGATTGCTCTAAACTACTACATTAATTTGGTGGCATTGTATAATAAACTCTGCTTTACAGTTGTTTTTTATGATAGTCTAAGAAAACATCCATGCAACACCGCAGACCAGTTCATCCTACATAACCCTTACAAATGTCTTCTGGCAAAAATGGAAATGTTTTTCTATGAAAGCCATTGGATTTGGTTTATATGAAGATAGCTGTGATCCAGTGGTTAGGAGAGAGTTCTACATTTAAAAAAGCTTATTTTTCGCCCTCATTCTGGTACTATCCTGTTATATGACTTTGACTAAGACATGTAAATCTACTTTTTTTAAGTGATATGGGATGCAATTCAGAATGCCTACTGCCAAATTTTCAGCAAGAAAAAAAAAAAATGAGGCATCAGAAATGAACATATCTTAAAAAAATGCATTAGTGTCTCAGAACTGTTTTTCTTTCCAAATAGGAATTATGATGTTTACTTTGTCTTTACAACTGAAGCTCTGGAGTGTTATAAATGCAAAAAGCAATAAGTAAGTTCTCAAAATTATTAATTTTCACAAACCTCTTTTTTAAAATTAAAGTTTACTCATTTTCATTTGTTCAAGAACCAGTTCTAGACATTAATTTGATTATATTGTACAAATGCTTGATATAAGTTCCAGTTTAGAAAATATTATCTCTATACTAAGTGAATTAAGCGAAAAAGTATTACAATGTCCAACTTACTGCCAGACATTGGTTCACATTTAATCAAATGGTAGACTAGTCATCTGCAAAAGAAAGAAATTTCAGTACAGCATTTAAAAACATACAAAGGAATGTATCAGTAGCTGAAATTACAGATCTTTTAAACCTATTAACATTTTACTAAGTTTGACCTTATAAAAGAAGAATTTAGGGTGCATTCTAAGTATCCAGCTTTTATTTCTTATATATGTTAACAAGCATTACTAAGGTTGCTGTGGTAACTTGTCAGTTTTTCCTTAATAGTCATATAAAGCTTTCATTAATGGCCAGCATGAATTAGACCTTCCCGTGGGCAACTTGAACTCAAGTACGGACTTTTATTAAGGGTTTTTTAATTGAATGAACAATTTTAATTTTTTAAAGAAGAATAGTTGTTTTTCTTCACATTCTTTCCCCCATTTACCTTATCTGATCCTGAGGTGTTACTTAAGGGCATAATTAGTAAACATTTGGGGCTAATTCCCAACTATTAGATTCAAAGCCATGATTATATTTTCCTTTTTATCTAAGTTTTAATTTTGCTTTCATGATCATGAAGACTGTGAAAGACATTTAAATCTTGAACTTTTTCAGAAATGTCTGATGATTTAAAAAAAAAAAAATCATATGTTTTAGCAACAAAAATTGAAGGCATGCTAGTACAAAACTCAGAACTGTCCTCTATGGTACATGAATAAGATTGTGTTCGACTTTTTTGTTATGATGGTAATGAATTTATTTGTAAAGTGTCTCAAGCTGATGAGTAAAATCTCAGTTTCTGCTTTCTACAATAATACGTTGTGTCAGCATCCTTTCTCATCATTGCAAACCACAATCTATAGTACAGTATCTGGGAATCAGTAGGAGGAAAAATATATCAGGAAAAAGGATATCATCTAACAAATAAGCCACCCGAACTATCTCCCTCATATTTCCAGGTAATTTCAAGAATAACAGAACCAAATAAGTCCATTCATCTGTGTATTTGCATCTCAAAGCAGAGAACCCACTTAGTAAAGATATCATTGAAAACAATAATAGCAATAATAGAAAACRTTTTGGTTATGCTTGTCTAGTCAAAGTACTATGAAAACATTAGCTGTACCAACTACTTCTCAGCACCACTGATAAACAAACATGTACATGCTGTTTATGGTAATGACAAAACAGAGGCGAAGTTGAAGTAGCCAAGGGTATATTTCATATGAGTAGTGGAGACAGCAGAAGTTCATAGCAGTTGATCCTATATTCAGCCCATTAAACTATGGAAGAATACAAAGCTATTGCTGAACATGGTAAGAAGTGATAGCATTTCCTGAGTCAAAAATAAACAAACTAGTTTGGTTTAGTAAGTTCTGTGTAATTGATGCCGTTATCTGTTAAATGAGAGAAAAATTGATTTTTTTTTTTGGCTACTAAGAAAGAGCTAGTGTTTTGTGAAAGAGATTTTATGGCCAGGACACATTTCAACTCTATTTAACATAAATTGCATCTAACTGTGCAGAAGTTTCCTCTGAAGTTTCTGTTGAATACCATAGCTTTCACCTCCTGCAATAAAACACAGTATATTGTTCCTATGCTCTACTAAGAGGGCTGTGACACTGCTGTTCTTTCTGCTATGCCATCCACACCAAACCCAGAGAAAATTATTACAATGGAAGTCAAATGGTCCCTGTTTATCTACCTACTTATCTATTTTTGCCACACAAGAGGACTGAAGTTGTGTAATTAATATCTGTAAGGTCTTTTGAGGGACTTGAATAAAAGTCTTAGAATAAATATTCTTGGTTTTATCAGGCAGTTATATCCTATAAGCACCATTTATTACACCTTTTATGAGGACAATACATGGCTTGGCACTGGTGGACTTTAATCCTTACCAACTTCTTTACATTCAGTGACATGTTGTACGAGCAAAAATGAAGGCACTGAATTTAAATTTCCCAAAGGTCAATACTGCAACTCTTACACCTTACTGGAAAAATGTTGATTATCTTTTTCAGCTTGTCTTGTAACATAAATTTAAGAAACATAATTCCTTACTTTTTCCTAATAAATAAGAAGACAGCTTTCCTGAAGAGGATTCAACTGGAGAGCTTTCCTAGAGATCAGTGACACATGAGGAAATTCACAACTTCACAAGAGTTAGCTGTGAGTGGTGTGTAAAGGCAGAAGGCACCTTGGCATGAGGTGGAGGAGAAAAGGGAAGGAAGAGGAAGAAGGGAAGGAATTGGGATATTCTACAAATTCAGAGAGTATTTGGAACATCTTGAGGGTCTCCGTGTGCCACTTAACCACTCAGAACATCCATTTATTCCACTATAGTATCTGCGCATGTCCTCATGCTTATATAGCTTCCTATTAAGTCAGTGGACTTCTAAATATTGACATAGAAATATATATACATATAATTCAAAGGTAATTATAGCCTTTGTTTTCAAACTGCTTGGGCATAACATCATAAATATTGTTTACAGCATTATTTCTTTGAAAGTCGTCTCATCAGCTTCTGCCTGTTCTTACTGTAGCTTATTCAAGTCTAACCTTTCCTTGAAATCTCATTTTAAAATAAAGTTTATATTAATGGCCTATTAATAGGCTGTCATTTAAAATAAGTTTAAATGATTAAAAAGTAAGACCAAGCTTAAACTATTGTTCTGAAAAATGTTTCATTCATTGCATTCCTTGTGGCTATGTAAGTTAAAAATTGTRTAGTTAGAGGGTAAATTGCAAATACAGTAGTCTGTTTTATCATTATGATGAAAACCAAAATTTGCAATATAAATTAAACTTTCCCTAGGACTTTTGACTTCTGATGCAAAGGTTGCTTTTATATATGTTTCTTCAAAGCGCTATAATACGCTAAATGTATGTGACATTTAAATGATATATTGTCACTGCACCTTCATCATTTTGTTTAGGGACTCAGAAACTAGAGCAGACTCTTCAGTACACTAAGGAAACTGCTCAATATGCAGAGGTTTGAGTCACATGATTCCTATTAATTTTAATGGGAGTTACATGGATAAATCTGTGTGCTGAAATTCATGAGAAGTTAATGTCAATAGAATTTACTGTTCCCAACTTTGCTCTCTGAACCTTTGTCCCTGGCTACCTGCACCTCTGTAAAGGTCCTGGGGGGAAGGAGAGGACGGAGCAGTATAAAGTGATTAAAGCAAAGGCATTCAGAGTTTAAGAGGTCTATGGTAGGTGTTGAAAGGTAGGAAATAAGTAATCAATACTGAATGTGAGAAAAGGTAGTTCTGAAATTATACTCTCCTTAAAATCTCCTTTGAACRCATAATCTCCTTAATCATAGTGTATTTTGCACATGATATATAATTTCTTTTTAAATCGTGTAAGAAATATATATTGAAATTGAAGTCTGACACTTCAGTGAAGGGTATCAAATGGATGCTCATTTATACAATAAACAACACAAAAATACTCAGAGGTTGTACTTAGAGTTTAACTTAACATGTATAAATATAGTTCCTGGATTTCTGTGAATTTCAAACTGAACCAGATTCAAGCTGAACCCATTTGGTATGCCTAAAAAAGTGTGAGGGAAGAAAAAAAAAAAAGACAAAGAAAAGCTTAGGAACATAATTAGGACATATGAAAAGAAATAGTTAAGTGCTAGCTTTGGGTTCAGTTCCTGCCACCATTACCTCTACAGAAATCAGTGGAACGAAACTTGGGTATGAATAAAAGCAGCATATAGTATGAAAAAAAAGATCAAAATAATTTTTTGAATCTTACTCAGATCTTAGCCTATTGACTCAAACAGTGAACATCTAATATGCTTTGAGAGTTGTTCAGCACTGCCAAATATACCATCCAAGTGCACTTTTTTGGCAGGATTGTATGCAGCTTGTATTTATTAGATAGGCAGCTATTTGAGTTGATTAGCTACAAACATTTCATGAAAAAGAAATAATTGCTCATTCACTATAAATACATGTAGTTTTCTTCACCACTTGCTGACTCAGCTTCACTTGTGGTCTGAAGGATGAAGTCATATGAGGTTTTCATATTCTTGTTTTAATTTGTAACTTTGGGAGGAGTAAGAGTGGCAGTCTGTTATAGCTTGCCCTTGTTCTGTTGCACTGATCCCGAGGACAGAGGCTAGAGAATCCTTCTGCTGTCTAGCAGAGCAAAGAAGTCACCAGCAAACTCTCTTCTGGAGAGTTAGGGAAGGAGGAGACAGCAACGATACCCAATACACTGACTACACACAGCTGGCAAACAACTTAAGGACTGGTGCCAACATGTACGAGTAAACCTGCACCCAGATCAGGACTTAGCAGAGACTGGGGAGCCGGCTGGCTTCTTGACTATCTCTCCCCAGGCAACCTATGGAAACTGAGCTCATCAGAGCTTTTTCCTGATTTTTTAATCCAGCAGAACTGAATGTGAACTTGTGGAGAGCTCTTTGAATGCCGGGCATCTCCAAGAAGCAGAAATTACAACTGACATAAATTTTACTGGAGCAGTTAAAAGATTATGGTCCTGATTTTCATACTGACATTGGGACCATAACTGTTTTACTGGTTTCTTTTTCAGCTCACTAATATTCCCAGGTAGTGTTCTGATCTGGGATATAGTTAGAACAAGTCATGGCTTGGAAGTAATGAGAAGGAAATAGAGAATGACTTGGCCCCCAGCACCTAGCTAATGAGTCCATCCTTCCAACAATCTTTCTCTTTGCAGGGGGAGTTTAGTTTTATTACTGCCCCTTTTGCTTCTTCAGGATACATACTTGGAAGGGTTCCTACTTCAACTCTTCTGGCTGCCCTCCATGCTTTTTAAAAATAATAATTACAGACCTTGTTCTCCTCTTGATAGACTCTGAATACCACTTGAGTGTGAACAGCTTCATGCAAACATTGCTTTCTTTAAGATCCTGTCGGATTTTTGACACAACAGCTTATAGTAACACTAYTTCATATGAAAGGCTATTGAAAACAACTGGCAGAGACCTGGGGAGACAAGAGCTAYGGACTTGAAGAAAATGCCAGTTACATAGATTTAGAGGGATGGGCACTGTCACAGTACCAGCCACAGTGAAAGGATTATTGCAATTCACATTTGAAGAAAGAACACACTCAGAAATAGAATTACACATGTAATAGATTGCATCAGACATGTAAGAGAAAACCAAACGTATCAAACTCTGGAGCCATCTAATGCCGTGTGAAAAATATGGCTTGGTATAAAGTTTGTCCTTGCTGTGTGCCAAAACACAGTTACTTAGAAAGCTATCCTCACTTCTGTACTTTCAGAGAACTCCTTTCAGATAAATATTTAATAGTACAGACTTTGCTATAATTAACAGATTAAAATGTGCAGAATTTGCTGAAGAGGATTTCATGGAATAAGATCAAGTAATAGCAAATGTCAATGCAAGTCACCCATGCACATGCTTAATTTGGGATCTGTTGAAGGAAATCATAGGCATATGTAGGGAACAAAACAAGGTACCCTTGATATTTAACAATACAGTTGCTGACAGCAGGATGCTTGGAAGATAATAGAAGTAACCCTTAACCCAAAATAAGATTTTGCAAGTAGTGAGARCTGTGAAAATGTGTATATATAGATTTGGTAATAAAGTTTTGGAAGATGATGAATAACTTGTATCCAACATGCAGAAGCAACCTAGGTATAAAAAGAATTCAAAGATACAAACAAAGATACAGCTGAGTACCAGCAAAAAAAAGACAGATTACAAAAATTAAAAAGAACTGGGAGGAGGACATTACAAGAGAGAACAGGGCTTAACTTCTGTTGATGTGCCACAGAATAATCTGACCKGAGCAAGCATGGTTGGATTTTTAAAAGACCAGTTTTTATTAATGACTCAAAACAGCTCTTCTAAAGTGAGGTAGGACATCTTAGCACAAAGTCTATCTGCCAGTGACTCCTCTCGCTTTCACTGTCTAGTGGAAACTGCTGCATCTCTCCTCTCCAGTGACACACAGCAACAACTGGCAAATGTTTATGCACAGGCAGTCAGATACTGCAACTAGGATTGTTAAAATGGAAAAACTTAGCTTATATGGCAGTTGATATGGTATCCAGCTACTGCACAAGCAAGTCATTARCGCTGTATTTTAACAAAATGAGATTGTAATTAGGTGCCTTTGATTCTAAAGGCAGAATGAGTTGCACATTTCTGGCTGCCGTTCCCAAAGCGTGACATCAGAGTAATCAGCCATAGACTGTCATTCTCTGCTCACCCCACATTTTTACTCCATTAGTAACTCGCAACTAGTCCCTGGGCAAGACAAGATTCTCAGTCATCAGTGAGCAATAAATATCTCTGCCAGGGTTGATAAGATTTCTCAGACACGTATAGTACTTTTTGTTTCATTCCTGTTTTTCAATTTCACAAGCTGTCTCTGTGTTGAAGTTGGGTCTGGATCGCTGTTGACTTGTGGCTGCTTTGCCTCAGTAGGAATTAACAGTGTTCCTTTGTGCTAGCTGTCTTGAATGGAATAGGACCATCAGAATAGCTTTCTTTCACTCCACAACGTGGGAAGACTGTCCAGAATACCCTGTGAACCCCAATTCCCACCTGTTGCAGTGACTCTATGGGTCATTGATTGCAGACAAATAGAGCAACTTGCTTCCCTACACCGGGCAGTGGTCAGCACAGCCCAGCTGTAGGACTGGGAAATCCTACAGTCGTGTAGTTTAGTTTAAAGTTACCTGTAACTCTTTCTCTTGGGATCTGAGCATAGTCTTGCTAGACCATTGACTTTAGCAAGAACTCTGTGCTTCGAATAATTACAGAATTGGGTCCAGAATCTGGAACTACATATCTCAAAATGGAGATTAATGACTACATTCAAGAGCTATTCCCCAAAATACATGGTATTACCATAGGACATCTCAAATGATGTGTGAAATGAGACACCTTTGCCGATTGGCAATGCACAAAGAGGATAAAGAGAATGACATGTAATTATGACTGTGCTATTAGCTGTGATATTCAACCTATACAAAGACAGAAAAGTCCAATAAATCCAAAAGCCTTAGATTTGTTTAAAAAAGAATAAACTGCTTGGAAACTTCTTTTTAACAAACTTCACCAGAACTTTCTTCTGGAAGGGAGAAGGGTCCAAAAAAAGAAAGGGAGACATTTTAAATTAGTCTCCTCCTCTCAAAGCTCATCCCCTTCTTTCCCTTTACTTGGAAAAACTCAAACACCTTTCAAACACATTACCAAATTCCCTTAAATACTGGGGGGTGGGAAGGAGGGAAGCTATGACATTAGTAAAGTTTTGAGAGGATTGTRAATGTACCTTTACCTGTCAACATAACAGATGCAAAGCTATATCACTTTTACAGACAGAAATGAATACAAGGTATGTCTGCCAAAGCAGGGATTAAGAATTAGTTAAGAATCTTTTTTCCAATTTTATGAATTTTATGTTTTGTGGCAAATTATAGAGCATACATTACCCAATCTGAGAGATAAACTGTTAGCAAAATGTGTTAAAAACAACTGAAGAAAGTGCATGCACCAGTGTCTGGCRTAAGTTCTGTAAGCTTCCCAAAGGCGATTTCAATAAATTCAGAAAGCCCCTACACACTTTAAGATAGATACGTCAGGCAAATCAGAATCCCTCCAGTTCTGAAACATGAACAGTATTATTTATATATGAAATGTTTTGAAAAGGTGAAATGAAGTTACATATACAGAGAAAATTGAGGAATATTAATCCAGGGAGTTTTGTTTTCTACATGGTCAGCCGATTTTTTTCACCTGTCTCTGGGGTGCTTATCTTCTGTTGATTTAATTGATAAATGCATAATGGAAGGTTGTAATGATGCATGATATTTTTATTAAGAAAAAATGATCTACTACATACCATCAATGTTCAGCAGATCATAGAAAGATACCTTAAAAAGAAAATTATTCCTGAATTGTTTCTAATGGTACCCAGCAGGGATCAGCACTAGGCCCAATGCTATTCAGTATTCCCAGCAGTGATCTGGAGGTGCATATAGAAATTAGCATGTTAAGGATCTGAGGATGACAGAAAGATTACTTGAGCAGTACATAATGGTGAGATCAAGGAAGAGATCTCTTGACAAGCTAGGCCCATTGAAAAAATGAGCATTTTAGGAGAGATGAATGCAAAGTTATACATCAATACAAAGGAATTTCACCCAAAAAAATGGGGTACAGTGCCTTGRAATGCCTTGACTCTGCAAGGATTTATGGGCCATAGTGGACCAGCAACTCAACATGAGCTCCCACTGTGAAGCTGCATGAACAGAGCTAATGTAATCCTTGAATCCTGATGCAATTGTTGGAATAATTCCCATAGATCTGCTGTCCATATTTTAATGGGAATGGCAGAAAAAAAGGGAGAGTTCACAAAATTGTATTCAAAATTAATTTGAGAGCAGGAGAAAATTATTTGCTGTGAAAGTATAAACTCAATCTCTTTGATTATCAAAAAGGAGGGCTGAAAGTGACTTGATTAAAGTTTATAGATCATGGGAGAAAACCCTCATGTGAAAAGACTCTTTATCCTGAAGGGACAATAACATAACAACCACCCCACCCCCTGACAACACCCTCCAAAAGGGGGGAAAAAAAAAAAAATCTGGAAACTGAAGACTGACAAATCAGAAACAAAACTGTTTTTTAATAATGAAAATAAATGTTGAAACAAATTGCCCAAAAATGATGAATTCTTCCTATTGGTATATCTTCAAATCATGATACAAGTTAGAATTTCACCAAATATTAGCTGTTCTTTAGTTAAATAATAATTTTATTGGACTCGACACCCAATAAATCAAATAGATAAAATTTAAGAGTCTTYGACATACCAGCGAACTAGCTGATGYTTGATTTCAGAAATCCAAAACAAAATAGAAAAAGGAAGAAATAAAATAGAGAGAAATTAGAATGATCTATTCAAAATTACATTGTCTGAAGATCTGAAGCCTGACCTGGGGCTTTTGTTATAGTTCTGAGTGAGGATCTCTGACTCTAGACCATATGCTCTACTGTGGTATGTATTGCATAACTATGGAAAATGTCTTAATGTAGGTATTTTTCATTCGCATAAAATTGTCTGTAAGAATTTATATCCCAGCTGGTATGATGTTATACAGAAACAATATCATGTGTTGTTCTGCAAGTTGTGCATATGTTTGGTTTCTGAGGCCAAAAATCAGGATGTGGTTTGAAGAAAAGTGGGAGGAGTCAACTAGTAAAAGTGTTATACCATATGACAACCTCAAAAAAAAAAAAAAAAAAAAAAGAGCATATCAGTTGGGAAAATATATTGCAGGAGCAGAGACTGCCTTTACTGCAATAACTAGTGATCTGCTGTGCACATGTGCACATTCACATACCACTGGAGTTTTAAAAGAATAGCATTGCAACCTGTTGTTTGCATAATCTAAACGTCTGTAACAATGCAGCAAAACCACTTTTTTGTGATGTAATCTGATACATTGTGCCAGTATAAATCACTCTGAATTTCAGTATATTAGAGGCAAACTAAATATTAAGAACACAAAATGTCTTCTATGTCTAGGACAGGAGTCAGGATGGTCATGTCACACTGCATAGAGGTCCACTTGTAGGCTTGTCGTTGATTTAGGAGAGGTTCCTGAGTAATTACCTGCTAGAGGGTAATGGTTTGTAGGTCACCTTAGTGGATTTAAAGATATCAGAATGATAGGACTCATGATCTGGGACGTGCCCAACTTGTAAACGGTTTAACATACCTCTTCCTCAGGTGAGTCATGCGTCTGTGTCTGAAAATATTTTACTGCTGGACCTAATATGACCAAGTGGAAACATATTTTTTGATCCCTAAGTTAACATACTACTACTACTACTACTACTAGGTCTCCCTGAGTATTTAACTTGGGTTAGAGATTCACAGTGGAGTGAAAGTAAACAGCTTCTATCTCAGTAAGTACATATAATACATGAATTCAAAAAAATAATAAAATATAAATAGCTTCAAAAGCAGTTTTATATACGTCTACTTTTGATATATAAGCCAGTTGAAATAGTAGGAAAAATAGGTTTCTTGGGGAAATCACAACATTTGTAGCTCCCTGTTTGTTTCCTACATTAATTTTTTGAAGTGTGTTGAAATTTTCAGGCTCCATATGGACACATTTAGTCACATTAATTTCTCTAGTATGTTCAATCAAGTTTTCAATAATTATTTTTTTTTAATTCTGTGTTTTCTGACTGTATGATTAATGTAAGTAAATAAGTAATCACCAGATGGAATGAAATTCTGCTTCCTGAACTTACGTAAGTACTGCAATTAAAGTAACTTGAAATAGCAACATGAATAAACTATACACAAATTAGCATTTTCACAATTAAAACATAAGCCCAAAAGATGTCCCTATATATTTAAACTACTCTGGATTCAATTAACGACAGATAATAAATGAAAGGTTATTYTCACGGGTTAATCTCTATTTTAATCTTTAATTTACCAACAATCCTAACACACCCCTTTGTATCATATAGTGATTATGGTTTCTTATTTTTTAGTAGGGCCTGACACCTTTGGTGGTATCTGGTGAGCATGTGTCAGTGATATGACAGGCATTTCATACACCTGCGCTTCACCTGTGAACTGGCGCCCACCACTGGCAAAGCAGCAGGTAAGAGACACCTGTGTCACTTCACTGGTAATCTAAAAACCAAAATGTTACATTCCTAATTTTGATGTTCTGATAAACCATTTTGATTCTGTATTTGGTTGGTTAATTGTCTTTCCTACCCTAAATGCTGCAAGTTTCAAGCAGGAATGAAAATTTTTTTAGTGTCTCTAACCTTATAAACTTGGACCTGTGTTCCAGGCCAGAACACATTTCAAGGCTGGTTGTGAGAGCGTAAAGCTACGCACAGGTTCAAGCCTAGGGCATAGTTTAGGATATGCAAGAGAAGAAATCTCAGGTGCACACAGTCCCCTTGCATGGCTCTGCAGTGACAACCAGCCACTCACCTTTCTGGCAATGATGTCACACATCCTAGGACAGCCCTGAGATCACCTGTTGCTAAGACGGACGGGTTAAGTAATCCAGGCTGTTAGCAGACCAACAGCTCAGTCTTGAGCAGAGCTAAAGGATGGCAACATGGAGCGGGGGTCAGGAGACACACCACCCTGAGCACACTCCATGCCTATTGTCAGAGTTGACATCATCAGCACTGCTAGTACAATCTGTGGAGAGACTGTTTGCTTGTTCTATTTTACTTTTATGTAGGTTTTCTACAAGTTCCACTAATTTCCYGCTAATTTCCTTTCATGTAGCATGAAATACGTACAGCCATATGGTGACAGTTCTGTCACCAAAATTCTCTACAGGAGATTCACAACAATCCAAGTCTTTTTTTGTCTTGTTCTTTCAAGAAATACTAATGAAGTCAGCCTGCTTATTTAATGGGAAAAGCCATGGCATTTACAWATTACATAGTATGACCCAATCTGAATTGGTCTAAAGGTAAAGGGTCTTCCAGTGATATCTTTTAGCAAACAGCCTTGAGATGTTAGCCAGACAAAGGTGTCCCTGAAAGTTTAGTAGCTGAAATACAAAACATGGCCCATGCTAATGCTAAGTATGTTTTTGTGAGGATGACAGAATTCTGCTGACCATGGTATCACCTAAAGGAGGCTTTTTTATTCACAGCAACCCTCCCTTCTATCAGTCTCCAGAGACCTGCATGTTCCAGAGATGATGCCAAAAAATCAGTCCATTAAACAGTTGAAAAAAACAAAACAAAACAAAACAAAAAAAMCACAAACCCCCCAAAAACCCAAAACAAACCAACCAAACAACAACAACAACAAAAAAAACCCCCCACAAAAACTTAAATTTGCCACCACCACCTTAAGGAACCAGCTCTTACAGGATGTGTRGCCCAAACAATCTCAAAAGCATGAGGTCCAACAGGCAATTTTTAAGCACACTATGAAACACTTTTCTGTTGCGCTGTGAAACATCTAAAGATTGCACAACACTAGACAGAAGTGGGCATTATCATCTTCTATTTACAGATAGGGCAACTAAGACAGATTAAACGCCCTACACGCTGCAATAGCAGCAAAGAACAGCCCCTGGAATGATTCCTGCAATCTACCCTAAACACTGTGTCAGACAACTCTTTTTCCCTGCCTGAAGATTTTCTTCATTATGAAACTTTTTTTTTTCAATTCCAATTATCTTTTAAGAAAATTAAGCAATTTCTTTAGATTTTTGTTTTTATGCTATCCTTATTGTTTCCGAGATCCTCTTGCAGTTTGGAAAACAAATACCTTTCCAGGCTGCATTTATTCATTTCTGTTGAATAACCTTGACTTCTTAGTGCTTCCTCTGTGAATGGAAAAAAAAGTCGTTATTTGTGCTCCCCCTTAACATCTACATTCACACATCTTGGTACACAGCATGCTTACTGATGACAATATGTTTCTGGAAATTGTACTAATTGTCACTAAATTCAAGGATCTGATTCAGGAAAACATGTCTAAAACAGAAAAAAAAAAACAGTGCAACATTAAAACACATAGCTAAACATTTGCCTAAATTCATAACCAAAAGAATATAAGAAATACTGAGCTGGAAGTGTGATAAAACAGTAAAGGAGTAGTCATCGCATGAATCAATAATTTTCCTTACAAAATAAACTCTGAAATCCTAACCAATTAAAAGACATTCTTCTTCAGATTATAGCAATCTTAAGGAGGGTCAGAGATTTCTCTTGCAATCTCTGACAGTCCCTTTAAGCAGTCATTCACTGTAAGCAATGACGGAAACATCCTATCTTCCATGTTCGTCTGGTAGGACAAAAATCAGGTGATACAATAAAAATGAAACTAAACAAAATGAAAGCAATAAGACTTTTCTGCCCCAAACTATGTCCCGTTTCTTTACAGAACTTTTGGAAACCTTAATGGTTTAAAGCAGTGGGTAACAGAGTGACCCCTGAACAGCAGGTTCTGGGATTTAGACATGTAAATAGTTTTTTCTCTTCGAACTTGAAAATGAAGGCTACAGTTTGCTCTGCCATCACTCATGGGGTTTTGTCTGATGACACAGATGTAGAAGCTTTGAGTAAAATGGAAATGTCAGTTGCCAGAAGCATAACCATGAGCAAATCCTGGTAAGCGAGGTCTCTCGTCCTGTCGCAGGTAACCAGCTCCTTTCTGTACCTTGCCCAATGACGGGGGCTGCTTCAGTGCTGCTGTTACTGTGCCGAATCTTGAGCTGGCAATACGACTTGCAAGGTTTGTTCACGTGATTACAGGCAAAAGAAGCTTTAAAGTACACAGCCTGTTAAATTCCAGTAAATAAGTTACTGCATATTTTAGAAAGAGCTTCTTACCGCACAGTTCACAATTAGTATGCCCATTTCAGCATTAAAAAGGTACCTAGGAAAAGAAAACACGTGTATAAGTACAAAAAATATCAGAATAGAGCACTTAGACTGAATAATTAATACCATTTTATGTTATGCAACCATACATTTTAATCATCAAAGAGGAATAAGGCTACAAATTCATGTTTATTGACAAGGATGCATTCTTAAGTCACCATTTAAAATGGATTTTTATGGCCAGTCTTAATAACCAAGAGGCAAAAATCTGTTGCACTGCATGGACATGCTGAAGAGACGAGTTAACTGACCAAGACTACTCTCTAACTCCCTAGGCAAAAATGCAATAGAACTGTTATTGAGGCAGAACAAAGAAAGAACTATCTTATTCTCTCTGTATATCTACCATCTTTAAATACGAGTAAAATCATCAGTTAGTCTGAAAAAACAAAGTTAACAAATTTGCCAGGCTCACAACACACTACGAGTTTGCATTATGAGTTTCTATAACTAATGATCATCATAGGTCTGCTCCATAATGCTGATTTCAGCAGAAGTACTACCAGGAAACATGTTTTATACCAAAACATAACATTTTCTCTCTCGTCTTTACCGCTGAGGACACTTCCTTCTGCTTCACATGGTTCTACTTCCTCTCAATTTTCTTCATGTTCTTACATAATTAATCACACTACTGAAAAATATTTTAATCCAAATAATCCAGCTTCCCTTCAAGAACTGTTTTCAATAGGGTGCTTAATAGTTTAAGCAGAAATATAGCCCAAACCAATTTGCTATCTTGAGGCATGTAATAGTTATACGCAACAATGGGCTTCATATGCTTTCCTATTCTACGGCAGTTGCACCATGAAGTTTACTTAACATTAAAAAAAAAAAAAAAAAAAGTTGTATCATGATTCTGTAGTAAAAGTACAGTATCTTCTTGTATTTTTGCATTGGCATGAGGGAGCACTTCATATTCTTATAACTTAACTATGCTTTCTGACCATAACTGTGCTAGCTGCAAAGGAAGCAGTTTCAGTCTGTTCTAGCTAAATGTCACACCCCAGACGGAGGTTGCTGCTCCTTCAGAACTGCCAGTGAAGCTGCTCATATAGTCACTCTCTAACCCAACGCAATCAGGGTGAACCCAACTAATTTAAACAGTAACTCAGCAAAGAGGCTAGTGATTGCACTCATGAGCAGCTCAGAGAATGTAAATTCTGGCACCAAGAGAAGTGGCCAGAAGCTTAGGGCAAGATGAAAATTGTAATTTTTAGCTACCACAGATACAGTTGGAAGAAAACTTATTAGCAAGGATAAAATTAAACATAGTTATATTTTGCCTTCATAGAACTGTTTCACAAATATATGATTTTATATTTGAAAAGCGACTAACATCACTAAGGCAATGCCCAACTAGTAATAAGAACTTTACAGGTGACTTAATCCAGTGTGAAGTGACTTGAGATCAAAATACGTCTCAGGATGATTTCCACAGTGATTATTTGAAAAGAACACCACAAAAAATCCAGAACATTCTTTAAACATTCCCAAAAGAATTTCTGACTGTGAAAGATGGAGAATTTTAAGCAATAATAACTAAACTCCTGTGAAACAAAAAGAGACTCCTATTTTATGGTTTTTGTACCTGCGCTGGATAGACTCCAGTTCATAATTGAAAGATTTATTTATTCAGAATTGAGTATGTAAAACTCTTAAGAGCAGTGCGAAAATACCTTACAGGCCTCAACTTTCTCCTTTTTTGTTTCCATCACTCACTATAAAAGTACTCCACAGTGAACTGTTTATTCCCAAATGGACTGACCAGGAAGAAATAAGTTTACAGTGAATCCACTTTTTCTTTTTCTTTCTGTTTTCCCTAAGTTATCCTGCATATTGCTCCCTATTTGGGCCAGGCATACTTTTATTTAGTACTCTTTATACCTTATTCGCATCTGTCAACAAAAAATGCACATTGCAGTCACACACCAAGGCACAAGTCACAAAACTCACAGAAAAAGTAAAAGAAATGATATTTATATGTCATTTCGATAGTCAGGGGAGAAGAAGTGTCCCAGTCCCTCTTTCTAAAAATAATGCTTCATACAGGTGTCATCTCTGTATTTCACTGGAGTTATCAAAAGAAAAAAAGTTGTCATTTATGGAAGTTGCTTCCTGCTATTGGAATAAAATGATCTGCTTTAAATCACAGTTCAGTTCATCCATACCTTTCTTCCATGAAAATCATTCTTACGTGTAGGGAAATGGGAAAAAACAGCTACATTAACCCACCGTCAACCTATCTGATCTGCACAAATAACACACATAAAATCTCTTCCGTTCATCTATTCCTATCAAAAATGGGTTGAAAATATTTACTACGTCTTAAAAAAACAGAATGAAAAAGAACAAAACCAGCTACTCCTACCACCCATAGCAATGATGAGCTGATAAATAACCTCACCATATTGTCTTGTCAGGCATATCTAATAGAGATGAAGAAGTCTCTAATTAGGGCATTAATTCCACACTGCACTGCAGTTGCAGTGCAACCTCGCTTTCACTGACAGGTGCAATACGTGGGCGCAAATTTCTTAGCATCGGCCATCTACTCTTTTGCATTTACATTGCTAAGCAACATCATTACTTTGATTGACTTATGTATGCTACTACACTTTCACCTCTTAGGTACAGAAAGAAAAGATTGATTCCGATTTCAGTGCCACAGTTTCACACAGATGTAGTTCCAATTAATTAAGTGCACTTACTCCTAATTTACAGTCATGGAAGAAAAATAATTTTCTTGATTACCCTCCTGTTTAGAAAGCTCTAACTCTTTTGAATAGAATAAAGTTACACTGGTCTAAAAGTCATATGACAGTTAGGGGCATAGTTACATGTATTTTTCCACAAGAAGATGGCAGCTGTCCTCAAAGTGTAATGCGAGTTAACTAGGAAAAGGTGATTGACTGATGCTGAGGTTAATTGCTTGTTGGCATGCTAGAAAGCCTATGCTAACAAGTGCTGCTTATAACTAACAAGTGCCAATTATTTCCTTATATTCTAGTACACATTATATTATGCTAGGCACTATCCAAACATCCAGAAAGATCTAGGCATCCCTGCCCTGATCTGATGAGTTAATGATTTAAGAAAACTACGAAATGGCTCGGTGCATGTTGCTTATCACAGATGTACAACTTTTCATATAATCTTATAACACAGAAAGCTTTTGGTAAAGTTGTCAATGCACTGAACGTATATGCATAATGAAAGTTGTCTGATCATAAACTTTGTTTTCTCTGTTGCCAACCAAAAGCTTACACTAACAGATAGTGCTTTTAATGTTATTATTAGAAGCCAGTGAAATCTTTAAAAGTGCTGATACTTTAATCCTGTTTCCACATCTACGTGTGGAAAAAAAACATTTTCTATATATAATTGGTGACCAAGTGTACCTATGAGCCTGACAAAACTTTCCACCTAATAGGTAGATTATCATGTAAAATATTGCCTAATATTTGTATAATGCATTCACCTGGCTTGAAAATATGCTGACAGAACTAGAATGCATAACATCATCCATTGTTAAATTGATATTAAATTCATAATTTTGTTCCTGAAACATCAGTAAATACCAATTTTAATTGCATTAATAAAATGTGAATTATGAAAGTGGAATTGTACTGACTAATACAGATTTTCACTATGATAATAATGATTTAAAATAAGATTTAAAAGTAACAGCTCCTAAAGAAAGAGGAAGTTAATGTACCGAAAATAATAGTGCAAAGCCAGCCTGCTCCACCACCCTAGACAAGTCATCTACCTTGTATCAGTTGGAATAAAACAAGCAAATTTGACCTGAGTAGGAAACCTACCAGTCTTTCGAGTTTTTTTGCAAGAAATCTTAGAGTACTTGGTAAAACTGCATGCCTTATGTGTTACTCCTTGTCTAATTTCAAAATAAATGTATGTAATGGCATCACAACACAGTATCAAAGTTGAAAGCCTTTGGAAATGCATTAATTGTGAAAGTTGGGAATTATAACACCCTCTTTCCCTTTTCTAACTGTGAAGACATAGAATGTGTCAAATATGTTGGTAGTCTGTTGAAAAAGGTAAAAAGTGCCTAAGCTACAGTTTGATCTCTCCTAGTCCTGCAGTGCAGAGAGCATTTCAGCATCCCAAGAATTCAAAATAATGCAACAAAACTTCCCTAACCATATGGCTTGTTCAGTAGGCACGGGTGTTCAGAACAGGGTTGGGTGAGGTGACCACAAAAATGAAAAGATTTAAGAAAATCTAAAAATGTTAAAATTTTATTTGCAAATATAACATTAGTATTCCTAGACTGTTTTAGAATAGATATGTACATTTCTGTACCCATCAAACACTTAATAAAAGATAGCTCCTCTAGGCAATTTGCAAACTATAGTTTCATCTAGATATATGTCAGTGTAAATCAGGAACCTTCAGTTCTCAGTTTTTCTAAACAAGTATGCCATAATCTTTCCTAGCCCTCTTTCCGTCAGACCCTCATAAATCTACCACATTGCTCTGTCTCCTCAGAATGCAGTCAAATTCACAAATATTTTAAAGGTATAGTGAAATACACATATAGCAAGTCTATCATCCTAGT
Source organism: Phoebastria nigripes (assembly GCA_035582835.1). Classification (NCBI taxonomy): domain Eukaryota; kingdom Metazoa; phylum Chordata; class Aves; order Procellariiformes; family Diomedeidae; genus Phoebastria; species Phoebastria nigripes. Next base: position 425,913 of record JAYKAV010002803.1, read on the forward strand.
AGGAGTTAGTAATTTCCTTCACCTGCAGTATATATTTCATTTTAACACAACTTTAATAGACACCAACTAATCATGTTTAAAGGCTACTTCTTTATTATTGCCCTTTATCCATAAACTGCTCTTTTCGCTGACCTTAATATATAAGGTGAAGATAGGCAATCGTTCCATATAAATGCTTACATATATGATTTTGATTTTAGGATATGTAAGGTAGAACTAGTTTGGCTGGACATAGCTAATATTTTCTTAATTTTCAAGTGCCATTATTGAATATATTTTTTTTTGTTCTAAACCATCTAATACTCTCAGAAATACCAATGACCCTAAAATTCAATGCCTTCATTTTTTTCTATATCCTGTATTTTATAACAGAATAAAAACATAATGACATTTATAATTTCAGATCTTTTAAGAATAAAGTACTACGTGAAATTTATAATATAAAAATTCCCTTTTCTTGGAATTACAGTTTTGTATTTATTGAATGCGTTCACAGGCTCCCTTAGGATGTGAAATGTATGGAAATATATGTGCATTACTAAAGAAAGAACTAAATTTATTCTTTCCCCACATCATGCTCTTCTTTGCAATAGAGGTTTTTAATTCAACACAGAGCTAGAATGAGATGGAGCCAATTTCCTGGTCTATATGTGTGACAAATGCTAAAAGTGGCACAAGATTAACAAATTAGTTGATGTATATATCTTTAAAGATTTTTTGACTATGTCCCAAATCAAAATGCATGCTTTATTTGAAATGCAGATTTCTTTAGAGCTAAGTATTAAACAGGAATCTTACATATTCCTGTAATTTTAAGATGGAATGATGGCATGTATGACAACTAAAGAGCAGCAACCTGAAAAAAATGTATAAAAAGGCTTTTATGGCATATCACTCTAATAATAACAACTTTTAGTGCTATAAATTGTATATTTAGTGATTAAATCTGATATTTTAATAAGAAATCTGCTGTGAAAAAGCTAATTATTTCAGTACACAAGTATTTCTTTTATGCACAAATATTGACAATGTGTTAACTACCAAAATATGAAATTCTTTCTTGTTAAACCATGTGTCAGATAGAAGATTTTTTAAAGTGAGTATGGAGAGATCTACAGTATAGACATGTGTGTCATTATGGAAAGGTTTCTTTATGATGGTTTGAAATAAAAAGTATGGAACTTGACCTTTTTAGCTGACATAGTAATCACCTACTTGATGTAATCCAGATATCTAACACCAAACAATAAAAACATCTGTGACAACAAAACCATGTAAAGCTTGTGGAATTATTTAATTTTTTTAAAAAACGATAGCAATATTTAATAATCAGATAAGCCTGGATTGGTTCTTCTTACACAAAAACTTTTGCGCTTTGCAAATGCTAGTTTTAAAAAGCTATTAACTTAGACGTGAAAGCTTTTTAAGCTCTCATGCATATGTTTTGGAGTTACCTCATTCATTCTGCTTTTAGGACCTTGTCATAGTCCACCTGTTTTGCTTTTGCTTAAATTACATCAAAATAATAACTTTCTTTAGAGAAAAAAAAAAATCCTACATTTCTACTGACTGTATCCAAACATGATAATATGCTTAAAATTCAAGAGGAGCCATATTCAGGTTGCATGTCTCAGTCACCCAATCTCCCTTTCACATATCTGTTCATGTTGACAGACTATGTCATAATACATCAACAGAAAGATCAGCATAGAAGAACAAAAATTCATCACCTGACAGCAAGAAGAAAACTGATTTCTGCTATTAAATTAGCAAAAATATACCAATACTTCACTACCAGTAAGGACACCATGGCTAAAAGCATTCTCCATATTATAATTCTGAATGAGCATTGGGAATTTTTTGTTTCAATAATCTTTAAACACAAAAAAAGGGGGGAAGAGGGTGGACTCAAGGATGTCTACATCTTTACAAGTAAAGAATTGATTTCTGCCAAACTATGCTGTTCCATTTTGGTTTTGTTAATATTTTAAATATTCATTTAATTAGAGAGCACTGAGCACTGTTTTTGCAGTATTCATTTCTAACAGAGGCTCTTTCTTACGAGGTCAAGGAGATGTGTGGAAAATGCTCTGTATCAGTAGAGTGCGTCAGCTTCTTTATATCTGAGGATTTCTACTCATGTAAAAAGTATTCTGACTCTCATTGCTAGATATAATTTTAATATACTATATTGAGCAGTGGTGTTTCACTAGGAATTTAACAGTACCTGGGATAAATAATGTCTTTTGCAGCCTGGGGCAACATCTGCCACTTATGCATTAATTCTGTCCCTGTTTGAATACTCTACAACATATGCACTTCTCTTTTGTCTGTTATCCTAGAGTTGTGTTATTCCCAAATATTGACATCATCTACTTTTATCAGCACTAACTGCTCTGAAGCTTCCTAGTCTCATGCTCAGCTCTATTTCTTTCTATTGATTATCTTCCTCACTCCAGCAGGTAGCTAGCCAGCGAGGCTGTCCTGAGAAATAGCTTCCAATGACTTTATACGCACAATTTACACGGAATTGTTTAAAGAAGATATTAGCCTCAATACAAATCAGTGAACCTCGTTTAGTCAATACTGCACAATTCAGCTGTTGGCACCCTGTCACATGTTAGTCTTTAAAGTCAACTACCATACCCAATCTGCACATTAGCCATAGTATTTAGTTTCATATTAAAATGAGGCTAGTTTTTCACTTTTCTTTTTGAAATCTATTCAATATACTTTTTACATCACCTCATTGAACCATATGATAGTAATATAATTTTAAGTATAAAAACCTGAGATTAAATGCTTGATTTTTGACAGTGTCTTTAAATATAATAAATTCAAAGGGAAATACTGTTAAGTTAAAATGGAGTGTTTTTCATTAAGTCCAATCAAATGGTAGACAACAAAGGATCTTTTATTTGAGAATATGAAGTGAAAATGAAAACCAGAAAACCTTTACTAAGAAAAGGTCTAGCTAAATTATGTTGGAAGGAGGTCTCCAGATTGAACCTGGGTGTTTCTTTTGCTAAAAATGAATTAAACTAAGATGCACTATGGGAGAATAGCTTACAAAGAAGGAAAACCTCGTGCTTTATAAAGATGAAAAAAGGGCCTAAATACGGTTAAGTTAGAATAAAAACTACAAAGAAAGATCAAATATTAAAAAAAAAAAAACTTACTGTAGCACCTAAACTATTCTTTTATCATCAGGACAAGGAAATTTGGGGAATTTTTTTTACCCCTTTTGCATTCCACAGCAGGGCTCTAAAACCCTAGTTGGACGTTTATATGAAAATAATCTTTTCCTTTTAGCCTACCAGACTATGATCTAAACTATGATTTAGACTACATCTAAAAGATAGAAGAAAAACAAAGTATATGTGCTTATCCCTGAATCTGTTACTTGAGAAATAAGATAGCTCTTCTGTTGTTTTCAATCTGTATTAGACTCACATGTTTTAGTGTATTTAGCATATCCATGATGTTTATACTAAAATTTCTATGTGCATCCTTCGGCAGCAGGATAAAAATAGGTGTTGTTCCTAATTTTTTGGAAGAAAAATACTTGGTTTTGCTGTATTTGGCAAAGAAATGTTTACACCTTTCCTGTAACGTGTTGCTCTTATAAAGCAAAAATGCATAGACAACCTGCAAGGATTCATGGCTATTATCTTTTGCAGGAGGCAAAAAAAAGAGGTCTGGAGGTATAAAGACAAAAAAAAAAGAAAAAAACCCCAACAAAACAGAAATCCCTGCTTTATAATACGTGATCGATATTTTAGAAAATGCAAAAGGAAAAATGCAGAATCCTTTTTAAGTCCTGATAACCAGTCGTCTGGACTTACCGATACACATCTAAATGCTTTTGAGAGAAGGTAAAAATTATGTAACTAGTTAGCCACTGGGAATATTGATATTGGGTAACAGGCTTTATTCTAAATGTTGGTAATTTGAATATAAAAATAGAAGCATTTTGCATGACCTGTGCTCCCTGCTCTTTTCCCTTTAAAGCTCAGTGAGTGGTAGCTGAGGTTCTGAACCCCAGGTAGGAGAGAGATGCTGAAAGATGACCAGTCTAGCCTTCCTAATACATCTTCGTATGCACACACACACACACTCTCTCTTTCACTCACATACACACATTTATCGCAACCTGACGCTCATAGAAAAGCCTCTTCCCTTCTCTAAGCTTCTACAAGGAACATTTCAGAAACCAAAGGAAAAAAAAAGGCAGCGAGGACAGAAATAGCTGCATATTCAGGCAGCAAAAAGGCAGGTGTGGTATGGGAATTCCTAGTGTTTGTGTCTGCTGCTCTGTGTTTGCTGTTGAAGGATTTGAGGGCTATTTTCCATGGGTCTAAATATGCTTAGGATAAGTGCACTTGGAAAGAGAAATCTTCCAGGTACTGTTTGGTCTATTTACTTGGGTAGGTCTGCTTATTTAAAATAAAAGTTACGCTGTCCTTCAGCTGCTCTCTTCTGTGCATGTACCTACCCATTAACTATTATTCTCTTCCAATTACATTAGTAATTACTAAAGTAGATGCAAATTCTTTTATTTATTTATTATATAAATTACGTCTTGGGAAATCTTACAAAATCTTTATATGCATTCAGTACTTAAATATGTTATAATAGTTCTACTGTAACATTTTGTGTGAAAAGATAGTATGGACCGATAGTATGTTAGTACTTACTTCAGTCATGTCTTAAAAGGATTGGTACATGGAATTGTAGTTGGAAATATAGTTAATTCGAAGTTTATTTCTAAAAAATCCTACTCTTTTAAAGTTAATTCTGTGTTACATACTAATATGTAATAAATATTCTGGATAAGCAAGTGTAGTGATGTGGTAAATAAGCACACAGTGAGCGATACGGCATTTTTGGGAAGATACAGCATGTACAGTAAAACAACATATGCATTCTAAAAGTTTACAAAGTCAGGTTGATGTAGCTGTTTTCTTAAGGAATTAAAAATATCTTTAATGATTACTACCTGTGTCTGCTTTCATTGTGACAGGAAAAAAACCCACAAAATTTCTTACGATTGCTCATCCTATTTATGCTCATTATTGGAGATACATGGATTTACTATGTGCTTAAGTTAAGCTATACTGATCACATATTCCATACTGTCTTAAAATGGTAACTGGGCTTGAAAAAAAAACATAGGAAGTAGATTAGTACTATTTAACATTTAAGAGAAAGGACAACTTTTCTCCTTGAAACTTGGAAGTATTTGTAGCCCAAACAAATGTATTATTTTGTTTTTTTAATGCAGGTATTTATACTTTCAGATCTCAGGATTTCTTTAAAATAGGTCCTTACTACACACAAAGGTGCACATGAATAATTTACAGTCAAGTTTCCTTAGCTATTTATGTTGAGAATATACCATTAAAAATAYCTAATGAGAAAAAAAAAAAGGTTAATTAAATAACATTGCCTTCCCCCCAAAAGCATCATTATTAAAATACGATTGTGTTATTTATCAGTAGACATTGTTAGTTTCTCTGCTTGATTAACTTTTGATTAATGCTTATAAATTTAAATTCAGGCATACTTAACATCTTTGATTTTTAGACAGATGTCAGTCAGCATTAGTGTATCAATTTTTCGTCAGAAAATAGAGAAGTATGATAAAACCACTTTAACAAACATGCAGTCTCTACATGGGACCATATTATCAAATGCTAATTATATCCTTAAGATAAGCGTTAACTGGGGGAAAAAAAAAAAAAACACCAAACTGTTTACAGAGCATGTGAATCTCAACTGGACATAAAACTGCCTACTTTGCTTCCCGCTTTCCTTCTTTGGTCTCACAGTTGTTTATGCAGTACATGGAAATATTATAAAACTATTAAAGATACTTTAATTAAAGATACTCTCCTGGCATGACTAGCTTGGGATAAATATGTCAGCATAACTATCCAGGAACCAGTGGTTGTGCGACAATTCATGTTGTATAGTTTTAAAAACATGTATGTAGCATGCTCTGTGTGTGTGTGTGTGTGTGTGTGTGTCTATGAGAGAGTTTGTTTGCATGTTTGTATATAACGCACTTCATCACCACTGAGTGTGTGTGTGTGTGTGTGTGTAGCCTAGTGAGAAAAGTGAGAGTGAGGTCTGAGGATGGAAATGAACAGGATTGCCTTTTGGAAGAGCCCTACTTGACCAAAGTCCTGCCCTCCAGTTTGAGAGAGGAGGACGGGAAGGGGCACTACAAGGGCACTGCAAGAAAGGTTAGATACTGCAGCCCACTGAAGTCATTTGTAGTTAGCAAGCGTGTTTTAAAGGAAAGTTTTAGATATACAGTGCTTAAAGTCCTTTGAGCCATATTAAAGGAATCACAGCCCTACAAATCAGGCTTACTAATAAGACTACCTTTTGGGGTTTAAAGTTAAGTGGCAAACCAGATGCACCATTTCACTGGAATTCTAAAGATAATTCTAAAATGATGCTCAGCTGGTGTAATATGTTATTTTGTGTTCACAAGATGAAGTGGAATTTAAATTTTAAAAGGGGGAAAAGATTTTGAAGAGTTTTGAGGGAGGCCTATTTAGCTTCCACCTAATTTAAAGATTAGTCTTTCCTGTCTTCTCACTCCATCAGTCCTTGAATCAAAATTCCAAATCAGAATCTATTATTTTCTTACCCATGTTAAGTAGCGTTAAGTAGAGTGAAAGGCTTTTATTTACATTAAGGAACCAATCCTACAGTTTTCACATAGGAAAAACACCCTTTGGAGCCAATAGCAATTTACACAATTTATCTTAGCATGTACAAAGCCTGAAGTCTGTAAGCCACGATGTAAATTCAATATTTACCATATTTCTGCCAAAAAACTCTTTCAATTTTCAACATTACTGAATACCTTTTCTTCTGTTAGATTTCACTGTGTTTCAGAAACACACCAGAACAGAGCACAACTTGCAGTGTCAGTGTTCCCTCTCGCCCTCTCTCCCTTTTTCTTCCTCTACCTCTCGCCTATACCATTTTGATTTTAAATTTGCTGGAGCCTATTTAGTTTATAAATAACCTTAAACTGTTGAACTGTTTGCTAGTTTATTTGTACAGAAGACAATGTTATTGAAACAAATCTGGTTAACAAGGTAATTAGCTTTTGCAATATTCCTCAGAAGGCTGGAAACCAACAGTTCATCACTGCATTATACAAATAGCAGCATGTAACGTTAAGCCTATGCTTAAGAGTGGTTCTATCAAAACTGACTGGTCACATTACCAGCAAAGATACTGTTTTTAAAAAGTATCCAAGGGCCACCTAAACCTGTTTCATTCACTAGAAGTGGAAGAATGAAAATATTTTCTAATAGTAACCCACTGTAAAAACGTAGGCTACTACTGGTGTTGAAAAGATGGGGCTGGAACCCAGAAACTCCTTTTTCTTGCTTCCACAAAAGGCTTTGGGCCTAATTATTTTTAAGTATAATCCAGCCAACATCTTCTCATGCTTAGCTGCACTGAGTGACACTATTTGTGATGCCCAGTCTGCTGAAACTGAGCAGGTTGCTGTCAGTTTAAAAATGACTATAATAAAAGTGACCATGAAGATGGATCTTGTGATTTTGCGTTTCTAATCAGTCATCTGTGAAGAACACTTTTGCTTTGATTCAGCAGACTGGTGACAGCCATGATTGATAGTGCATGAGGATGAAAAAAGGTTATTAACTGTCTTCCTATTAAACTCAATGTATTACCCCTCTAGGTGCATCTCATACTTTAACTTAAAGTACTTACTCAGGTAAGGTCAAGAATGAATTCTGTAAACACAGTATCCATCCTGTTGTAGATGAACCAGGAACTCTAATGTTAAATTTTGAAAGTTCAGCATTAAACCATACCTGAATCCTGTTACCTTAATTACTGTGCCAAAACCAAAAACTGAGCAGACCTTTGTATGCATCTAAATATATGGCTACACACAAACATTTTTGTGTGAAAGAGGGATAGATCAATTGTTTCTGTGTGTTTGTGCATACACACACATACACACATATGTTTTACTTACTACTATAGTCCCAAAATAAAAGTTTGAATAATGTTATGTTAACAAAAGAAATGTGGAACGGGGATATGAAGTGTCTGTGGGGCTAAAGTATAAATCTTACACAGAAAACAGCATTTTACCTGCCGGTAGTTAACTTCATTATTAACTGGATCAGGTGCAATTTAATAATTTATGAAGGCTTCCTATTAAAAGAAAATCCAAATATTTTAGCATAAATGTAAAAACACCTATTTGTTGCCTTGCAGCATGTTTCAATTTTAGTTTTTATTTCCTTCTTTTTACTGACGATTATCTTATCAATCAATACGCACAACTATCTACTGAAAAAGAAAGGAAAATGGCACATATATTCAGTTTTAAAATAATTATTTGGTGGAAATACTGATTCCTAGGGTACTTCTGATTTCTAAGGATGTCTCTGTGAAGAGATAATTGTAAAGGAGTTTAAGGACAAGAGAGTGGAATACGTTTCCTGTGTTCATTATTATTACTGACACCAGAGATGAACTGAAAGGGGAAAGTTGTCCACACTGTGTACRCAGGTGAGCATCTTCTTAGATTCACAAGTTTATTTGGGGAGTAAATATTAAAAAATCATGTGATCACCTTTTTAGAATTAGGTGTTTTACAAACAATTCTTCATAATCAATAGCATTTTAGATTTTTAAATTGATTTTATCTTTATGAATAAATTTCAGATGGTCTTTGAATTTGTTTATGCATATCTTACATTACTATCATTTTCTGTTGAAAATAAGTAGACCAAAAATCCTATGACTGTAACTACAGGGTGCACACTGTCATCTGAAGGAATGAACATACACACTTGTTTAAAATAAGCTCTTTCCACATAGTATACAAGTTCTCCCCCAAAATACATATATTCCATATTTGTCTTTCAGAGTATTAAAACATACTTTTAATTTTAGTTTTATAATAGTCCTTCATTTCCTCTTTTAAATCATATCAAAAGTATTTCTGCACTCATTAAAATCATTTCAGAGGGAAGCAAGAATATTATTCCAAGCTAGATCATTTTGGAGAAAGAAGGAAAAAGTATATATCTATCTTGACTATTCTATAATGTACTGTCACGCATAAAGTCTGCAACATAAGTATACATTTTAATTTTTTCAAGGTGTTGTTGAATTTCAGTAGTCCCTTTTATTTTTAAACATCTTTTTTTAAAAGCATTCACAGTGGGTTAAAAGAATTCAGAATAAGTATAATCTACCGAATATGATGATGCTGTCTCACAAGAAATGTTAAACAATCCTCTGTAAGATCTTTATTTCTGGAAAGTGTGTTCCTTTCAGGTGTGGACTTGGGAATAGGCACCAATTTTCCCTTCAGTAACATTTCTGCTTTATAATGAATTGCAATCCTGTTGTAGCCCCGTGTGGATTTACAACTGGCAGGCTTTCTCTCTGACAATTTGGGGTCACTGTGGATATAGGTGAGCAATAATTTCAGGGGTGATGGAGATATTGACAGAATTTAACAGTCTAAGTTCCTGGGCAAATATTTGTAAAATGTACACGTCTACATTGGGTTTTAGTTAGTAAGACTTTTGGAGGATATTGTTTGCCTTGTTTGTGGATTGTATTTTGTCTGAAACTATCTAAAATATTCATTTCCATTTGTGCCTCTGTTGGTACTGTGAAAGTAAAAGCTATCATTCCTCCCTGAAGCACATTTAAGCAAAGCAGAAAGTTATAGCTATTAGAGGCTTAGTTCAAAAAACATATAGCATGCTTTTAGCAAACCAGAATTGTATGAGCTAGGTGACATTTGTTTTGGGTAGCCTTATAGGTGCCTGGAACAGGTAAGGTCATTTTATCAGACTTCACACCAAACGGAGGCCCTGACGGTAGCGAGAGTTTCTGACAATGGGCCAGAGCTACGTTTACTCACTCAAGAAGGGACAGGCAGGATCGGGCCCATTCTGTTTACTTCGTGTGTATAACCTATAGAGAAAAAGTAAGTCTAAACATAACTCCAGCCATATGCAAAACAGTGAAAATGTTTCAGTCAATATGGATGAAATTAATAAATTAGATTTCTTCCTGCAGCTTCTTAAAAAGAATTGTCACAGGAACAAAACAGAAGAACCCAAATAATGAAACAAAGGACAGGTTAGGGCCATTTAACCTAGAACAATCATTTCCTCGGGTTAAGGTTTATTTAAAACCCAGAGCAGGCCTGAAACGTCAACTCTAGTGGTACCCTTTGAAATGCTTTTTTATTCCAGCACTCACTACGCACACGAAAAGCAAATCCTGCAATAAACTGCAGGCTAAGTGCATGTGGCCCAACCAGGACCATACAAAGGTGACACATAGCATGTGTCACAGCCAGTAGCACATGAGTGACTTCGCCAGGGGGGATCCCCCATCTAGATCCCACTCCAGACAATCAGGGCACAATAAGGAAAAAGGCCAAAAAAAAAAGAAAGAAAGTAAAAAAGGGGGGG
>JAYKAV010002803.1:447338-462338 GCA_035582835.1 Phoebastria nigripes
TTTTTTTTTTTTTTTTCAAATTTTCTTTTTATTAGCCTTGTTCCGTTTTTAATCAAGGATTATGTAGTTGGCAGGAGGAGGTCGAGAAAGAGAGTGGAAAGAGAGGGCTCGAGTGCTTTTGGGGTGGTTGCTGTGAGGGGTTTTTTTTTGATGGTGTATTTTTTTTTTTTTTTTCAATTGTGTTTCCCCTGGATTTGCAGTGGCTCGATCCTTAGGAGCGGTGGTGGAGTGTTTAAAAAGATCATATGTAGCATTATATTTTTAGTTTGGTGGTGGATGGATGGAAGAGGTAGTGAGAAGCCTTTGCAGCCCTGCCTGTTGTTGGTTAGATTGAGGCAGAGACTTGGCTGCGATTGGGACGCGACTGTGACATGGGCATCGATCGCTTCCATTGAGAGCAATGCAAAAACACAGCCTGGGTATGTAACACTCTCAGTGCCATCAACACTTGTTTTACTTTATATTTACTGGCAAAACTGACAGAACGATCCGGAGTGCTTTTCTTTGAAATAAGGAATACAAACATTTGGTTGGGAAGGTGCACAAAGAAGATTGTGGAAATAAACGGGGGGTTGAAGGTTGGGGGGTGTGTGGGGGTGAAGAGCCTTAATCATCATTGCTCCACTTCCTATTCAACTGACTGTATTTAAGGAGTTTCTCTCTTTTCTCGACTGGGGGATCCTACTAAACTGGTTGAAATGAAAAAAATCAGACAATCAACCTTGAGGGAATATCTGCTAGTTTTCAGGGTTGGCGGTTTCAGCCGGTAGGAAGGCACACAAAATAAAAGATGGCTAGCCAGCTGTTTTAACCTCTTGCACCTGGCTCCAGAGCTGGGGCTCACCAGGATTATTCAGTTATTCGTGCTATCTGTGCTTGAATATTTATAGTGTACGATCTAGAGATCCACACAGTGCATTGTAGCATCTCTTTATCCTTTAGTCGTGGGCTTTTTGGACTTCGTCAACATAAACATGTATTCAATAGTTTTCATTTTTATGATAATGAACATAGAGGGTCAATGAAATATAGAGGGAAAAGTCGTAAATCTGCAAAAGTGAAACCTACCCAAGGAACAAAGAAAGGTCAGGTAAACCATCTGTGTAAGTCACAGTAATAGTACCTGCTGTTTGGTTTATGCAGTGATACTGCTTTATTATTCTCTAAAATGAAACTTATCCGCTAGATCAAGTTAAAACTCAAGGAAAGCTGTGGAGATGATAAATGGCATTGCGTGCATCTTTCAGAATAGGGAGACAGTTTTGTTCCTTGATTTTTGAGTAGTTTAGGTTTATTTGTGAAGATGGTGTACCAGCAAAGAACATATAAAGGGGGCCGAGAAAAATCACTGTTTAATATTGCAGAATTTACTGCTTCCATTCTGACCATGAGCCTAAATTTACACAATGAAATTTGATTATCTCTAATAACAATATTAGATCCTGCACTGGATGGATGAGAATTGAGGTGGTTTTGTTGATTGCAAGGGTTTAATGTTGCATTTCAGAATCTGATGTGGTTTAGCCTCCCTTCCATTAACTGGAAAACCCCTGAGGTTTTACAATTATTTCTTAAAGATAATACATTTAAGATTGCATTGGTAGGCTGAAGAAAAGTCATAAAGGCAAGAAGGGAAGCCCTTAATAACTCTTGAGATTCAGACATGTTCAGCAGTTAGATTGGCTCTGACTTCACCAAGGGTCGACAATGTGTCATTTCCATGAAGCCAAATTGCCCTCTGCCTATATGATATTAATGTGCAAATCAATATTTCAGGGATTAAATTTCCCTTCTTCATTTTTTATGGTTTCTACCTCAATAAGTCTCAAGTCTATTAGAAGAGGCTGGATGATTTAAAATCTTTCACTGCAGAATGGCTTGTCGTAGCCTTGTTTCACAGACCGTTTTTGGATTTTCGTTATAAAAGACTAAAGGCATTCCAAAGAAGTTGATAGTCAATATAGGGACATGCTCACTGTTGTAAAGCCCTTGTTCGATTAAGAGCTAAAAAGGTATTGAAAATATAATATATATGTTTATATAATATATATACATTCTACTGCTTTAAAAATATTGTGTTAATCACCTATTGATTTATTTCAAAATCAATTGAAGCTCCTTTCTTATTAGTGATTTGTTCAGCATTCTTCAGCCTTGTTGTTAATTTTCTTAAACAGCATGCATGAATTAATCTGCAGGTAGAATGTGTTTTGGGTTTTCTTTGAAGCATATTTAAAACCAGGCATTTTTACTTATTTAAGCTAAGTGGTGTGAAGAGTTTAGTATTGTGGGGAGAGGTAGGGCACTGTTTTCTGCACTTCGGGTTCAGCATTGTTTTAATGAAGCTAAAGGGGCGTTTTGTAAATATTTCATGATTTCTGCTCAGATGCTTATCAGCAATGTTTATTAAGAGTTTCCATTGAATATTCATGATCAGTTAAAAATTAAAATGGAGCTATCTGATCTGGAAGGAAACAATACATGACAGAAAATTTAGGTCAAAATATGAGGTTGTGACTTTATCACATAATCTTGGGAAGGCCCTACTGTCTATCATTTACTGTTGTTTTATAGTCTTAGACCATCTGGACCAAGTTCCGCACAGCTGCATGAATTTCATATGTGATAGAACATTTTTTCCATTCAGTGTGAAATGTTCCTTCCTAAAAACGTACACCAGACTCGCTTAATTTAGTCTGCTAAAAGAAATGCACATGAAAAAGGACAAAAGGCTCTTTAATCTCTGCAAGCTGTTTGTTTTTCTTCAAGATTCCTGTCTGTTTGGGTTTGAAAAGTCATGTTTATTGAGCAGATGATTCTGAGGTGTGACATTAAAATAATATATGATTTTTGTGTTAGTTTCTGCTCTCCTAGTTAATTTGCAGAACTACTTTTTATGCCTGTCAAAACACAGAGTTAATCTATTCTTATTTACAATTAATCTCAATAAAATTAATCTTAACTATGCCTTAGTCAGTAGCTTAAAATATCTAATTATATTCAATTAACTGCTGTCATAGTAATTAACACTGCTTAATTGCCTCTGCATATATTTATGTAAAGCTCATTAGTTACTGCTTGCTCTTTTTTGCTTTTCTCATTCCCATTTTTGTGGTTCTGAGAGCACTGACGTGAAACCCAGTCTAGTTTTTGACAATTCGGGTCCTGAAGAACCTGTGACAATGGCAATACATGTGTTCGTAACCTGTTATGTGGGTAAATATTTGTGTTTTCATATGCAAAAAGGGTACCAGAGCTGGGTCTCTAAAGAACTTCCAATCTAGCTTCCGCGCCCCTCCCCTTTCTCCTACCCCAACACATACAAAAATGTTTTCTAACCTTGTTGATAGAAATATGAGAAGCCAGGTTAAGCTTTGTGTTTATAAATGAAGAGCTTTTCTGCATCTGCCTTGGGGCTGTACCCAGAAGGCAGAGCTTTGCTGCTCCAAATTCATTCAAAGGGTTAAAGACTTGGCCAAGGTTCAAACTGAGAAGCGCCCAGGGAAAGTGCATGTGAATATGTACAAGTTTCATGTAATTAGTGCTTAATTATATTAACATATGCAAATTGTCAACTTAGGAGCTTGTTGAGCTGGCAAAGATCAGCCAGGCACAATTGCTGTATTGTTCTGAAACAATAATGGATTTCAAGTTGGATTGTGAAAACACATAACTAGCTATCTAATTTAACTCATACCATGGTGAAATTTCATTAGTCTCCATGGAGACTGGTTTAATTGTGCTGACTAATGTTCTGGGCTGCAGAATGTCCTAAAAAGAAAGCGTTGTTTGCCTAATCCACCTTACAATGACACTTGTTTGTACATGTTTCCCTTGTGTGAGAATTTGCATATGCAAATAAATAGTTTCTCTGCCCCATTTGTCATGGCTGTTCATTACCCATGAAGAGGACATTGTTACTAGGCTGTTACTGAGTCTCCCAAGACAGGATAGTGTCAACCAGTCCAGCCACATTCTTTCATAATTTGTTTCTGATTAATAGACCAGAGTGAGGCTCATTCTATTCAGGCCTCTGCAAAGGGAAGGTCAGTTCTGTCACTGAAAAGAGTTTCCGCAGCAACTGAAGTTTTTTTTCTCTCTCTCCCCCTCCCCCCTCTTGCTTTGGCTAAAATAATCATATTTAAAATAATGTATTCCTGCTCTAAGGAATACCTCCACTAATAATCTCTAGTTTCCTAAAGCAAAAGATAGGAAAATAAAGGAGATTCTGGTATTGGAATATTAATCCTGTTTTTGACAGAAAGGTAAACTGATATAATTGCTTTTCAGTCGAAGGAATGGGGGTTTATACAAGTGTGAAAGCATCGGAAAAGGATTAGCATTTTTTTGCATAATGAAAAGCTCTGTTGAATAGGGCACTGAATGGTTGACTGAATGACTGAGATGAAAGGAAGATGAAAATGCAGGCTCCTCTTTCTTTATGCCTATGTTCAGCTCTCCCTAAAGTTATGTTTGTCCAAGACTTGAGAAAACAAGCAGAAGCTCAGATTTCAGCAACTTGCTAAGATGCCCCGAGTTTCCATCATCATGTGAAGTAATATGTATGAGAGTAGTGCAGCGAAAGGATGAGAAACACAGGTTTGTACGGAGGGGAGCTCCAGGAACATGACAGGCAAACCAAATATTGACTATTGGGTATCGAGGATTCCCAGCACTTTGCTTGGGGGAAAGAAAGAGGGAGGAGGGGGGCCGGCAGGGAGGGAAGCAGCTATTTTAAAAGTTGCCAGTGGAAATCAGGCATCAACGCATAATAATCTAATAAAGTTTGGTATTCAAGGAAGCGGGCTTTAGTCAATATCTGTTTTAATTATTAAACTATTTCTCTTTTGGAAAAAGTTATGAATTCTGACTCAGTGCTAAGTGTTTAAGTGGTATAGAAGCCTTGCTGGGGAAAAAATTACTCTCTTCCTTCGGCTTTGAAAATAGAGAAAGCTTACCGAAATAGAAATTGATACATGCACATAAGGAGCGGGGTTTTTGGCGTGACTGCATCAGCGTGCTCAGGTTGTTTAACACATTTGGATTCCGGTGGATTCAGGTGGCAAGAAGGGCCCCGGCCTCCTCCTGCAATCAGTGCTAGCCCCCACTGACTTCAACCGGAGCAGGATCAGGCCCCCAGACAGGGCTGCAACTGGTTAGCTGTTGACAATGTGATCAGTGCTTCTAATTATGTTCTCTCAACAGTAATTAGGGCAGTTAAAATACCATAAGTGTTGAGCCACTTTTGAAAGTGGGAAGTGGTTCTTTTGTATGTATGTAAATCAAATGCAGTGTGAATAATTATTTGTATGTATGCATATTAAATAGGCTCTCTTTTTTTTCCGGTCAACATAATTACTGATTTAGAGCTACTGTGGAAAACTGTTGGTCGTTAGACTAAATATTAACTTGTTTGGGGGATTTTTTTTTTTTTTAGTTTGCAGAACATTTATTTGTAAATGCTTGTTAGTTCAGCATTGGGCTTGATTTGATAATATTTAAACAGTTAGAGATGCCTCTAAGACATTAGGATTATTTATGGATAAATGAAGTAAAACTGTAAATGCAGAAAGTGCTTGGTAAGAATAAAGTCACAAAAAATCTCCCTTTTAAGATGAAGTTAAAGACCTTCTATGGGGTTTGGGAATGTTTTACTGCTAACTTTATGAAATTCCTTAAAACTTCTTTTAAAGGAATATGCTTAGGGGATATTCTTTCATTCTGGGAACAGCTTATTAGTGTATTTCCATAAGAAAAATGTGTTAATTTAAAAAATAAATTCATTTATATTTTAAAATATTGTTAACCAAGCACCATGTGTTGTCTCTGGCAAAGTTCCAGCCACTGTAGAACTGGATAACACATGGGTTAATAATAACTTATGTGATGTCTGCATTCTTACTGAATGGGCAGAAACCCAGCACACTGAGATACTGGGATTGAAGATTTTACAGAATAAGATGTAACGCAGAATGTATTTATGCGAACAGATGCACAGATAGAAGAAACTAAAAGACACGTATCGGTTGCTTTTACCTAGTGGGTAAAACAAACCTAGTAGGTTCTGTTTGGCTGTTGTTGAGATTTGTTGTTGTTTTTGAAAGGGGTAGTACCACATTTATTGATAGTGGGATTCAGCAGGCCTGTAGAGATAAACTTCTTTTGCATAAATAAGGGCAGCAGGTTTAGTCTTTAATACATAATACTCTATTCCTTTTTTAATAGTCACTCTATAGCACTTTTACACCAGTATTTTCATTATTACTGCAGCTTTTGCTGAGTTCCAAACTAAGCCAGAAAAGTTTGTACCAGACTGAAATATGGCAGTCTTGTTGAGGAATGACTTTTTCTGCTTAAACAAAGTATCCTGAGGAATGGTTTAACTAAGTTATATGATCAAAATAAAAGTTTGCCATATTAAGACGCTTTTTTATATGTTCATATTACTCAGAATCAGCTTTCAATTTAAAAAAAAAAAAAAAAAAAAAAAAAAAAAGAGAGAGAGAGAGAGATTTAGAAGGTAATTTGTCCAAATTATATTTTATTTGCTTTTGGTACTTTCGAGAACAATTTTAAATACACTTGGAAACTGGGATCTCTTTACAGACAAATGTAGCAGACTTTTAGCACTCTCAGTGATCTGGTAGGCTGTACCAGCTCCTAAGAAGGTGTTATAGTCCTTCAGGTCAATAGTTCACAAACTAAAGGCTGTATGTACATGATAGACCATGGTGACTCTGAAAACAAACATTTACCATATAGGCTGCAGCGGTGTCTGCAGAACAAGTGATGCATACACTAGGTGTACATCTAAAACTGTAAAACTAAAAGGCAAACATTCTGCTTCTGAAACAAAGAAATCCTTATGAAATGCCTGTGTTGATGTGAGCCTAGGACATGTAAACCCAAAAGAACCGGATTTTTCCCATTCACCCCAAACTAAATTAACAATAACTCCTCTGAAATCAGAGGAGTAATATAGGTGTAAAACTGGCAAGACATACTGTTTTGATATTAGTAGAAAAAGAATCAGGCCTTTAGTTACCAGTTGACAATAATCCCATAAAATCAAATTTAAGAGGTTTCGTCTACTCTTTCTGCACTACCATTTCCATTTTTAAGGATGATGTGCTTAGTGCACAAGGCACCGGAGGGTCTGAAAGAAAGAGGTTTTCCAGAGAGGTTGATGGGGGTCAATTTTGTTCCTTTTACCAGGTAATAGCAGAGCTGAAGGTCTGGGATCAGCAGCTGCTGAAGGCTTGCTCCTCCCTGTTTTGACACCAAGGCTGCCTTATAAATTCACCTAATCTGAGATGACAAGGCACCTGTCACTGGTAGTACTCCAGTGTTTGGGGCACTGATGGAATCTGGAGTAATCCCAGTTATTTCCACACTTGTTCCAGAAGATGGTAGTGTAACAGATCAGAATAATCTCTTTTTGAAGAATAACAAAAACATAACTTCCTTCTTTCCCATCAGTTGTTGGGATTTGGTATTCTGAGGGCCAGAGCTTTCGTAAGAAGAGAGGGGAAAAAAAAAATCCTTGGATTTGCCAAGTGTAACATGACGGTTTCAAATGCAGGTGGTTTTCCTGAATTGAGAAACCATGAGAAACCATGGCTGTCCACCTTCAAATAAGGGTTTCTCCTTGTTTAATACCTAACACTTCACGTGCCTTTTCTGCTCCAGAAAATAAGGTTCTGAGTGAAAAGTAGCTCCTTAAACAGGGAACTTATTCCTGTGGGTTTCACTCCGGTCCTTTTATACTTTTTTATATTGAAATATGGTTATTGATTTTGTTTACAGCACCGAGGGTTTAAATTAAAGAAAATGTAACATTTCTAAAATAAATTATTTAGCTATATGGCAAATGTCACCCCTCAATCCCTCAGTTCCTTTGAGTTTTATGAACCGCTCACCAAAAGATCACTTTCTTTGACATGGCAGTGCAGCCGTCTCTGGGGTGGGAAGTGTCACCCCATGCACAAACAACCAGGAGCCACTCCGCTGCAGCACAGCAGTCTGCTTCGGGGCTGTTTCCAGAAGGAGCAACCGATTGCTGTAGGGAGGCAAAATATGATTTCTCACTGGGTCATCAGCCAGTGCACTGGGACAGGCATTTCGGCTCCAGTGAAAAGCATCACTGGAGATTTAAGTCCTAACTGGTCTGGCCCGTGGATGTCTCTCTTGCTTGACGGGTGGTTTCCCCAGCGCTGCTGCAGTTTCCAATTTTGACCGAGGGCCTCGTCCAAAGTCCAGCGCCGCCTCATCGATTTCCCCGGGTTTGGATCAGGCCCTTGCAAAGAAGAGTGCCATCTACTGAGGCACCCGCCGCAATTCAGGCAGCGGCAGGTCAGCGCTGCCGGGCAGCCGGCCCCGGCCCCGGCCCCGGCCCCGGCCCGGCCCGGCCCTGGGGGAGCGCTCGCTGAAATCACAGGGCAGAGCGGTGCGGTCACAACTTTTTTTCTCGAGTGGGTGGAAAGGCAACAAGAGACAATGGAGTAAAAAAATGTTAGTATTTAAATATAGCAGAAACCGTGAGCCTGACAATAATTCAGCTACTACAGAATAAATTCAGCCATCTGGAGATTGTGACACGTCCAAAAAGTGGGGCGGGGGGAGGGAAAGACCTTAAAAATGAAGGATTTCATTCCATGTTGAATGTGTTCTCCACGCAGGCTGCTGCTTTAATGTTGAACAGCATAGGTCTCTGAGTGGTTTTGTGCATCAAAGACGTACGTACTGAAACACCTAGCGTCTTGCCACAATTGGATGTTAATGTTTCTAGACCAGAGTTGTTTGGCCCAGCGCTGAGTTTACTGGTTGATATCAGTATGTTTTTCAATGTTATCATTATTTAAAAATAGTTTTTTGAGGCTGTTTGAATTTTTTAAATACATACAATGGCAGTGATTTATAAACATTCCTGGTTTCAGCTGTAGCTGTACAGAAGGCTTGAATCTGCTCTCAGCATATTTTTTACATGATTTTAATAATTGGAGGCAAATATATTAGAAATCTTTTAGGTTCATTTAAAAATCTATGCAATTTAAACAAACGCTGAATTGTGTAATGGTTTGTCTGGGAATTACTTAGGCTGCACAGTGTAATAATATTTTATTAGCTGTCATTTGTTTTCTAGGAAGAAAATGGTGATTTTTATGTTGTGTGTTACGTGAAAACTTGGCACTGAAATGGGACAGTCCCTGAACGTGAATTTCTAAAAAGGTGGGACAGTAGTTGTCCAAAAGGTGAAGACTTGAGAAAAATTGGGGTGGGTCATTTCTTTCCTTAAATGAAGCAGGGTACAGATTAGGAGCCATTAAGGTTTGCCAGGAGTTGCTGGTCATAGAAGCCTGTTTAAGTGCTCACTGTCAACAAGGAAATCATGGGCAGCACTTAAAGTGGCTCACCTCTGATTTATTCATAAACCTCACACGAGCACTTGGCTTTGTTCTTGCTCTGGTAAGGGGGAACTGATGCCAATAAGAACAGGAATAAAGAGCTTCTTGCATGGTCCAAAAGTGAATAGCACTTTATCTCAAAGCATGACCTCCATTCCCAAGATCTGTTGTGTTACAGTTGACTCCGCTAGATGTGTATTCTCAGATGAATTGCTAGAAGAGGTTACAACAAATAAATACTTTGTAAACCCTCTAGATGTAACAAGAACTGTGTAACTGGAACTTAGGTTCTAACTTGACAGAAAGGTTGCGGTATTCATAGTGAACTGAGAGATTTCTGTTTCAGACAGCGCTTTACGCTGGTGTTTTTAATGTGAGTCAGAAAACAGTATGATTATGTGGCTGCGATTCAAGCAAAAATTTTATATTCTTTAAGGGATTCATTTGAGAAACATATTTTGATAAAAGCAGACACACAGAAACGTGAAGTAGTTCAGAGACCAGAAAGAAAAAAGAAAAGAAAAAGAAAAAACTTGACTTCGGTTTTAGGCATATTTGATTGCTGCTGCTTTATTTTTGTTTCTCTAAAAAAGGCAAAGTAGTGCTAGCAGTCCGCGATGGGGGAAGGGACCTTTCAAAGACGGTCAACTGCCATGTTTGCACTGGGGCAGAGGTTGAGTACAGTTACTTAAATCCCCAGAGAAACATTTAGTTAACGCTAGTCTCTTTCTGATCCTGTCTGAGTCTGGTTTTCTTTTCTGCTTTTTAATGAAGTTTGTTTGTTGCTATGTTTAGGTTATGTTTTTAAACTGACCTGCATTTTCACAACAGATTTGACCAAAAGAGTCATAATGGAAGACAGTGATGAGAGTTAATGATACGTCTTTGATAAAGCAGTCCTCGTGTGCAATCTGATCACAGCCATCAGCTCATTTGTCATGGCTGAAGTGAAAATGTCAGGACCAATGAGTGTATCAGTGCTGAAGGGGGCGAAAGGGCTTTTGGAGACACTTTTGTGCTGGGAGTGGGCCATAGCTTAGATGCAGCTCTAGGGAAATACTGGGATTAGCCAACTCTGTGCACAAATCCCTAGCATAACAGAATTAGTTGGGAAAATGAGGTTTGTTAGGGAAAAACAAATCTGTAGAACTGCTCTAGGCTGCAGCCCAGGAACTATGCAAAACAGTAAGGCATTTTATTAAAATAATTTTAGTAATGTGAACATACACGCATTCCAACAAAAATCGCAATTGGTAGCCAATGTTATAACAAACCCCATCTTAATGCATTTTGCATATGTATGTGGGTTTGCTTCTAGAAAAAAAAGTGCATTTAAAATAAATACGCTCTTCACAATCTTAAAAAAATGTTTTCTGAATTTGACATAGTGGAAATTAATACAACATATTTAAACATGAACTGATGCTGATGATCTTTTTGCATGGGTTAGTTCAAATAAAAGCTAAGGGCAATCTCCCTGCTGCAGACACTTCTTTACTCAGGAGGTGTAATTCATACTATAGGAACATATTGATTGCCAAACTGGGACTCTGGTGTGGCTAGCCTCTTCTCTCTTTGACTAGTCTGTACAAGGTGCTTCTGAAGAATATCACAATAGGCAGCTATGGGATAACCTATTGTATATGCCTGCCTTGCCATGATTGCAAATGCAAATTTTTTAGATCTCTGAAGAGCAAGGTTTAATATCCCTTAGAACATTTTTTGTGTTCACATTCATTACAATAACTCTGGATGCTTTTGGCAGCCAGTTTCCATTCTCTTTTTTAACCTTGGTAAATTCATGATCTCAATGGTATCCTGCAGCAATGAGTCCTCCTGTCTAACCCCTTTGCCCCTCTCATCATCGGGGTTTAATTTG
This sequence comes from Phoebastria nigripes, assembly GCA_035582835.1. Taxonomy (NCBI): domain Eukaryota; kingdom Metazoa; phylum Chordata; class Aves; order Procellariiformes; family Diomedeidae; genus Phoebastria; species Phoebastria nigripes. Next base: position 458,622 of record JAYKAV010002803.1, read on the forward strand.
TCACAGCTTAGCTTTCTTGGAAACCTGCTACTTGTCTTTTGGTAAGCCTCGTCTTGCTTCCTGTTACATACCTAGGGAGAGCAGGGTGCTTTTGCCACTACGTTGTCCATAAAAATGCTGAAGAAATCTTGATTTCTTTGAGATGGGGTTCCTACTTGCCAGACCTATTCAGCTGCTGTAGAACTGCACAGGTGTTAACCAGGTAATCCCGTTACCTGCACTACGCCAGCCCAAGAGGAGTGAGTGGGAGTGAGTTATTCCATCTCCGGTGCGTGGAGTGGTTACTGAGGAATTGTCGGAATACTAGACATGTGTAGATAATTGTCTGTCTGGCTACACCAGTTAATAATGGCTATTTGCCTGTGGAAGGGATATTTACCTGTTTTGCCTTCCCGCGTGTTTGATGTTGCAGAATTGGGGGGGTTTTGACTTCACAGATCCGTGCCGAGGGGGTTCAGCAGACTGCCAGCTCTGGGCTGAGAGCAGTTTTTCCTTTGTTTGGTGTTGCTATTAGAGGTGCTGCTGCAAGTTTATCATCCTTCCTTTGGATTTAATGGAAGGCTGAGATGAAAATGCAGTTTGGTATCGGCTCCATTGTATCGCTGATCTGGTAGCCGCCACCATTACACAAGGCCTTCGAAACAGAGCAGAGCGTGGTGGAGGACGGCACTTGCCCTCGCTGTGCTCTGGGTTATTAGCGTGTCTGTGTCGCTGCTGTGCATTGCACAGCGTTCGCCCATGGTGGAAAGCTCTCGCTTCCATTTTCTTTCCCAAAACTTGGGCCTAAGTTTGGGAGCAGGCAGAACTAGCACATATGCTGATCGGAGGGGGTGGAGAGCAGGGGATGTGTGGCAGAGCCTTAGGCTGTGGCTCAGATACCAGGTAATCGCCTCTGGTAAGCCCAGGCTTCCTCGCAGCGGGCTTGCAGCTAGCATGTGAAACTCCCTTTCGTGGTCATGGGCTCCAGGCCCGTGGTCCTTCTGGGCCTTCTCATGCTATGAACATGGCCACAGGGACTAAAGATACCAGGTAACCTCGAGTCTGGCATAGAAATGTGTAATAAAGCTGCAGCCACTAGCCTTTAAACCCCAAACACTTCACTGTTTATGCGTGTCAGTGTGAGTGGCAGCAGCAAAGTAATTTATTTAATCTAACTAGTACTTACCTTTGTTAGGAGTCGTCTGCAGATTTCTTCCATTTCATGTACGGTGAATTGTCCTCTTTCAGATAATGTGCTTGTACAACCTTTTTTTGGGGGGGGGGTAATTCTATTGATTTACAGTATTGAAGTGAAATAKCTGATACCTGTTTCCTGTACTTTGACTGTACGTATTCAAAGCAGCTGATGAGATTCTTCCCTCCCTTCCACAAGCCCTTTAGCTGTTTTAAATGTATAATTATCATTGCATGTCATTTGATAGCTCTGCTAATTGCTGCCAACCATTGTCTGTTTGCACTTAATGCTGAAACCTGATCAACATCCTGCTTTGGTTGATGTTTGGTGGTAAACTTTAATTAACTCTTATTGCATTGAAGAAGAGCTCAGTCTCTGTGCTAACTAATCATTTACCTTCATTATGCCCTGACAGCTCCACTTGTTCCTGGTACTAATAGATACACCAGTCAGTAAATAAACCTGCAAACCTTCATGCCTTGAAGTTGTTCCACATTGATATTTTGTTGCTTAAAGTATAATGGGGTAAAGATAATTATTTCAGTTAGTTTTGTATCATCTCTGCTTTTCCAGACACCAATCTCAAATTGCCTTTTTCATGCCAGACAATATCATTTTAATAGTAACTGTAGATTTAAGATAACATTATTCCTTCAGCATGGTTCCTATATACATGCATCTTTTGAATCAATACAATTAAGCTTGTCTCCTGTTGGAATTCTTGTAATTATTTTTCCTGAAATACTTTTCCTGTAATGATATTGAAGTTAAAGTAATCAGGTTACTGGCAGATCATGTAAAATTCAACTCAAAATTGCTGGCTGCTTGATTTTAATTTGTCTGACATCAAGTTTGTTTGAAAAGGGATAATATGTGGTTAAACCAAGGAGCTTATAATTATGGTTGACATTTGTTTGTTTATAATGAAATCTAATTAAAGTTCATACATTTTAAAACACAAAAGTTAATTACTGAATTGCTCACTTCACTTATGCACAGCAGTCAAATTAACTTGCAGAGCAAAAAAATGACAAAAGACTATGCATAATAAAAACAAAATGCCCAGCTGATCTTGGCAATACAAAACAAATTTGCCATGATAATATTCTAGAAAAAACAAATGCTTTATTAATAACTAAACTGTTTAAAAAACATCCTGTATTTTCACTGACCAGGCTGATTTTAATAGAGAGTAATATTTAAATGTTTAACATGACTTACAATACCCACAGCTTTTTTTTTTTTTTCAGATGCATAATTGGAAAAGTCTTACACTCCTGTAAAGGTGCTCAAAAGCACAATTCTTTATTTTGTGTTTTCATCAAGACTCTTTCTGAAGTAATCTGGAGTTGTAGTATCTCCCTGAAAACTGGAATGTTTGCTCGAGTACCTGTCTTGTGATAACTTTGAGAAAGATACTTGCAGCATGTTTAGCATGCAAGCAGATTAGTATTAGGCAAACAAAAAAGTACTGTAACATTTATTTCACAGTTGGTTTTGAGACAACAAAGAGGTTAGGTGAATATTATAGAGCCACTTTGACTCTTTAGTCATTATTTGTTAGTTTTGCAATTCAGTCTTACCTTGTGAATGTGCTGACAGAGAGCACATCCAGACTTTGGTAAAATCACAAAGTTTGTGATAATTCACACTTTAAAAGATTATACTGCTCTATTTTACATCATTAAAGTATTTTTAGTGAACTTACTTATGTTAATATTGCATTTTTGTTAAATTAGGTTTAAGTTTAATGAAGCAAAAACCTACATTTCTGTAATTTTTTCTTAAAAGCTGTCAATGCAAACGATCTCTTTCACAGTGTTTGAGAACAGGTGACAGATCCAGGCAGTGTGATTTTTAGTGAAGACAATTAGGATTAATTTTCTAGCTGCTTCTATTTAATTTAGTTCCATGTGAGCTTAAAACAACATCTAATGTAAACTAACTTTGGTCAGAGTTAAAGAGATTAAATGGTGAAAGCTTTACAGATTTGGAGTATCGACATATGAATAAACACAGTAAATATGATTTATTAATTCCTAAAATGATTGATGCAGCAGATTTCTTTAAAGGAAAAAGGAATATGGATTCAATAGCTAAGCTTTATATTTAGTAGGATTATTAACTTGAACTTCCAAATTTAATAGGGATTTTGAGGGTGAAAAGGGAAAGCATGGGGGCTCTTTTCATTAATGGCATGCTTGCAAAATTGAGTGTAATTTACATAACCTTTCATAGTGTATATTGTGTGTGTTATAATACAGGATCTGATTGATTTGTAGATTAATATTTATTTAGTAAAAGAAAATCAAAGGGATTAAGCAGTCATCATTTTAACTCTAATCCTGCTTTGCATAGATGAGACAAAGGGAGGTGATTAATGCTCTAATGTTCACTGGGTCACTATCATTCAGATGCACCTTCCTCCAAAAAGAAAGAAAGGGGAAAAGTTGGTGCCTCCTCCTAGTATTGGCAAACAAGAGTTTTCTAGCAATACTTTAACTGATTAGGCCATTCTTCATCACTAATGAAGTAATCACTAC
>JAYKAV010002803.1:464838-467338 GCA_035582835.1 Phoebastria nigripes
TCTAATGGGAACTCTGCATTCTAAATGCAGAGGAATTCTCCTATTGTTCAGAAAGCACCCCCTTTTCATTAGCAAATCTGGCTGTAGGTGGGTTTTTGTAATTTAGCTGAGCAGAGTTTAGAGCACAGTTTCTCCAGGAGGAAAGCAGAGGTTAGCAATTTAAGGTTTTCTGTATATTGGCCATTAGTTCCAAGAAAAGGATTTAGATGATCAAAGTTAGTGGCCTTGTGAATTACTGAGAGAACTTTAAATACTAAGCAGAGCGGCAGGTATGTATTTCTGTGAACTCAGCTGATAGCACTGGCAGAGATTTGTTTTTCTTGATGTCTTAAGGCTATGCAGATATGTGCTTAATATATATGCATTTTGGGGTTTTTAGTTTTTGCATACGAGAAGGAGGTATACTGTACGGTTTGCATTGTGATTGCTTTTCTAAAGAGAATCGAAATCTGTTGCAGAGACTTTGTGGAATAATATTGGTTCTGAGGCAGTCCTTGTGATTTTTTTTTAGCTTTTTTGTGAAACTTCGTTATAACTCCCATAGAAGGTCCCTGGGGAGGAGATATTTTTTATTTTTCAATATTGAAGATGCTGTAACCTCTAATGGATGCATGTTCCATCATATGTTACATACAGTCAGTAAGTCATCCCAGTAATCTTTAATTCCTCATCAAGGTATAATGATTTCATCTACCTAACCTGATAGCAAACATGGCCACAAAGACTGTAAACAGCTCAAGTATGGAAATATGCGTTAGGGTTTCTCTCTGTGTTGCTGGTCAGTTCAAAGATTTAGTATTTGTTTTAACTGGAGTGAAATATACTCTTGTTTATACAATTGTGATCAGAGGGCTGATGTCATTGTTTGGTACTGATTAATACTGAAGTTATATAAGACGACTGATAACTATAAATGTGCAGTTTATTTAAAAATGTTGATTAAGTAACAGAAAAGATGTTATGACACTTATTACTGTGCTGTTTTTTTTTTTTTTTTTACTTTGGTTATGTGATGGAAGTTTTAAAAATCTAGTTTAGTTCTGCTAATCTTTTAAGACTGGAAATTGCAGCAGCAAGACTGTTTAGTGCAGGGTTGTGGGAAGAAAGGGAAGGATGAGATGCTGTGCTGCAGAACTAATTTTGTATCTATCTGCCTAAAATTATTTAATGCTCATAAATGCCATCCTGGTCGCAGTATAGTGTGCATGCCCATGACCATTCTGGCAACTGTTTTTGTGTGTGTGCTGGACACTATGATGCTGTGGTATACCGTGATATACTGCAATATGGGTAGAGCTTGCTTCAGCAGCAAAGGTTAAATGGAAAGCCACAGCTAGGGCTAGAATAGTTTTAGGCAGTTGCATCTGGCTCCATTTGCTGTATTAACTCCTTCTTTATCAGTTAGTTTTACCCGCTAAAGAGGTTTCATCCTGACTGATCCTTTCATGGTTCTGGGTAGGACAGAGTTACTTCACACGCATTGCTCTATCATTGCTGGAAAACAAAACAGAACTACTACTGCCTCTTTTCCTCTGCAACGGTCCAAAAAACTTCTTGTGTGCGTGTTGATGCCAGCCGAGTGTGTGTCTTCATGCTTGCATGTGTGTTTATGCATGACTGAAATAGTCTCACGAGTGCAGTTGCTGAGTGGATACATGTCAAAATGCTTTATACCAGCATTGTTTATCCTTTTGTGTCAGAGTTGAGAGATACCAGTATGAAGACATTTATACCAGTCCCCTACAGATGGAAGGGGCTGGGATTTGCTTTCTAGTGTAACTATCCTTGTGAAACTTTTTATCTGTAGATAAGGCCTTAAGAGGAGAATGTGTTAGACGTGTAGGCTTTCTTCAGGATGCATACACTGTTTGTGCAGATTTGCCAAATGGGAAGGTAAACATGCTTGTCTCTGGACTAATTAGAGAATTATTAGGTTTTCATGCTCTTTGTGATCAGATTATTTCAAAAGGTTTTTAAATTGCATCTGTGCCATGAGCATAATTAACCTGGATCTCATCAATGATTAAAATTACACACCAAGCTTTGTGACGTTTGATTCACGAGCAATTAGGCTGTCATTTTAGCCATCTCAGATACCAAAACTAATTTTGATTCATTTTCATTCTATGCAAATCTTCTGATGTATCTTAAACTGATCACTTCCTCTCTCTGATTTAGCTGACAAGATTAGATTTGATTACACTTTAAAAAAATTAAACAGCTATCCTTCATACTTAATATTTCAGTGACCTTCACTGAAGCCTTCCTAGGCAAGGATTTTTTTTTTTTTTTTTTATCCCAAAATCACACTGAGTGATTTTCTGCAGGGATATAGCACCTGGCTATTATGTATATAAATATATATTGTCTAGCAATGCAAAATTTTTGAATTAGATTTCCTTTTCTCGTAAATGAGAAGATAGAGAAAACATTAATGCTTCAGGTATCTAAAACAATCGTTTTCAGGATGTAATCAAACTTTTATATTTAATTGAAAACT
>JAYKAV010002803.1:472338-505971 GCA_035582835.1 Phoebastria nigripes
CGGATTCCTTTGTGTGTGCTATGCTTGCTGGTCTCTACTTTCCCTTTTAATTTTTTTTTCCTGTAGTAAATAATGAGCTGCCGCCTGAAATCCGGCTTGCCAGTGGTCAGCTAATGGGTGATGACCTGTCCCTCCTTACTGCAGGAGAGCTGTCACCTTATATCAGTGACCCAGCGCTGAAGCTATTCCAGTGTGCTGTTTGCAACAAATTCACCTCTGACAGCCTGGAGGCCCTAAGTGTGCATGTGAGCAGTGAACGCTCGCTCCCCGAAGAGGAGTGGAGGGCTGTAATTGGAGACATCTACCAGTGCAAGCTCTGTAACTACAACACTCAGCTCAAAGCGAACTTCCAGCTCCACTGCAAGACTGACAAACATATGCAGAAGTATCAACTGGTGGCTCACATTAAAGAAGGGGGCAAAACTAATGAGTGGAGGCTGAAGTGTATTGCCATTGGCAACCCAGTTCACCTAAAATGTAACGCCTGTGACTACTACACCAACAGCGTGGATAAATTGCGCTTACATACTACCAATCACAGGCACGAGGCAGCCCTGAAACTGTACAAGGTAAGCCAGTGACAGCAATTTCAGTCGGCACCAACTAGGAGACTAGGAAATTAACTGTTTCAGTGCTAATCGAACAAGACTTTGATTAATCAGCAGAATTAATGTTTATTGAACATGCATATAATCGAACAAAAACTATGCAGGCTAGTCAGGGAGGAGTGTTCCCGATGACTCGTGTTGATTCACCTGAGGGCCCATTTAGGATGCACTTTCTGTGAACACAGGGAACGTAAGTTTTTTTAAAAAAAGTTCTCTCGTAATAAATGGCTAGAGGAGTTTTACATCTCTTACAATCTTTTCAGACTTTGCCCATTACATGTTGATCAGAAGCTTGATGGAGATTATGGAAAATGATGATTTTTCCATACTGTGCATAGGGAAGGAGGTGACTTTCTGGTATATGTATCTATTTGCAACTGTAATCTATCACAGCCAAGTTATTCTGCATTGGTATTTTCAGTAAGCACATGTAATATGCCACATTATTACCAAGGATATTCAAAAATAAGCACTGTCATCCTTTTGTCTGCCCTTCTTTTCCAAGCCAGTAATGATTTTTCACAAACATGAAAGGGTGTGGTGTAGATAAATATGTTAGTAGAATGGCAACTATATTTTTATCTTTACTGGAAAAAACTATGTGGATATAATGAATATGTGGGAGTGATGAATACCATTTATTACACAACTTGTCATGACTTTTTCCAAACCCTAATTATGGGGTAACTTATTTTCTGCAGCGTGTTTACTGGATTGGCTTGATTGTCTTGGTTCATGTACAAAATATAACACATTCATTTCCAAGATGAATAACTTTGTAACTTATTAAAAACTTCTTTTGTCTAGGGGATATAAAAATTCAGGAAATATTGCAAACCATTAGTCACTGTAACAAGTTCTAAATATGATTAGAAAATCCATTTTGCAAGTGTTATCTATTGATTTATACTAGAAATCTGTGATAACTAAACTATCAGGAGTCATCTGCTGATTACAGCAACTATGCTGGTTTTCTAAGTATGTTGAAAATGTGTACACACGGAACAAATATAGAAAAGCCTCAGCAGACCTCTAGTTTAAGTAAGGAATAACATTTTGCTGGTGTTCAACCATGTTCAAATGGTTGTTCTGAGCTAACACAGGGTGCACAGGCAGTAACATGGATTTTCATTTTATAACCTGATAGTTGTAACCTTGGTGGATCTGCTATGGACAAAAATGGCAGTAACACAAGATTGGGTCTATTATATTGTTCCACAGTGCTGACTGCTCTGCTAATTTAATAATGTATTTTATTTAAATTGCATTTTTGTTTAACTCTAGGGAGGTAGGGTTTTTTGTGCTTTTTTGTTTTTTGTTTTAAAGATCCGAAGTCCTGTTTTGAGAAGTGCCAAAAGAGCTGAGAGTCTAGTGACACAGTTAGCCTGCCTCAGCAGCAAAACTGCCTTCAGAAGTTCCTGCTCTCTGTCATCTGTGGAGCGGTTCCTTGCTCCCTCTATTTACGCTGATTGTGGAGCCACACTCTAAGTCAGGTTTTTTAAATGATCTAGGTTAAACATAGTTGGTCCCCATCTCTTTTTGGAGTGTTGACCTGGATTATTTCAATGATCTGTTTTATAATGCCACCATTCAGAGAGATGCTGCTGCAAACTGTGTCACAGATAGGAATGACAGAATGGGAGATGGGAAGGCAGAGGGCTTTTCTCAGATGGCTTCACTGCCAAAGCTTCAGAGACTGTTGAAAATAAGATGCCAGTTGCTTATTTTTTAAATAAATCTATAGGCATAGCTATGGAGTTGCAAGGTACAAACTATCTACTCAAAACAGCACTGTCTCTTCACTCACTTAACCCAATCCCTGGAGAAATCTTCGTCAAGTATGTTTGGGTTTGCAGCATGTCTTACAAAACATTTATCTAGCATACTAAGGGAGCGAGTCTCAGCTCTTAGCCCTCATCACTAAAAATGTCCTGCCGCTGAACCTGCTTCTTTTCCAGATCCTGGTTCGTTAGATCGAGCAATTCAGTAGCATCTGTGTGGTGCAGCTATCATGCATGGCAAATGACCATCGCTGACCTTTTTTCAGTCTCTGAATCAGTTAGGGTGAAAGACATCCCAGTGGAGAAGGAATGCATAAGCTCTTAGACACCCTTTAAGCTTCATGTCCTACAGAAGGATGATTGGAAGTGTACTGCTGGTAACCATAGGGTTGCAAGTCTCCTGATACCTGTATTTTTTAAGACCTGTGCCTAGGATTGCTAGTGAGAATCTCAGCTTTTTAAAAAGCTTCTGTCCCTCATGACTTCTTAGAGAAGCTTGAAATTTGAACCCTGCTAGGCTTAACAACTCTCAGAAATCAGATAGCATGTACACGTGCACACACTATTTTTATATAATCTCATTTTAAGGCTAATTTGAAGGAGAGGAGTGACTTATTTAAAATATCAGTTGGGGTATTAGTATTATTGTTTTTTACGATTTAGAGTTGGCAGTACTACAATGTGTCCCAAATAACCAAAATGTTCTAGATGTGTATGCTTTATAACAGAATGTAATGCCTCTGTACGTCAACCAGAAAACTTTACTTTTAATTGTGGGTGTACATTCAGGCCTCAAGGTGGAAATAAATGAGATTTTGAAAGACTGTATAGTTATCTGCTGGCAGACTTGATGGTTTTGTCAGGTCTTGGTGAAGCTGTTGACACCAAGAGAGTTGTAAACTTTTTTTCTCTTGATACATCAGGTAAGCTTTTAGAGCACCTAAGGAAAAAAAGAACATTAATTTGTATGAATAATAGATATATACCTTGGGAGCGATATTGAATATTCATGAATTGTGTTTATATTCAAGCAGCTCCTCTAACTCTTTTAAAATTAAGGTGCTGTGAATATGGTTTGGCAATAAAAACTTTAATACTAAAATCATCTGAAAGCACAGAAAAAAAAATCTGTGACTTTGTTCCTTTGCTTTGTCAAGTACCTCAAAGTTTTTTCTTTAGTCATTTATATTTATTTAAATGTTATTTTTTGGTGATTTTTCCTTTTATAAATGTTGCCGTAACAGCTTGATTTCTCTTCCTGTGCTTAACTGTAGATGGAATAAAAGGATGTCTTTTCATAATCGTAGCTTTTAAAGCGACCATGAACATCAGAGCTTCTCTTCTGAAGCTGTATAATTTTAGGCAGTATTGAAATGTCACTTTAGAGTTAGATTCTAAATGTGGCAAAGTGAAACCTTTAGCTGTTTTCTAAGTTATTTAAAAAAGAAATGGCCTGATTGCTTGTTACAGAAGTGCTGTATTCAAATGGTGTTGGTAATGCGGCTGCTAGGAACCAGAACAAAGACGGCCTTACCCTGAGTGAACTCAGCTTGGGCTAAATGAATTTCCCAAAGACTTATATTTGGAATTGTGGAGCTCAACATTAGCAAACTAAACCACAGAACAGTTGCGAGTCCCTCGCAGCATCCATCAAGAAGCATTCGGTGACTCCACCAGTAAACAGAGAAAGCCTCTATAGCAACAGAGTGCATTTCCATTCTGCAGGACGAAGCGTTCAACTTCTGCAGATTTGGGAAGCTGAGGCAGGACGGTGATCTGTCTCTGTGGATATAAAGTACTTATAGCTGGAACTGCTCTTAAGGAAGCCATTTTGTAGCTTAGTGAAATAGCTTTTGATTCAGGGAACCACATATATCATGTCCTGTGCTCATAAAATAGTTTCCAAATACTTTTAATAAATAAATAAATACAGGGTATCCTTTTTGCAAAGTAAACTGGAGTGGCTGAAAAGAAGTTTTAGTTAACCAAGTAACTGAATGACAGGACCAAATTCCAATCACAAATAAATATTTAAAATTAGCCTATCAAAAATAGTATTCAATTAGMTGATAATAGCTTTAAAAACTATTAATTTTATATTGGATATTTACCATAGATTACATCATATATGCAACTATTTAGGAGCTCAGGGAAAGTGACAGGCAGCAGTTAGCAGAGTAATACTCAGCTGTGTGAAAACTACCTTGGTTTTCCCTTTATTGACAAAATATTGATCCATAACACTATTAATGCTATGATTGTCAGTTCAATTTGGATAGATCACTTTACCTCTCATGTTTTCAAACGGCAAAGATATTACCCAAAAGGAGTGACATGATTTCAGTTTAAGAAGGTTAAAGGTTAAAGGTTAGCTCAAAAGCATCATCTGCCTAGCTGCTTAACTTTAAACTGATCAATTTAATGAAAATCTGTTTTGCAGATGGTGTTTTAATGTCTTTGGCAGGATTTAGGCAGCTTTAACATTAGACGTATGCTAGTAAAAATTATTTCTTTATTTGACCAGAACAACACCTTTTCTTTTATGTTTTAAGGTAAAAGGCATGTGGGATATGGTATTTTGGCAAAGGACCCAGAAGCAGAAAGTGTTGATGATCTTTCCATATGGGCTCAAAAACAGAATACCTTTATGTCTATTGCTAACGATGACTGAAGAAACAAACAAAGCTGTATTCATTTTTTACCATAATGTTTTACTTTGAACCCATAAAAAAGAATTTCAGTCAGAACTGTCCTTGAAAAAGGCTTGTCTTCTTTGCCTAGGGTGGAATGCAACAGCATTAACGTTTTTAACCTGGCAGAGCATGCTGATTGTCTCTTTCAGACCTTGTATTTGTAGATCAGCAGTATTCTTTTTCCTACTCACAGACTGAGTAGTAATTGTGTCACTTAGCTGTAGATACCATAAATAATAAGGCAAATTAGTCAATCCAAATGGTAAGTTTTATCTGATGGAGGTTATCTGAATAAACAAAGAATTAGATCCTCAGGAGTGTAAAGCAGAGCTTTGTGTTTATGTCTTCTGAGAATCTGGCCCTCACAGTTTTTGCCAAGATAATTAAGTTTCAGCACAAGCACGCCTTTCTGTTTTCAGATGTATGCAACTCAACAGGAATTTCTCGGGCTGCTAATGCAATACTATTATATGTTAGCTTTGTAATTAGCTAGGACTCTATCCCTTTGCTGAAATGCACTGTAATACTACACACACAAGCATAGCTTGCATGTAGCAGTCATGAAAGTGGTGCCCTTTGTTTCATATTGACCTTCCGACTTATTTAAAAAAGAGTTTACAATGAGCCTTTGTTTTGTCCACAAATGATCATAAACAGCTTTCTAAAGAGCCCAATAAAATGAGATAATCACAAATGTATAACATCACATATTGAAAGGGTAGAAGAACAAACGGGGCTTTTACTATATTTTATAGGATGGATTTATAGTCTGTCCTTGGGTCACTTAGGGCCAAGAATTTTCACGGTCCTGCTAGCTAGCATCCTCTGCAGGAAATGCAAATACCGTGCAGCACCTGCTCTTCAGCTGGGGTTATGCACCACTTTTTTAAAGCGAGGTGTCCACTTCTCTGCTGGTTCAAAGTCAAAATCTTAATTAGACTAGCTTTTTTTCTGCATCTGTCATCAGCGAAGCAGAATAGTCTGTCTGGATTCCATAATGCTGTTTGCATATTTGGATTTTAAATCAGCCAGGGATATTGAATGCTTTGCTCATCTTTATCACGTGCAGGAGGCACAAGTGGGATTTAGTCCTTAGGTAACTTTTAGTGTAACAGTTCCCCAAGGAACACTGCTTGGGTTTTTCTCATTATCCTTGTTCTGGATGAAAGCATCGTTGTTAGGAATTAACAACTGAGGTGGGGGGTGTGAAGTATATGCATATGGGGACGAATGGACTAACAGCCCCAACCACTTTGTTTGCTTTACTCTGTTTGGCATGAAATGTTGATACTTGATCAGTCTGGAATTAACAGAAAGTCACATTCTTTTCATTTCAATTGTCCTGCACTAACTTTTTAATTTAAAATCAAATATCCTAGATATGTGCCAGTCCAATTATTGAACTGTCATTGTCCCAGTATGATGGTAAAAGAGGTCAGGAGATTGTGCAGCACTGATTTGCATAAAAATCATTGTGGAAAGGAAATTGGAATATGTCTGCACATCTGAGGAGCCAAAACATGTTTTGCTTAATCTTATTCTTGTTTGTTTAGGTGAAGAAAGCTGTTTTCAATGATAAACAAAAGTTATTCTAATTTGTTGCTAAACATAAACCTCACAATAGAGGATATTTCAATTTTTATAGTACTTTCAGGTTTATGTTCATTTAAAGTTTTAAATGTTTTATGAAATTTAATTTCCACTGCAAGTTTTAGTTACTGTAATTCAGATTATGCTGTTGTGCTTACATGTATAAAGAGAAACAAATGTTCAAAGAACACATTGTGTAGTCAGCTATACATAGCTATACATAACGTATATGCCTACTGTATGTACTTATACACTATAGACAAATACATTTATTTAAAAAAAAACCAAAACAATCTGGGGGCTAACAGAGTAGTAATTTCAAACTTATTCTTTGTTATTTTAAATTTAAAATATAATAGTAGAGAAATAATTTTCACATTATATTTCATGTATACTTAATTTGATATTCAGATGTTGTCTGGCTCTCATATAGTCTACATAATGGTCCTTGTAAAAAATAACATGCATTGTATTCAGCTTATGGTATACTGCTAAAGCAGAAAGGTACTCTCAAATCATGGTTTAGAGAATCCCCACGTTCTTCCATTGAAATGGTGTCCAGGATCCCAGTCTGTGTGCTGTCCTGGGTGAGGATGTATACGGCTACTCTTTGAAAGGAGTCTGTACCAGACTATCTGGACACAATTTGCAATGCGTAGCCTGCCCAGTGGAGCCCAAGCTCGTAGCTCCTCTTGCAGAGCAGGAAGAGTGAGCAAGGAGGAGAGCAAAAACAGCATAAAGAGGATCAGCCTCGTTTATTCAGTATGCTCAACACACAAAATGGCTGTATAACAGCTGTTTTTTGTGCCTGGAGTTCTTTCATTCTGACATTAAGAGAAATATGTAATTATTTTTGACTGAGAGTCAAAGTAGAGATGCAGTRTATAGCGTATGTAAGAGTATTATGTCAATGTGAGTGCATGTGTATATGTGCATAAATAGATTGCAGCTATGGATTTAGCAGCCACTCCCTCCCAGCCTTGCAACGTAGATTTTCTTGTTACCCTTAGGAGATTTTAGCTGATATTATGCAACTCACTACAGGTGTCTTCTCTAAAAATGTAATTACAGTTTACCAGACTCTCCCAGSTGGATTTTTCTCCACCATCTCTTCCACGGATTTAAGAACGAGCACTAAAAAAAAAAAAAGACACGACAGGAAAGTTATATTTTGACATGCATATGTATACTTCAGCTTTGCTATTGCTTTTGCTGAGTGGTTTAGGAGAAACTTTCCATTGGTCTATGCATTTGTCAGTCCATCCAGACAAAATGCCAGAACCGGGAAATTATAGGAGGATTGATGGGAATAAAACCTTAGAGACCTCATATGTACAGGACTGAGCTTTGAGCTGTTTGATACACAGCCCTTGAGACCGTATTGGCTCTATCATGCTAGAAGACAAGTTCATTTTCTGCATTTTTTTTTTTTTTCTCCTCTGGGGTACCACTGGAGCAATGCTCCAGTCAGCTTTTGTAAGGAAGGATAGTGAAGAGGCTGGTGTGAAATGCTGAGTAACACTGATTCTGTTCGTTTTAGCAAGAACTGGGCACAATGCAGGAGACATATTTTACTGGATAAACTTCCATGTGTATGTTTGTGGGCAAAATACAATACGGTACAACAAGAAACAGGTAGTAATTACATTAAATGTGGGTAGGGTTTTTATGTTAATAAAACATAAATTACAAGTGGTAGCTTGTAAAATGTTTTGATCCTGGTGGTCTGTCTGTTAGGCTGGTGTGCTTAATACAGGCAGATGATGCAGAATGATGATCGTACATCCTTGTGCTGATATATAAAGAAAGTGAAGCTTTGCTAAGAACCGCAAGACCTTCGCTTTGTGGACAGCCGTGAAGAAGGATGTCATGGAAATGACCCCCTTGGTCTGCAGCAGAAGGTGCCAGCCCTGCAGTTCTGCAGCAGATAGATACACAGAGTATTGTGCACCATAGCCTCAGGGGAAACTGTATGTGCTACTCTCCCTGTGGGAGGGAAGGCATTAAGATAATCTTTAGCTTTTAAAGGCAGGGGGCATTGAAGGAAACAAAAATTGAGCAAAGGTAGTTCTTGAATGATGAAGTGTGCAGATTCCCATGCCTGGGGCATCCTACTGCAGTAGCAGTGACAAAAACGGGAAAAAAGTGGTTTTGTCATATATGAAGAGTATGAGCAATACTCCTTGCTTATGTGCATGAGTAGGAAACTACATATTGCTAATGGGAACCATGAATGGTAATATACTAATCTTATTCCAGAAGTGGATATTTGACCACAGGAGTTGCCTAACAAAAAATGTCATTTTTTCTATTTAAAACTGTTATCCTAGAGTGTTAATCAAACCATTCTGTTAACATGATTCACGTGTCTAAAATACAGGAGTATATAACTACTCATTTATTGCTGGATTGTGTGCAGGCAACCTAGCATATAGGGACAGTATTCAGGAGTCTGCCCAAAGAAGAGTGTTTATTTGTAATCTCTGTTCTCCCTTGTAAACTCTCCCAAAGAAGAACATATGCYGCTTCCTTGCACTGCTCCTGAAGAGAAGAACCACAGAGTCACCTCTACCCGTAAAAGCAGCACAGAATCTGCTGTTCAGGGATAGTTTGTGCCCAAACTTTTTATAGAAAAACAGGTTACCCTTATTCAGAGAAAGTTCAAGATCAATCCTGTTGTGATGACCCTGTTTAAAACAAAGGCTTACAGTGGAAACTCTTCTTACCAGAACTTTAGTGGGCAATTCCAATGGTCTATATCATCTCATTCTAAAGTTGACACGTGTGGAATTTTTCCACTGATATCCTAAACTTGTGATTGGGCCTACAGCAGTCCTTGGCTGGGGGAGTGGGCGAGGTCAGTTGTCTCCAAACTGCTTTATTAAGAAGGAAGATGTTTTCCATGGGAAATCCTGAAAGGTTGCAACTGRCTCAAGTATCATACCAGGTATGACTGATGTTATCCTTATGCTAAATTCAAAACTCTGGGTCCTAGTGGCAAAAGAGAAGGAAGGGCACTTCTTGTTATTCATAGAATTGTAGAATCAGAATATCTAGAGTTGGAAGGGACCCATAAGGATCATTGAGTCCAACTCCCTGCTCCTCGCAGGACTACCTAAAGCTAAACCATATGACTAAGCGCACTCCTTGAACTCTGACTGGCTTGCTGCTGTGACCACTTCCCTGGGGAGCCTGTTCCAGTGACTGATCACCTTTTCGTAATGTCTAATCTGAACTTCCCCTGACGTAGCTTCATACCATTCAAACAACAATGTTCCTATTTTCTATGTAACCTAGACAAAAACTTGCTGTCTGGGAAATAGATTGAGGCAAAAATACTAAAGTTTTCTAATTGAATAAACACTTTGTAAATGACCAGAAGCTTGATATTTTCACAGTTAGAACAATGAAACAAAGTCTAAGGAGGATCTTGGTATTCTTGCTCTTTGTGTCTGCTAGTGATGAGAGYATGGAAAAAGGTTTGCTTTACTACAGCTTTTAGTATCTAGATGTTACTATTTTGGAAACACCCTTTGGCATTTGCAGATATGTACGCAGCTAATGAATGACTGGAAATTAGGAAGAATGAAGCTGGTGGAAAAAACGAGGCCAAACTGCATGTGTTTCTGAAAACCTTATGTCCTTATTTGTCCATTTATCTGTGACTCAAAATCTTTGACCCAGGAGGAAGTCAGAACCCTGCTGGGATATATCAGAGCAGGATCTTCTGAAGTCAGCTCTCAGATGACAAAGATCACAGGCCACAAAAAAATAGTTTAAGACTAATTTTACTAAATTTGTGACCTAGAGTCATTGGGCAGATTCAAAAACACTACTGTATTGGCCCCTGGGACTAACCCTGTTGCAGATGCACTTCAGAAATAGGTATTGTACCTAAGTTGTGGATATCCTTTGTCAGTTTTTGACTTGCTAAGATAGTCTCCTAGGCAATGATGAATTGGATAAGCTGTCAACGTACTCTGTCTTTCTGTTCCTRTGTCCACTGGTATTTCTTGTAGCACGTCAGGCTTCACCAGTATCTTCATGATACCTGAATTTCTGTGGTTGATAGAACTCAAGGGGAGAAAATCTTCGGGATTAGTCATTAGGACTCCTGAAGAGTATTTTCGAGAAAGAGCAAATCCTTTCTCCGTTGGATACTTTGTAGTCTCTTTGAATGTTTTTTTTTTCATTTCTTGAAAAACAAAAATAGGTTTGTGGGATCATCTATGACTCAACATATTTCACATAGGACCTGGATCCAGAAGTCTTTCTAGGGTGTTTCTTTTCTTTCATGAGTTCTCCACTGAACAGCTCAAATTCTGTGGCCTCAGCTACCTCAAAAGTATCAAACAGATGATAAGGTCTACCTAAAGCATTTTGGGGTATACAAAGGACAAGAGCTATGCTGGTTTTGAAGATTTTATGTATGTAATATTTTTTTGTGATAAGGAAGAGAGTTGAGCTGGTAATCAATAAAAGGAGAACTCTGAAATCTCATGTTACAGAGTTCAAGTCTGTATCCCAGTTCCCTCAGCTTTTGTGCTCTGCAGATACAAAGGCTTTGTRCCTCAGTGTTCACAACAGGAACTAAACAAATGTGTCTCCTTTACTTCTAGTAGTTGTTTGTCCTAATAGATTTAGAAGGTAAGCTCAATACTATCTGGACTAGGAAACAGAGCATGGCCTTGGGGAAAAAGAAAATGTGTCTCTAACTGAGCAGAGGTGAGAGGTTGGCCCTCAATATGTTTGGCAGTCTAAATGGACCTTTTAGAAATGTAATTAAGCACACCACTTAATTTCTTCACATATGTGAAGAAATATCTATCTGTCTGTCTGCCTGTATTTATCTGCACGTGTGCTTAGTACAGTGTCTGTTACTGGGAGGAATCGGAGATGGAGTCTGAAGTTGTTCATGCTCATGAGAACTTTAGAGAGACAGATATTATCCAACGCTAGTGTTAGGGAGGAAGTCACAGTTGTTGGAGACTGGGTTTCTTGCACAGGGGGTGCAGTGGGGGGAAGCAAAAAGGCAGGTGTGTGTGCTTATAAAAGTGTACACTTCCCAAGAGCATAAATAGAATTTAAAGCTATGTGTGTCCATACATACGCCAGGCTGCTACTGTCACCTGCTATAATACTGTACAAAAGTCTATATATGTTAGTGTCCGCTGTAGTAAAGTTTGGATTTCCATTTCTGTTCTAACTTGCTTCTCCCAGTTACTCATAATTTTCTTATAGACACTTTTAGGGCTGAAATTATCAGGATTTGTTCTGGGTGTAAAGAATATTTCTTTCTTCTTTGGAGCTGTTTCTGTCACTTAATCATGAGATATCTTTCCTACATGTCCTAATGAAAAATACTCCACTGCAAATAAAGTTAGTCAAGTACATCTCCTGCAGTGGCTGTCCATAACAGAAGAGAAGCAACAACACATTAATAGGCCGAGTGTGCAATCATTGTCCTATCACAGCAAATTATACCATTAGTCCACCTTATCTAATCTCTTTGCTCCAGACTGGCTAACAACAATTGCTTCTCAGAGCAGAGCAAAAAAATCTTTCATGAGCAAATATGGAATAATGTTGCTCATACAGGAAAATTCTTTTTCTTCTTGTATGTCCTCTGTACTTAAAGAACAATGAATTAACATCATAAGAATTCAAGTATCTTTTTTTTTTTTTCCCCCAGAAGTGGTCTTTGGGTGGTCTTATATGTACACAAATATCAGATCAGTTTATAAACTGAACTCTTGGCTCAATCACATGCAGTGGGAAGGAGTTCCACAGGTTTATTTAACCTGCATACAAATATCATTTTTCAGCTTTTAAAAATTTCTGTCATTCATTTAAGTTATTAAGTTTTGTTTGTTTATTCATCTGGTAATAGAACAAGACAGATCATGTGTTCTTACTTGCTTTGTGATCTTTCTATATAATCTTTAAATCTTTGTAATAATCTTTATGATTATGTTATGATCTTTCCATCATGTCTCTCTTTTACTTACACTATTCATGCCCCAAAGAATTTCAATATATTCAGTGTTGCTTTTAGTGGAAGTTTTTCCACATTTCTGCTAATCCCATCATTGATTGCTGAACTCCTTCTACCCCTGCTAAATTTTTCTTGAGATATACAGATATTTCAGAACTGAACACACTGTTCTCAGTGGAGGTATCTGATTTTACTGTCCCATGCCTGGTGCATCCAAAAATATAATCTGCTTTAAACAAATCCTGTTGCATTCTGTGCTGGAAATATGTTGTCTTTCATTGCATGTCTCTTCCCATGTCCCCCTTCATACTGATGCCCAAGTATCCTAGCATGGTTACATTTAACTTAGACACCAGTAACGTATTTGATTGGTTCAAATTATTCCTTCTAATATACATTTTCTTGGATTCATTTGTCAATACTGAATTTCACCTGCCTGCTCAGCTAGCTTTAAACCTCTCTGGCATTCCTGATGGTTCTTTGGCTGGTCTTTACTGGCATGAATTCTTTTATGCCCTCTGCAAGACCAGTCCCGGTTTGAAGTTAGAAGACCCAGAGGTAACTTTTGTTCTGTTAAATGGCCTGTTAGTACCTCTAGCTTGTTTTCTGTCTCTGTCCATTTCTAATCTATGACTTTTCTGCCTCTGCGTTAGGTGGCTACATTAAGTGGTTAGGCCAATTCCTGCTTTGTTAGCCGAGAGAGAAAAACTCCAGCTCTGAATTACCCTGTGAAAGAATTCATTTCCCCCTAATATTAAGAGAGCAAAGGAAAGAAGCATCCAGTTTACCCCTGTGTCACATTGCCCGTCTCTTCAGACAGCTGCCTCTTGTTGCTTTCCCGCATTTATTGCTATACATAGTGACCTGGGGTGCAAATACCCGAAGGCAGTTAACTATTCGTTAAGCCTGAAGAACAGAAATAGCTAATTAGCCATCTATCTGCAAATATTTACCCCAGATATTCATTTGCTGGTGCAAAACAGGAGATGTTGTTTCTGCATGTGGACTACAAGGCTGAGGCATAACTCAGATGGACTCTCTGTAGTGTGCTCTTTTTATACTGTTCAGTGCCAACTTTAATGTATTATTGATTGTTATCAAGGTACACCATGAAATACAGATGGGATGTCTGTTGTGGTTGTACTCATACTGTGGGAGCTGTGTTGACTTTTGGATTGTTCTGGCCTTCACGCTGCTTGACATTAAAACCTTTCACATTAGGGTTTAGAAGAGAAAGAAATATAGAGTAACTAAGTTACCCTGTATGTAGTGTGAAGTAATGTGAAAATATGATGCCAAATGCTCTCCCCACCAAGTCAGCACAAAATTTGAAATGAAATACTAATTTCAGAACAAGCCAGGAAGTTCCCGATTCCCTGTGTGAGTATATACAAACACCAGTTTAGAGTAGTCACCACCTGAATTTAAATTAGCTGTGCTACCTGCCAGTGGTGAAGGAAGTGCTAAAAGCAAAGGGATTAGGGGTCTGAATTTCAGAAATGCTGAGTGCTAGCGGCTCCTGTTGATTGCGTGTGTTTAGCATCCCGGGGTCCAAGGTCACGCTGAGGCGGTGACCGACTCCTCTGTGCTGACTGCCAGCCTCCGTCCTTGCACAGTCCTCTTGGTTGGATGTATTGGCTAGTTTGAAATACAAAAAAATTGCTTCAGAGGATCAATTACTGCTGAAATGTCACTACTGAACCCTGTAATACTGCTAATTAGTTAAAGCAAGAGAGGCATGTTGATATGCATTTATCTTGGCTGTAGCTCACTGAATATCTTTTCACAAAATTAGATTTGAAATACTTTAGATTCTCTCCCCTCCCTCTTTCTGGAAAATTAAAGTACATAACTGTTGTTTTTTTCCTTTTTTATTTCCTATGCCCTGTATAATGAACTACTTCTAAATGGTTCTCACTATCTCCAGCAGTTTGCATCTTAGAATGGTTTACTTCTGTTTAAAACTCTTAAAGAGGGTATTAGTCATTGGAGAAAACTTGAAATAAGGAAACGTATGACAAACACATGGTCACAGGACAGCCCTCTCTAACTTCAGCTCAGCTCCCTTTCTGCCATTAATGGAGCAAAAGAAATTGGAGATTTGATGCAAGTTCCCTGCCGTGGGGGAGGGCAGGGTTACTCTGCTCATGTCAGGGAGTCCCCGGCTGGCAGAGGGCCAGCTCGGTGTGCACTGTTCTTCCCACCACATGCCACACAGGGGATGTGTCGGGAGAAGGACCAGGAAGGGCAGTAGCTAGAGCACACCTAAGTGTGTCTGTGATGARAGTGAAATCCCCCCTCCACAGGGAGCCATGGGGAGCTCCCAGGTAGAGCCAGCACGGGGGGAATGCTGGTGACTGCAGGAAGCTTTTTATCTGGGACAGAAAGGCAGCGGCTGCTGTCACAAACTGTAGGGTGTGACTGCAGTCCTGCATTTTGATCCCTTGCTCAGGTAGGTTCCATTTCTCACGTGCTCACCTTGCAGGGAGCCTGGCTGGGCTGTGTCAGGGCATTCTGGGCTTGATGAACTATGGCAGTTGTTTCCAAGCACCGGCTGTTCTTTTTAGTTGCTAAAACATATACCAGGCTCTCATTCACACACCCCATCCCCCAACTTTTCATCTAGCATTTAGGTTTTGGTGGGGATTATTTCCTCAGTTTGCCACAAAGATAAGCTATTCAGCTGCCAATGGTGTGAGCAGAGTCCATGAGGTGTTTTCTTTAGTATGAGATAGGTCATATTGTTAAACAGAAGTCTAAACATTTGCAAAGATACAGGAAAAATACAGGGTTTTTACTGGTTGTGTGACTTTTTATCCTCTGTAGAATTTGTTTGAAGCTTTAAAAAAAATTGTTTGTTTCCTATTAAAATGGTGATGAGAGGAAAGAGACGGGGAGAGTGTGGGCCAAATCCGTCTTTGTTGTAGTATCGCTGATCTTGGTAGTGTTACTCCAAGAATGGAGTTGGCCCAGGAGTTTTCCAAAATGACAGTGTTTCTTAACTCTGTCAATTGACTGGGACATGGCTCTCCTGTGGTTTGACTACTGTGGTTTGTCACTACTGTGAGAAATTATCCAGTTCAAAAAGTTCTGTTATTTGGGTAATTTCTTGCTGAAATTGATGGTTACTGTTTCTGTTTTTCTCCCGAAGTTTATTTCTAGGGTTTTTCCATTTGTTTCTGGTGCTCTAGAGAAAAGGCAGAGTCAGAGAGACTGCTCTGCAAAGAGGGTGTGAAAAAGAGGAGAGGATTTGAGTTTGGAAGTGTTTTCCCTCTCACCAAAACAGCCCCCCTGTTTGATACAGAGTGTGTGTTGCTAGAACGAAATCCACCTCCTAAATACCTTTTACAGATCAAAACAGGTTACTGGGTATTGATAACCATGACATACTTTGTAAGCATACACACTAGGTCACCTCATCCATAGCCTGTTTCTCATTCTAAATTATTCCACATTTGTGAGCATTTTTCAAGCAGCTACTATTTAAAACCAGAAAGCCTCCACCCTGAAAGGCCCCAACCTGTCAGAAACATTTCCTCTCTTGCCTCAAGCTTGGAATTTCACTCCAAAACGCCAGCTCCCTCAGGACTGTGCATAGTGTCATCCTTGCCTCATGGTTTACTCTCTGCAACCTCAGTTGCGCACACATACGGCCAGTGTTTACCACCTCACCACGTTCTTCTTCTTCCTGCTCTACCAACATCTCTATGTGTCTATTTTCGCAGTGCCATCTATGTCTGGAATGGTGTCATTTCTGCAGTACTTAGCCCAATTTCACTCTTGCCAGGCCCCAAGCTCCTTTATATTTTTTTCTCTTTTCTGCCAATAATCTTTCCCACTTTCTCTTGTGTATACATTTGTGAGTGTTTGTGTACATTATAAAATATGCATTTCTAATTATTTGGGATGAGTGGGATAAAGGTTTTATTGTCTCGAGCTTGAGTTGGCTGTGTTGTTTTAAGCAATAAAGACAGAAGAAGGTATGCTGACCATCCCACAGGAAACTATCATGTGTTTTGAACCTCCTGCATATTTTGCAGTAGGAAAAATATGTGAGAAATTTGTAGCGCACTCTTTAACTGTATCAATACTCTTTTTTTCATATGGCTGCATGTACCAGGCCAAGCTCCACTAATACTAAGGGGAAAAACACTGCTGTGATTTTGTGACTAATATATTTTAGAAATGTCTTACATTTTTCCTATAATAGCTTTTCCATACATAATAGTGTTTCAGTTTGAAGGTCTGACATCTCAAAGCCTATCAGAGCTAAAAACAAGGGCTAGCATTCTGTTGGAAAGCTGGAAACTTCCCACCTCCAGTGCTATAAAACTCCTTTTTCAGACTCTCAGATCAGAAGACTAACACATCATTGGTAGAAGGTCCATCCTGGGTGTTGGCCCAATGTAATTTGAAAGGCAATTTTTCCATTTGAAAGGAAGCAAGGAAAAAGACTTGATGGTGGTTTGCAGCAAAACCARACTAATGACAGCTGATTTAAGCTATCTGGGCTGGGAGCATTAATAATAACCACCCTTGGAGACAATTTTAGGTCTGGTTTCAAGCACAGAGATTATGTTGACACCATCTTCTAGGACTGGCTTGAGACTTCTCTAAAGACCATACTTCTCTACCTTCCACATGACAGGTGTAGAAGTGCATCTTGGAGGGTCAGAGCATTCTTTGTGAAGGTTGCAGGACCTGTGCTGGGTTCACACTGGCAGTCCGAAATCTTCCATGTGGCATCAATAGGGCTGGCATGCCAGCAAAATACAGCATATAAGAGCTCCAGACCATGGCCTTGCAWTCTGTTTTAGGCATAACCAGTGGGGCAAATAGAAATAATTATCTGGCTATATAAAGGTGTCAGACCAGGGGTTTGATATTCTCAGCACATATCCCAGTGAGACTCTGTGTTGTCGTTTAGAAAGGATTAAGATTTGGCCCAACTCAAGCAAAAGGTAAATATTCCATTGACTTTGGTGGCACTAAGATCTCATACATGACACTGTTAAATCTATGCTATATAAAGCTCTGTGTATGTGCATGTGTATATAATATATATCACAAGCGTGTACAAATGTGTTTCTGTATATTTTAGCCAATTGTATAAACTAAGTGTGTTTAAACCATCTAATATGCAGATGTCTGGAATGAATGAACTAAAAAGTCTGGGTAGTGGTAAAATATTCAGAGAATGTAATGGGGGCACATTTAGCACAATTGTAATATTGAGAGTTTTTGTTCCATTTATCAGGTGCCTTCCTCTACTGTAAAATCATGGCTTTTTTTTCTCGTTACATCAGTTTTCAGCTACAAATGTTTTACATTATAAAACTGTGTAAAACAGACTAAAAATTGGGAAGTCTAAGAACAGATAAGCTAAAGACTTAAGTGCTTTGGGCTAACTTCTCTTACCAGCTTTCAGAGATACAGAGGGAGACTGTATTTGAAACCCCTCATCAGAGCAAAATGAATGTTTTAGCATTCTCAGACATAATATCAGGCTAACATGCTCCCTGACTGACATCCAGTGCATACTGTATAATTGCCAGCCTGCTTCTCTGAGTGCCTTGAAGATTACATTTTTTTAATGTCCCAATATTAATAACCAGATGTGATCTTCTTCCTGCCCAGGGGTCAAGCTAGCTGGCCAGGTCAGGCTGTTTGTCTGTGTGCACAGACTGTGAAGTCTATTCAGAATGACAGGTATGGGGCGGGGTGGGTAGGGTGTTAACCTCAAGACCACCAAAAGGGACTTCTCCCTGCTGGGAACAAAGACCAGCAGGAGCTTCAGCCTTTTTCAGTGCTCCTTGGATTTTAACCAAGTGAACAAAAGATGATGCACAGCTGAAGAAATGCTCTTCACAACTGATACATAATTTAAGATGTTCAGTTACAAACAACCGGATACGTATTCGTGATTTTGTTTGAGCACAGTCCAATTATCTGCAGTCAGTTAATATTTTTGTATGCGTAGTGCTGCTTTATACGTTGAGAAGATGCTCAATTGCTGGTGTTCAAATACATGCTAGCCTTGAAAACAGCCCTAGCACTTAAAGAAATAGCATTAAAACACCAGCAGTTGCTATTGGGTGTTTTGCGCCTTCTAGTTAATATTTGCCAGTTTATGTGTAGAATTATTTTATAGTGGATAGTATGATAGAGTTTTGTTAAACATATGTTATAAAACTATTTACTCCTCGCTCTCTCTTTTTGTTAGGTAAAAAAATTCAAAAGAAGCAGCTATTTGTTTCCTAATTGATTTTCTACGTTAGTTGTTCATTGAATAGATAAGTAGTGCCTGTGATATTTGATTACAGAGCAAGGCACCCATTTAACCTTCCGTTCCTTCCTGGCCAGGATTTCAAATACAATACAACGTACCTCCCTTAGGCTCAGTAGGATTAGACTGCTAGCAGTAATCCCTGATGCTATGAAATAGACCTGATAGAACTTCAACTCACTTGTTTAGGATTATGCTCATGAATTTCAGCTCATCTACTTGCATTAACCCTTTGGGAACTTGTGTGGGTTATGCTGCTATAAATAATAATAAATATTATAATAAACAATGGCAGATACATATCAAAACCTATTAACGTGTTTTAAGGAATTCGCTTCTACTTGGTGATCAAAATGTAAAATTCACATTGAAATGAAATTAGACACTGTAGTACAAATCCTCAGAGTTTCTTTTAATTTTAACGTTCAGAAGTCTTTTGCAGTTCAACAGTATCTTTAAACAGTTCAGTCTCAATTTATGCATTGATTCTTAAAAATTATTTTAATGAATTTTAGTTCTCAAGATTGCACTGAAAGAGCAGACAACTGATATCTGCTAACTGTAGAGCATTGGTGCAGAATCTCCCGGTATAATGACTTGAATGCAAGCATGATCCTAGGGTAAAGAGGAGGGGTACTGGTATCTGAGTTATCACTTTCTGGCTTTTCTGCTGATAGCAACAATCCTGATAAGGGCAATAGTGACTTTTAATGACTTATGCCCCAATCAAAAAACAGAGTGAGAGTGCCAGACCATTTCTGATGGACCGCTAGACAGCTGGCAGGCAAAAGCATTGTAATCACTCCATATTTGAACTACTCTTTTGAATTGGTGACTTCTATTTAAATGCAGATTTTTAATCTGGCCAAATCACTGTAGGGAATAACCCTGTACTAGCAAGACGGAACAGATCTCTTCTGTCTTTCATTTTCAGGATCCTAAAAACCACCAATGAAATAAATATCGTTTCCTCTTACCAGTCCCTTAAACTGTTCAACCTTTAGTGGAAAGACTCATTAAATATTTATGTGCACAACTAATTGTAGTAATTATTGAAATGAATATATATATATATGTTTTAGAATATTTGAAGTCAATGACAATGAAAAAATGTGGAGAGTTTGACTTGGGAACTCTAACCTACTCTCACTTTCTTGGCAGAAGATAGAGTCAAATTAGGACTGACTGAATATGCACATTCAGGCATCAATTGATGAAACTACTGTCCCTTCAGTATACCTGCATGTGGAGTTACTATATTTAAAAGCAAGATGTGCTACTAGCTGCACTTGATGACACAGGCATCAGGGCATTTCTTTACCCCTTAGACACCATTAGAGGCATGCCTATTATTGTAGATCTGTCAGATACTCTTGATACATTTGATGATAAAGTGGTATTGATGAATAGCTGAAGGCGATGAGAGCAATAAATGAAGTTACTCTTGAGTGACCGCATTCTTTTTTTGCAGGAGGACTCAGGAGTGGGGGCAGTTTGGGGTGGTTGTTCATCAGCCCAGTGGGTGCACTCATGTGCTCCCATGTGGAGTATTGCTGAGTTCTAGTCTGTCACCCTTCTTGATCAACATATGCCCAAGGCCATTATGGGAGAATCATCTGTGCTTGAGGTGGGGGCGTCTCCAAGATGCAGATGATTTTCATCTGCACAACTATTTCATCAGACTTGGGTGGTGAAATCAATTGTTTGACTCAGTATCTTGCCGGGCTTGGGGTTTGGATATACCAGCTGTGTTGTAAACTGAGGTTATGCTGGTGGGATTCAACAGTTAGTAGAAATGGCCAAGGCAGCATCGTGTAGCTGTCCCATAGTCACAAGCCTTGCTGGATTCTACGTTTGACTACTGAGGTAACCCAAGGAGTGATAAGCATGCCTTCATCATTTATATATGGCCGAGTGCTAAATGGATGGGTGTTGCTTCTCTTTCAGATCAGCTTCTCTCAATTTCTTTTGTTTTAGAAATATCTTCCAAAAAATTGTGCTCAGTCCTGCTGCTGCTGCTCAACCTACAGTCATTTGCAATATTTAATACATTTAAACTTTTGTGCTCTGTTGGTTAGTTTTGGTTTGACACATGGTATATTTCTGTTCCCTGATTGATTGCAAATGTACCATTAGAAATTGGCTGTTTCGTGAATGCTCAGTTTACACATTCAGGATGTGCTTTCCTCGGATATTCTGCAGTATGCATTTAAACATAGCTGTTTCTGAAACAAATTCCTTGCTTAGGTCAGCAGATTTAGTTCATAGAAATTAATGGAAAACAAACAGCCAAGAGGTGGGGCATGGAAGGAACTAATTCAGGAATTTAAGATGAATATATCCAGTATTTTCCAACTCTCCTTCCGATGCTTTAATTCTAAACACAGAACTTAGTGGCCCACACTTTGCCACCTTCAGATTTGATGGGAAAAGAGAGGTAAACCTCCAAACTTTTGGGAGATTTGAGCTGCCAGGAATATAGTGCTCTCTTCATTAGCCAGTGCCTTTGACAGCAAGTATTTTGCAGCTGCTGTCCCAGATCTATTCCAACTCTCACAACTTGTTCCTAGTTGCAGTTTCTCTCTGTTTCAACATATAAAGACTTAAATGAGTCAGACTGATTCTGTCTGAAAACCTCACTTCACATATGTAATTCAGATCAGCTAGCAGTACCCTGGGCTTAATCTCAAAGATGCTGGAAGCTTGTGTTTTCAGAGAGTGGTTGGCAAATGCAGCATCTGCTTTCTCGCTTTCTTGATCAAAGTTTGTAATTTTTGATCGTTCCACCACATAGCAAAGTGCATTTGTCTTTCAGATTCTTACAGGATAAAGGGAGTAAAGGGTGCCCATGGTGGGAAAGTTTGTTCTTAGGCAAAAAGAAATTTTGATGGCTTGGATATAAATACTATTTATTAATGTGCTTTTACTTGGCAAAGCTGGTGGCTTTTGTGTGTGCGTGTGTGTAGGAAGGGAATCTTATTAAGTCTAAATAAATAGACTGTAGGAACCATGGTAATACTTTACACTTCTGTAAAGCCTTTATTCAGAGGCTTTCAAAATGTTTTAACAATGTTAATTAAATTCAGTGCTCCTCCATTCTGTGTTAGCCTAAGTGCATATAGGGCCATCTTCATGTACATACTGGTAGGCTGGAAGGAAGCTTGTGTTTAACTGTGTGCAGAAGCATTGCACTGCAAGTATTTTCAAGGCAGGTGGGGAAAAAAAAAAAAAAAAAAGCTGTGTTCAAGTGAAACTGCACAGGGAATTGCCTGTAGGTAGGCAAAACATAATTACAAGTTGAAATTTGGCCAAGACATTTGTCTTAACACTCTTCCTCCTTTGAAAAAAATGTGCCACGTACTTAATAACTTTATTAAGTACAAGCAGTTATGAAATCTGTTCTTTGTTTCAACCAAAAGAAAACATTTCCTAACAGGACGGTGCTGTTAAACACCAAGCTAGGGCACTGACTCATTACTAATTTAGACAGAGAGCACCATCAATGAATTACCAAAACTCTTTTTTGTAGCACTGGTGTTTTCCTTGGAGATCTCCCCTCCAAGTACTGACCCTGCTTTAGCCTGCAAGATCTGAAGGGATCACAGCACAAGGTGGTATGGCTTAGGGCTGTATATAAAATGATGAAGGATAGAGTGAAACCCAGCCATGTGCTCCCTTTACTCAACACTGTAGTAGGAGAGGGAGGTGGCGTTCAGTGAAACTCAGAGCTACTCTTGTTTTCTGCAGTAAATAATCAGCCTGTGAAATTCACCGCTGCAGTGGGGGGGTTATCCGGATAAACAGTTTATCAGGACTTTTAAGAAGGATAAGGCGATGAACATTAATGATGTTTCTGATTATGTGGGCTGAAACAAAAAGATACAAGAACGTTTGGTTCTCTATTATTATTGTTAAAGTCAGGATATAAGCAGACTGTCTTCCAGGGTCAGGCAAGGATCCCTCGTCACACTGCACACTCATTTAGGCTCTCTAAGGGCTTGTGTTTGTACCCTGCTTTTCTGTGAATCTGATATTAGCTACTTGCACAGACAGCATGTCGGAATAGCTGGGCCAAGGGTATGATTCATAGTATTACTCCCGTGTTTCCATCTCTCTGTCTCCCTCAGTGACTGTTCTCAGAGGACAGCATTAGACTGCAAAAATGAATATGAGAACTGAGTGTTTCAAATGTAAATAAGATACCTTTCTATTGGCAATTTTAGCCTTGCTAAGGCAAGGTACTACTCCAGCAGTAAACAACCAAATCCCCATGTCTGGGTTATTTTTTTTTATCTTTGTCAACTTACCACTCAGCGTGGGAGAGGAGTGTCTGCGTCATAATTAGTGTTTCATTTATTTAATTTGGAAGTACAAACAATAGGCAGAAAGGGCCATTTGGCAACTAATTAATTTGCTTCTGCTCAAAGAACATGACAAAAAGTTTCCCTTCAGATGAGCATTCATAGACCTGTGGACTTGCATTTTCACAGTTGAGTAATAATTTATCAGCATTACTCCATAGATAATTTGATATCATAAGTACAGCATGTAAAGGTACAGACTTTGAATATGTTTTTTAAACTCAGATGACTACTTGAAACACTTTATAGATCATTCTAAAAGCAGTTATGATTCAGTACCACACAGCATCTCTCCACGTTTTTAGGAAGCTCAACAATTTTATTCCACCTCTTGGAAGAGGACGGGGCATCTGCTGCCTGGCTCCTGTGGTAGCTAGTTTCTGCAGAATCCACACGGGACCACGTGAGATATAGCTTGGCTCTGGTTACTGTTTTGCTCTGCAGTTTTGTTGGCATCGCAGTAACATGTTAACTCTGTGTGGTAGCCGTTATTAATTGTTCGGTGCACTCCGCTCTGAGCAAGGATTAGGAAAACAAACTCCAGTGTTGTGATCGTTATTATCAGAATAAACAATCCAGACCCGCCGAGGTTGTGTCCAGATTACTCTCTGGGTCTTGCACGGTGACTCTCCAGCCCTGGCTAGTCAATCTCTATGTGGAAACCAGGTCTGAAAGGGAATGGGGGAAGTGGAGGTAAGATGGTGCACTGCAGGGATTTGTCCCGATACAGAGCTGGGAGGTAGCCGGGCATGCGCTTGGACTCTGCCTGGGAAGTACTACTGGTTTCTGTAATGCAGACAGAGTGTGAGAGAGCAGAAGATTTGGATTGCAATAGAGGGATCAATCTTCTTTAGGGAGGGGCATATTGTTGAGCATGGTATTTTTCACTTTTCCATATTTCCCCTTTCCCTGCAGAGCATTAATAATGTACTGGAGAATTCCCGGATTTTAGGATGTCAGTGGGCCTTGACAAAGAGCTGTAAGAGGGAAAAGTGTTGCTTGACCCAAAAGAACAGGAAAGCTTCTTCCAGTAGAAAGGAAGAAAACACATTGATTATTTGAGGAAAGACCTCAAAGGGAAAATTGAGATGCAATTTTTGCCAAGCAGCCAGGCTGCAATAGTAAGA
Organism: Phoebastria nigripes; assembly: GCA_035582835.1. NCBI lineage: Eukaryota > Metazoa > Chordata > Aves > Procellariiformes > Diomedeidae > Phoebastria > Phoebastria nigripes. The sequence goes on from JAYKAV010002803.1 coordinate 496,780, forward strand.
ACTAGAGTAAAAAATGTTGGCCTGAACAAAGCTATGCAGACCCCGGAAGGTGAACTCATGGGGAAGCCAGTCAAAGGCTTTCAAATAAAAGCTTCTTCAAATAAAGTCCAAATAGCAAGAGAAACAAGATTACTGCAAAGTAAAGATGAGAATGAAACAGTTTTATTAATGCTGTTCAGTGAATAAACTAACATTTAATAGTTTTTTATCATATCTTCCTCACATATCTCTGCAAAGAACTGTGGTTAGTAATACTGGTATTATAAGTTAGCTAATTGTAAATATTAATTGTAATAACATTGTAGTGTAAGCACTATAATGTACCTGTTAAAGTCAAATATCCTTGTAGAGGAATCATTTTTTTCTTTGTTATTTCTAGTCTTAGCCAGAGGTGAGTAGAAGGGGGAGGGGAATAAGGATTATTTTAATCCCCAAGTCAGACATGGGTATGTGAGTGGACACCGGCATGCAGACCAACTAAATCTATTATTCTGAAGCAATGTACAGTAGCTCCTAGTATGGACAATGATAAATAACATTGACCTAAAACGGGAATGATTTTAAGCCACCTTCACTTATCCAGCTTTATGGAGATCTGAAAATAGAAGCTGATTTGTCTTTGCATCACTCTGTATATATGGCTCATTAAATGATTTAATACAATTAGAAGCAAGACGTCCATTCTCTTAGACACTTATTTTGCCTTATACACTGCCACAGTAAGTTACAATAAATTGAAAATAAACTTGGTAATAACATTAAAAACAGAATGTAAAAATAGTATTTACTTTTATTGATCACATCCCCAAAGATCTGATCCAAAGCCCTTCAAAACAAACATGAGTGTTTTTTACTTGCTCCTTTTTACAACTGTCCTTTGAATCAGGGATTCAAACCTGAAATAACACAGTGGCATTTGTGGACAGTCTCAGAGAGAAATGAAAGATTCACTAGATACTGACACAATCAGGTTGGGTTTTTTGGGTTTTTTTTGGATGTTGTGTGGGGTTTTTTTTGTTTGTGTTTTGTTTGTTTGTTTGTTTGTTTTTTGGTTTTGTTTTTTTTTTTTTCCTTCCTGTAACAGTGGTACTTCTAGGTTTAGCTTGAAGGATTTCAGTAGTTCAGGCAAAGAGGAAGCTTTTGTCTCTAGGGCTCACAGTTTAGCCCCTTCAACAGAAAAGGTTCAATTTCAGAAATATTTTTAAGCTTTTTAATAATAAGCGATGAGTCAGGCTTTTAGAAAATATGGCTGATGTAGCCACTAGGTAGTAATATAAGGAAATAAAAAGTCTCTCCTCAACCATCCCTTTTGTGTCATACAGCAGTACTAAGTGGAGTTTCTTCTATAAGTGCATGTCCAGGTCAGATTCTCTTTCCCCTCAGTGACTGTGATGAGAGTCAATCTTCCAACTGTTAAACAATATCATGGTCCCCAAAAACTCAGCAGGGAAAGCTCAGCTAATATGAGACATGCGCTAATAAGAGACTGTTTTTGCTTTTTTTTATATATATATATATATATTTTTTTTTTTTTTTTTAATACAGGTGCCAGATGACATATCCAAATAAGCACTTTAAAAATGCTTGGTAAAAGTTTATTAATAGATGTCACTACTGCAAGTCCTATTGCATGCCCCTTTGAAAAAAAGTGATCACTTATTAGAGACTAGAGACAGAACATTTACTTGAATAAAATTATTAATAAAACACATCAAGACTTGTTTCTATTAGTATTGGTCCATGAATACTTCATGTGCTAATTTAGGGCTTAGAGATATTTAGTCATACAAGCCCTCCAGTCTGAAATAGGCATGTACCTTATTATTATTATTTAAACACTGGCCTTTAATGTTTTGAATATATTTATAAAACATACTTGTCCTCTTCATAAAATTAAAAACATCTGCTGCAGCTTTTCCGTTAAAATGTTGTGGGCATGCAAGTCTGTGATAGGTCAGTCTGCCATTTTGAATGGCAATTAAGCTGACAGTGCACCCTGTACCAGTGAGACTGTGAAAACAAACAAAAAAGGCAGATGGTTCATTTAGTTTAGTAATTGTAATTTGTTGTTCATTAAAAGTAATTCCCACACAGGCATTCTCTATGCAGATGGAGTATATGGAAAATTTTATTCCGCCAACCTGTCCTAATAATTATTTTTGTTAGCGTAATTTGCACCGACATTTGATAGGCAGTTGATTAGAGCAGTATGATTTCGTCAGAATTAAAATTAATTGCAAATTTTGCTGCTTTCATTAGTCTGCTTTTATAACTATCATGACCAAGCAGCAGGGGTTTGGCTCTGAAATACCAAATATCACAGCAGCATTTGTTGGGTGTTTTTTTCTTTTTGAGATGGTTGAACCTTTTAATTGAAGGGTTTGTGTTTGGAAGAGGTTTTTTATACCTACAGAAGATGAAAATTAGTGGGGAAACTATTTTAAGATGATTCTAAAATATGCTTTGAATGGAGGAATGTGCAGAGTTAAAAAAACAAACTCAGTTAGTTAAGCTTGAGATGTTTTTCAGTCTTCTTAAATGTAGTGATAGCATTGTAGCTCCACACATCCTGATAAGTAGAAAGAAACCTTATGGTCAGTTATAAAAATGTCCTTACAGGTGAAAAACATATTGTCTAATAGGTTTTATACAGGGATTTTTTTCCCCTTTAGAGTATAAAATTAYGTTAAATCAACTTCAAAAGAAGGAAACTAGAGCCCTCTTGATGATTATAATTACAGAGCTGCTCAGTTTGATAATCATGATAAAGTTGTTCTCTCCTAGATGGCTTAAGTTACAAAATAATTCTTCAAAAATAAATATTAGAACATCTTGGTACAAATGTAGACAGACAATTCTCAAGGCAAATCTGAAGGGCTGAGTGCAGCTTAGATATTTTACCTCACTGCATATGGTGTAGCACTTCTATCAACCTCCAATATTAGAAAGTAGGTAAATGCTGGATGTAAAATCCACAATGCAGTTCTATGAGCTTCAGTTTGCTTTTAGTCTTTTATGTCCTGGTATATTGGTGGTTGATCTGTTGGGTTTTTTTTTTCTCCATTGCAGTATAATATTGGTAAGGCAACAAAGCGGACAAGGGAGGGTTGACGTCCTTGTCCTATTCAAGTCAAGGGCAGCTCCATCATTAATTTCAGTTGCACCATGTAACCTATGGAAAACCCTAATATTTTAGAGAAGCAGCCAAACAGTATAATTGGTACTGTCTTACAGCATGAAGTAACATTCTAGCATAAGTAACTTTTCTTTTAGAGACTAGGGATGTTTTATGTTACAATTTTGCTTCTTCTGAGGTACAGTATCCACTGGGGTGCAATTCCCCTTAGAGTTGCAACTGTTTAAGTCAGAGCATGCTTGACCTACTAATTTTCAGTTATACATTTTTCTCTCAGAATCTTAAATTTTTAGAATTACCTATATCTAGGAATTAGGCTGGGAAAAGTAAAGAAATTCTGGTTTATAACTCGACTCTTGTTTCTGCAAAATATGAACAAGACAGTGTTTATTGTAGTCAGAAAAATAGTTGGCATGATTGTGCGTAAGTGAAGAATCTCTGGATTGTCTCAAAGTGTTAGCTGCCCATTTGCAGACAAGCAAGCTTTTAGTGTGCAATTTAGGTCAATGGATAGAGGGGAGAAGATGTGTTTAGGCGACAGATTTTAAATCACCATAATATAAATATGCTTCCCTTTTCATCCGGAATTTGCTTTCTTTCAAGGTAATTTAGTGGAGCAGACATGCACTTATGCCTGTCTTTGTAATTTTAGGGATTAGGATGGTGAGGATTAAATGCTGACCCTTAATCTTCAATATCAACTTTAAGAGCAAAATATAATATGCAAATGGAATACATTCATTTTGTGTTTATATATTTTAATCTCTGTAATTTAGTTTTAAGAAGATGGAAACTCATCTTTGCCTTATTTATTTTGAATCCCAAAGCAAGATGCCATTAAAATCTTTATCCCTGTATCTTAGAGGATAAATGTTTATCCTTTAGGGATTAAAATATAATTTTTTTAAAAAAATGAGTTTAACCTAACACTCTTACATCAATCCAAGAGTTCTGTGTGTCTGATTTAAATGTATCCTTGAGTGTCATGTCAAACATTGATAGTGAGGAAAAATCATTCTGTGTTTATTTTCTAAAATCAGTGAATAGAATTTGCATTAACAAAAATCAATTGGTTACTGTACCACAGACCAATTTTGGTTAGTTCATTGTAAGATTTTCCTGAAAGTTCTGGATATATTCAAAGTATAGACCTGGAAGTCAGAGAGAGAGAGTATTTATAAAGATTAAGTATTCTGCAGCTATAAACAAGTAGGATATCTCAACCAGCATGAATGAATGATGCAGTATTAAGGAATCAGATCAAAAGGAAGGATGTAATATGAAAACCTGGCAAATAAAATGGATATGTGAAATAGTATTCCTTTTGGCATTAATACTGGCAATGTAACGTGTAATTAAAATACTTGACCCAATTAGATTTATAATGGATGTCCATATAGATGTGATCTTTTTTTTTTTAAAAAAAAAAAAAGTATATTTTGACATCACCATTCCTGAATCATTTTTAGATCAGGCCATCATATTGATTGCTTTAATGTCTGCATGCCACCTTTCTCTAGTTTTGCTGATTTTAACTAACACAGCAGCTTGAAGGTCTCAAAATAATTTTGCAGCTAATTTGAGATTTCTTCACACTGAGGATTTAGAACACCCTGGTATGAGCTGTTCATTAAAGTCTGTATCATGAAATGGTAAATAGATAATAGTAATGCACCACATTCCTGCCCAGTGAGTCATCACCCAAGGACTATATTCTGACCACCGTAGTCTTACAAAAAATACTTTCTTCTGTGACAAATCTTTCAAGTATTTTGATGTTCTTTGGAGAGTAAGGTGCTACCCAAACTGATACAGTTGTCGGAACATGGATCTGCGGGGATATTGTGAGAGCAGAATAACAGCATGAACAATATATAAATAAATAAAAACATCACCTACCAACTTTGTTTCTATTATGGCCTTAGAAACTGCATTGGATTGCTGCACATGCTATGTCAGGAAACTCCTAAAACATCTAATTGTTACTTACAGATGAATTCCCTCAAGAAATATTGAAGCAGCAAATGATTGTGTGTTTATAGTTCCATCTCTCTGTCTTTGGGATGCTCTCTGGCCCTGAGGTGGCTCAGAGGAAAAGAAAAAAAAATGGGCCTTTTATCTTGAGGATAAAAGTTTGCTATCGTGTCTGGTCCTTCCATAAGACCTTATAAAAGTGAGAAGCTGCTTTGTGTCCTTATCATTCCCGAACACTTCTGTAAAAGCTGGAAACTATCTGGATTTTACTATAAGTTTAATGTTTTATTAATTTCCCCAATTGTATTGAATGGGAAAGAACATACCACACAGTAAAAATGCAGTCACACCTTCATTACTGCCCAGTAGAGACCTAACAAGTGTCAAGTGTTTTAGTCCTGCTTTATTGATACGCACCTGGAAGTTTGTGAAAGTAGACAGCAATAAAGGTCAAGAAAAAGGGATATTACATGCTATCCTATTCTCAGAGGTAGCCAAGGGGCATATATAGTATTCTACAGCCTTTCACGATGGTAACTTTGCATATCAATAAGTCATCTTAGCAATTCTTATTTATGCTAGATTTACTAGCATATTTCAAAAAGCATCAGAACATCTAATAGCAGACACTTGGTCCCTCCATCAAAGATTATATTATACTTTCTAAAAGTTTGCCTGTGTTAATGGAGTACATCTAGAGGATCACACGCTGTGTTACAGATGACATTTCTGGAGGTGGATTTTTCTTGGTGTTTTCTGCTAATTTCATGTTATATTAGGCTTAAGATGTCAGCAGGGATGTCCTCCTCTGCAAAAAGAGAATCTATTTTAACTATGTGTTGGTGTCGATTGCTCAACGTGTTTCTGTGATGCTTCAGTCAAACCTTTCATCCGAGTGTCAGGGACATTCTTTATATATTGCAGTGGTGTTAACTCAAATAAAGTGATATGTACTAGGGTAAATAAGTGAGCCGTCTAATATATGGATATATGGGTACCTTAAGTTTTGTGGGTAGCCAAATGTACCTAACAGACCAACAGCAGTTTAAAAAAAGAGTTATATTTTATGGAATAATCAGTAACGGTCATTAGACAGTAAAAGGTTGCAATTTTGTATTATATCCAAAATAAAGATCACTGCCAGTGTAAAGCATGCTGTTCTGAGTTTCTAACCTGAAAATACGTTTTCTTTTTTTGAAAGCACAAAAAGGAACCTTTTCCTTATATCCTCCTTGCAATATTTTTAAGCCCAAATGGTTGGAACTAAAAAATACAATTTTGTAAAATTGCATAAAGCAAAATAATGAAGTAAATTCCAATAGACCTACAGATTTCTCAACTCGCCCCGTTTTCTGTGGGAGTATGGCTGATGCGATGAGTGTTGTGGTACCTCACAGAAACAGCAAACTTTCTTTTTTTTAGGGCAGCTGAACTCTGTGGTCAAGGGACTTCCACTGACACCAGCTCATGATGCCCAAAGTTATAAACCTTGTTTGGAACCTGCTGTTGGACACAGTCAGGAGGGAGAGGCAGAAACTGAGGCAGTGTGTAGATGCCAATATTTTAGTTAATGGCTTTGATGAGAACATGTTAGCTAGCACATTTTAAATGTGACATAATCAAACAATGTAAACTTTCATGTTAGAAGTTAGTCAAGTTAAAACCTAAGATTTCTCTGAAAGTTTAACTCAACCTAGCTGGGTTAAAGGCTTTTAAGTTGTGCTAGGAAACATGTTCTGACATGTTAGAAATCCTCATCTAAAGAAATTCTTAAAGGTTCACGTAGATAGGAACTAGTAGCAGCTGCAGTGTCAAGAGCATAAGTGCTATCTATGAGAAAATTTGCTAAATAAGTGGGCAGCTGCTTTCAGCACTAGCTGCCATTTTTCAGTGGTCTTCACAAGTGGCCGTAAGTAGAAAACATTACTGTAGCCCTTGAGGGAAGTGCACAAGAGATGCTCATTTGAGGTCATTAGGGCTGATTGTACAGTAGTTGCCTAAGGCGCGAGCAAGGTTCAGAGGAGCCAGCCTGGGTGATGGAGATGGGCTCCGCACCAAATCCTGGCCCTGCCACAGCCTGCTGCTTTTGGAGGCTTGGGTGGCTGCGCCTGCTGGCTTAGGCTGCTTCAGGTTGTCATTGGCTTCCTTAAAGACAGAAGTCTATCAAAGGCAGCTCAGATTTGGCATAGATTTGGGGAAAGGCTGCATTCAGGTCATTTTTTTTCTGGAGGAAGAGAATAAACAGCAGTGATGAGTGCCACACAGAAGCACACCCAGCTGTGCTGAAAAGCATGCATGTTTGTGCCTGACTTCTGGATACCCAGATGTGCTGTATCCCCAAATATGCATACATTACAAGTGTAAAAACCTCAAAACAGGTATCTCCATCCAGCCCCAGAACGCATCTGTGCATTTCCCTATGTGCTGTAGTGAACCAGTGTAACCTTGTCCTATCTTGAGCCTTACACCATTAGCACTTATCCAAACCCCAATTTCTTCAGGCAGTGGGAGAGCTGTATGACTCACTGGCCTTATTAGAGTAATTGGAAAATTTTAAGTCTCCTAGCAAAATGTCCAAAGTCACTGTGACATAAAAGATGGGGAAAGGGAGGAACAACAAAACACTTTGGCCTCATAATTTCTTCTAATACCTTAGAGGCACTGATTGTTGGGATAGTCTCCATGGCACTAACCACCAAAAGTGCATGAAATATTTGTTGGGAAGTAATAGTTCCTTGCAGAGTTCACTTCCAGTGCTCAAAAACCTGTCCACTTAGAAACAAGCAACAACCATTATAACCTCTGGGACTGGCCTTGCTGTAAAATCAATATCTGAAGGTAAACACTTTATATCTGATGCATGAGCCTGGGCGATTTTACTGGCTGCCTGTTGTTAATATGGACCACTGCCTAATTGTCATTCCAGAAGAGGATCCAGATGTCCCTTACTCTCTCCCTCCAGCCCACCGTGGCTTTCATTACCAGAAAAAAATTCCTAAAAGGTGATATCATTTACTGTTAGAAGCTGAGCAGGACAAAGGCCATCCCTCCTTGCACCTTTAGGCTAGTGAACAGATTTTAAAATTAACACCTCTCCTCAGCACCAGAGATGCATGTGATTTCACCTACTGGTTCACATGCAATCCCATTCGAATATCCTTAAAGTCCTTCAAGCCTGTATCTTTTGCCATAAAATCTCAGTTCTCATGCCTCCACATGTTGTAGCAGTGGCATAGGATTTTTTTCAGCATGTTTGCTAAGGAGAGGTACAAATGTGACATTCAACTCCTGACTTCAGCGGTTATATTCCACACGTGGTATTCAAATGCCAGCACAAAAGGTACACGTGGAGAGAGATGAAATTTGCTCTCAGTCTTTTGGTGAGTTTACATTCTTAGCAACTGAGTAGAAGCTTTACTTACAGAAGATACCTGGTCTTTTTTATTTATTATTATTTCTGTTCTTCCCAAAGAAATACTCTGGTAATAACCATGAGTCTAAATTACCCCCAAATACAAGAAGATCTTCAGGTGTTTTATGTCTACCCATGTGCTTGCTGTAAAACACTCCAGAAGTGGACTTTGTGGTGTTTTACAGAAACATCACTGCCTGTTTGAGAACTGCTGTTTGTTTGAGGTTGTTTTGTTACGGAGTAGGTAAAAACGCAGCCAACATGGATATTGTAGGTAGCTTTTAACCCCAGAAACCACCCCTGTTTATATTAAATTTGCATTTGTTTCCTCTTATTTAACTGACTGTTAAGATGATGATGAAGACCTTTCAGGCCGTGATTTGCCAGAGATACCCAGAACCCTAATAAACCTTTCTATCACTTCTGTTAGAGAGAACATTTTCAAGAAAATATTCTCTCACCTCAAAGTACCATCACCTATACTCTTCCTCTCCTGTTCTTAAAGCTAGACTGTTTAAATAACAGTCAGGAAAAGCTTGGTTTTGCAAGGAGTAGATTTTCTGAAAATTCATAGTCATGATTTTTGATCAGCTATGGAACGCAAGTTGCATAGCGTTTCAGTTTAAAAAAGCCCTTAAATTAATTTTAAAAGTTGTGGGACAAAAGACTT
>JAYKAV010002803.1:506001-518501 GCA_035582835.1 Phoebastria nigripes
CAGGGAATGTGTTTAATACATAGTCCTGAGCTTACTGTATATTTAAAGTAGATATATACCTTGCTGCTATGAATCTTTGACAAAGTGCCAAGTGTTGCATTGCCAAAGGTATAACATTTCATTTATTTCTTTAGGCTCAATAGTGGTTACTGGTAACATGTGTTTGTAGGGTGTCAGTTCTGATGGAATTTTTTTACCTGGCCTGTTTCCAAGTAATGTTGGTATGTGTTTAAAATGCTTTAAAAATAAATCAGACTTTTGTGTTTCTGCAATAGAAATTCCAGGCAGAGTGATAAAGTGGGATTCACTTGCCATCACAATTTTTTTGCTCTGTTTTGTTTATGGAAAGGGACTTTGTTCTTTTTCTTTTTCTTTTTGGTAGGCTAAAACAATATAATAAATAGGAATAAGTACTCAGGACAAATGTCTAATATTTTAAAGGAACTTTTAAATAAGAAAATTTTTTTTTTTTCGCCCTCTGTGAGAAAATGCTTTTAATGTTCCTTCCCTTATGTAGTTTCTCTACCAGATCTGATATTTGTGTATTGCATCTTTGCAGATGTGCTTCTGTGGCTCTGAAATTTTTGTCCCTTCCCTTTTTGAGACACAGAGACCTACTATAGACCATGCCTTTTCATATTGAGACTTTATGTTGATTGCTGTGCACATCTAGGATCTCTTCCAGGGGAGGCATTAGACACATGCTGTATGTGCAATAGGTAAAGGATGCTTAATAACACCTTGCGCTCTAATTCTGTAAGGATTCCCAAGAAAAAGGAATAGGGCTGTGAAAAATTCAAGTCTGTGGGTCCCTCAGGACATTGTAGCTAGGGAGAACCCCCTGTAAGTGGAATTAAGATGCCTGCCGGGAGCAGAGTTTCTGCAGCAGTACTTAGATCCTCTGATCTCTGCATGCTTTCCCCAGGTGACAAACTTCCCCTTCGCTTTGCAGGCATCTGCTATCCTGGGCTCTTTCTCCTGTGGATGAATATATAAATCTATCAGCCTGGTAAGGTGGCCAGCTAAAGTTTGCCAGCACTTTGTACCAGCTGTTCAAAAGAAGCTGCTTAATGCGGATGCCCTGGTTCATATACCTTACACCTGCGTTTGCAGAGGTGCTGAGCACCTGCAGATACTAGCCTGCTTTGTTCACTCTCTGTGAAAATTTGGCCTGTACTGTCTCAAGCTGAGCCTCTGAAGCTGAAATTCCACCCCAAAAAAAGTCTGTGACTGTTTTTTGAAAAATAACAGGAACAAACACGAGGTACTGATAAGCTGGGTCAAATTTTGTGTCAGTTATTTTTAAAGCAAACAGATTGACATATATTAGAATTTGGCCTTTACCTTTGTCTGCCAGGTGAACTTCTTGTCTTTCTTTAAGGAAAGATATTTTATTTTCTTGAGGATAGACTTACTGTTGATTATTCTGTGCTGTGGTGGCTTTTTTATTTTTTAAAGGATGTTCAAATTTAGAATGATTTTACATTCTTATAGCGGCATAATCCATAAACTATTTATAAAGTGTAACGATACTGAAGAATAAGTATTCAATATTCAGCATTTATTGTGAATATGCAGTAGCAAATATTTACTGCTATATTTGCTTCCAAGTTTCATTGTATATCTGGAAGCTTGATAATAACAGTTCATATTTTCTTACCAAACTGATAATGTGTTATTAATTCAGATGAAAAAAGAGGTAGCTCTACCAGATTCTTCTGTTTTGTCCCAGGTTTGAAATTTTATGAGAACCAGACTACACATTCCTCTGCTGTTAGACAGTATTATTTTCAGAGATGCTAACCTGTTAGTGATTAGCCCAGACTGGTGTCTTGGATGCTTGTGGTATCAGAAAGCCCTTCCCTGAGGACTTCTCTGGTCCAAAGAGAATTTCCACATTTGAGCTTGAAAAAGATGGTCTGAACCTGTGTATATTCCCAACTAAGGGTCAGATCCCATGAGCCCATGGGAATTTTGTCTGAGCAAAGACTGTAGGATTTGACCCTTCGGGATTTATTTGTTTCTTGTACAGATGTTTAAGTCATTTAAAATTACGTGGTCCAGTGTTCAGAGAATTAGCTGCCTAATAGACCTTTTGCTTCTAACCCCAGCTAATTCACTGTCTCTGCTTATTGGTGTCTTTGTACTTAACTCATCCTGTATGGCAAATTAAGGAAAATTCAGGCCTCCAGTGAAATGATTATCAAGGAAAGTAAATTACAAAATATCACAGACTGTATGTGGCCCAAAAGGTCATTTTAGATTTATTTGTAGAAAATAGCTATCATCTTTATGATATTACTATTGGTATTACTAGAAGGCAATTTGTTTGCTATATTTGTATGTGCTCTATGCAAGATTCTGCTCAGTGATCCTGATCATTGCCTCTGTATGTTCAATCGCTTTTACCATAAATGTGTATTTTTAGGGACTCACCTACRAACTTTTAATAGGTGCTTCCTTCTGCAGCTATCACTTCAGCTCTTTATTCTGACTGGATGATAGAATAACTGTGATATTTAACATGGTCAAGTTTAAGACATTAATTGGAATATCAGGACATGCCACATGTTGTAACATTGATTTTGTGTTTGTGCATGCACATACATACACACTTGTTTTCTGTGTATGTGCATTAAGACACGTAAACACATCACAATATACAGACATGCTTTATCACATGGTTACCTGATGCTGTTTTCTACTAGGTTAGTGCAGAGCGTTCTATAGAAATTCAGTATCTGCAAAGTTATTAACATGTTCCCTCTTATCTATGTTTGTGATACRTATGTGTCAGGCTCTTCTACAAATCTCCTGATTAAGGAAAGGTTACAGTAAACTGTATGCACTATATTGGCTTATATTTGATATTTTTGTTTAATGTTTGTATTACAAACTCATTTTTGTGCTTTAAAGTCTATTTCTTTAGATGAGCACCTTCAATCTGAAGTCTACCTAGTACTTAAGGAAAAAAAACCTACTGACCTTGCAGCAAGCAGCACCTATGAAAGGGGAAGACTAGCATGAGGTGGAAGGTCAAAAAAGCCAGGCTGACCCTATCTATTTAGTATCCCTGGAACTCTTGGTGGCAAGAAACAAATGGTCTTCTTCCTCACTGGGTTTGTACTATTCAGATCATCTTTCTGAACTGGGCCTTTGCAGCTTGGAAAAGAAAACAAAAGCCAAAAAGTTTGTGTGGAGAGGCATTAAAAAAAAAAAGACAAGAGGTAGGGTGATTTTTTCCAGCAAGCCTAATAGTAAATTTCATTTAATAGTAAAAAATCTGGCTGCTAATTTGGAGGGGGAGAAGAAGGAAGGAGAAAGAAATGGAGTTCTGCGAGTTGGTAGGCTTTAGTTTCTTTTCCTCACTCATCTGTTTGCTTGGAGATGAAAACAATCACTTTTGACTCCTGTTTTTCTCCTTCCCTGGGAACTGTTGGTATTTGCTACAGCCCCCATAAAACCTTTCACCACCCTGCTGTATGTCTTTCATAACCAGTCATACGAAATGCCTTTCATAATCTTTCCGCAGTCACAGTAGAGGAGAGGACGCAACAGTACTAATGCCATTTGCTTCTGCTAAGGACGAGAGGAGATGGAAGCTGCATTTCTAAATTGGGCACTATGTAGTTTTACTTATTGATTTACAGAGCACTTATTATCATAGTAGAACATTATAATGAACATAGCTGAAGACTGAACATTTGTTGAAACATGTCTGAGGCATTTCTACATGTTGCTTGAGGGATGAATTAATTTACATGATGTTTTACTTTTTAAATAAAACAATTTATTATAGAAATCAAAATGTCAAATCTAAAGGCTCTTATCTGTGAGCTCTCATAAATTATTTTCTTGAAACTTTTTTGGAGCAGGACTCTTCACATATTCCTCCCTCAAGCCTAAATTACACAAACAATAGGTAACAAGTTATTATATAAGTGTAATGGTAATTAACCATGAAAAAAACCTACTTGTTTTGATTTTAGTTGATTTTCCCTTTAGATAAAAGTGTCTCTTTACTGTGGATTTTTAGGTTTTCATCACTTCAAGTTTTTCAGGGTTTTTGGCCTTTTGTCCTTCATTTCTTTAAGTGGTCACTTACCTGTATATGTCATTAGACGAGTGTCTCCCAGGTGTGATTAGCCTCCTGTGTTCTTACAGTTTTTTGGCAGCAGCAGAATGGTGATTTCTGTTTGCATGCTGGTGAGGTTCTGGTGATGAGCCGTTAAATAAAATGATCTGTCCCAAGGCCAACCACTTGGTTCATTGCCAAACAGTAATCCAGTACAATTAAGTATCAAAGATTGGAGTACTCCATTTTTGCAAGAGATCTCACTGCAGCCACCTGGAAAAGCAGAGAGCTCAAGAGGGGAAGAGTGTTCAGGACATTTATTTTCACTGTGGTATACTAATTTCATTTTGAACATATGCGATTTGGATATCCATAAATTTAAAATCAACATTTAAATTTTCAATTTCAGCTTTATTTTCCTTCCAAAGCTGGGGGCTGAGAGAAGGAAGAGATGAAAGTAAGAAAGAAGCGACTCGATTTCTGAGACGACTACTGCTGTTCTTGACTAACTTTCTTATTAAAATACAAGATTTCATGGTCCCATTCTATTTTCCTCCTCCGTAAAGGCTGTTTTGTCAGTTGCTGTTGTACTCTTGTACACACTTAACCAGTTTAATAGTGGCAACAAAGTTAGAAATTTGTCAAATTATTTAGCAAACAGTTTTTATTGTTTACTTTATAATTCAGGTCTGGGAATGCCAATTTTGTGTTCCACCACTGGTCTCAATTTATTTTCCATAGCCTTGCAAGTAATAATTTTTCATTTGTCCAAAGAACATTGAATTCTGATGAGTGGAATTTTATTAGGATATGCCTTTTCTAGCCATAAGGACAGTAGCATTGTAAAACACACCAAATCTAAAGCAACGCCTTTTTAAAGCTCTGTAAATAGAGGAAATGGCCAAACATGTTAGGTATTTGAATATTTTGCAGCTACCCACAGCTAATCAGGTAGAAAATCACACCTAATGTACACAAAGGAGTGTTTAAAATCTTATTCATATATAATAACTCAAGAAAACCCCGTCTTTTGTTACTTTGAGCTAGACTCACTTTGTAGGTGCGTCAAGGTGTTTGAATGTGAAAGGGAGGAAAGAATTTGGCCTATTTCTCTCCTTCAGGAACTTAACAATTGTAGAACCCTATAAAATCATAACAGTCTCCATGTTTATGACATCTGAGAAAGTCAGAGGATATAATGATATTAAATAAGTGTTTGCACAGTCCTCTGAAGACAGATAATATACAGGTTTTACTGATGGAGAAACTGAGTCAGGATTGTCAAATTGTTTGTTATGTTTTACAGCTCAATCACAGTTGAAAACAGCAATCAGGTATTCCCAATCATATTTTCCAGCTGTAGCTCCTCTCTCTAAAAGGCACTAAACTATAGTTTTGAGAAAGATGAAAATATATGGAATAAAGAGAAGTCATTCTAGTTTCACCAGGGGCTGCTCAAAGATCTATGGATGCCAGATCTCTCCCAGGGCAAAAATGAAAGAGGGAAACAACCAGGAAAATTAAAACTCTTTTAAGACTTGGAAAAGTTAAAAGAAATGCAAAAGCAGAATGAGTTAATACTAGCCAAAGGAGCCAGGGGAAATAAGAATAGCATTTCAAATATATTGGAGAAAAAAAGAAATAATGGAATGAAAAAGCAAGCTCAATAATAAATGAAGAGGGTGACAAAATGAAAGCTGGTTCTGAAATGGCTGATGCACTGAGCTACTTTCAAAATCAGTCTTTGACAAGAAAAATAAAAGGAGTAAGGACATAATAGATCAAGTAATTAAGACCTTTTCAAAATAGTTGATAAAAAAAAGAGTAAGGCAATACTTAGAAAAAACAGAATAAATACAAATCAGCAGGTCTGGATGATAAGCATAGTATGGTCTTAAGAGACATAGATAATGAATTTACATAATCGCTAGTAATTATTTTTGAAAAGTAAAGTACAATTGAGGAATTATCATAGGATTGGGAAAAAGCAAATCTAATACCAATCTTTAATAAAATAAAAAAAGAGTAATTCTGGTAATTACCATAGGGCTGCCTGTTGTTGTTTATAAAGCCTAGTGGTGTGATAAGCACTTTACTGAAGCTGCAAGAAACTATCCTTGCCCCAAAACAGTTTAACTTTTGCCTTGATATGTCTTAGTTGAAGATGACCGAAAAGTAAAGTGGTTCAAAGAATGAGAACAGTAATAATACAGGGGTTTTTTTGGTTCATTCTCTATATGTACATATCTTCATGATTGCATAAAGATTTGTGGTCTATCTGAAGTAATAACAATGATTAAGAAATAAGATAACAAATATTATTGCTCTGACGCTGAAGGTTTTACCCCATACTTTCTCTTGTCTCCACTTGCTAAGCCCAAAGGCATTTCCAGGAGGCCAAGAATATCCAGGCAGGTGCTGCTTGCCTCCTCCCCGTTGCCTGGCCCCTCCAACTGCCTCATGTGGAGATGAATAAGATGGAGCTGTGCTTCACAGAGCTCTTGACCATAGTTTGCTCCTAAACTACACACACACTCACACTGTATGGAAAGAAAAGTGAGCATGCAGATAAAATAACAGAAGTGGTCTTCTGGGTTTGCTTTCCCACAGGCTTCTTGGGTGGATAGTCTGATCTGGCTCTTTCTCTTCCCTATACCTGGTCCCAAGAGGATGCACCCAGGGGCTTCTACAGGTTTAGGAAGGAGGAGGGATCATGCCATCTAGTGGAACTCCGTCCACTTTTTCCAGCTCTTCTCCRAGAATCATGGAGGAGAGCATGGGTTCTGAAGGTCCAAGTGAACCTTGGACCACTTCCTGAGGAAACACAGGAATGCAGTTTCCAGAGGGGAATAAATGAATTTAGGTGCAGAAAATCAGGCAAAAATATTTGGAAACTGTGATTTAATAAAAAAATAATATGGAGGAAATAACTTCATAGATCTTTGCTTAAATGAAGGGATAGAGAAAGAATTTTGCAAAAGGTTTTGGGCAGTTGAGATGAACTTGAATGTGCCCATATTGCCATGTGAATTTTCCAGTTGGTTCCAGGAGTGCAAGCTGTATTTTGGGGATGGAGTAAGGTGTCCAGAGGTGTTCTGCATATGTGAGTGAAAGACTTAATTTGTTGATCATGTGATTAAGGAAAGGGAGGTAAACAGACCATTCATTAAATCTGCAGGTCGTACTAAAACTGGGAGGTGTTGCCAACACCAGTGAGGACAGACTGCGAAGATATAAAAAGAAGTGAGGACAGGTTAGAAGTATGGACAGGAAATCACAAAATGGGATTCAACCTGGCAAATGGAATCTGATACATCTGCTGAAATAATAACGCAAAATGCAGATATTCAGCAGGAGAAAGACGCTTGTAAAGAATTGATGTTGAAAAAAGGCCTAGGGGTGATAGTGGGCAGCAAATTGGGTACGAGTTTGCCACATGCTATGACAACCAACTGTCCCCCCTCCCCAACAGTTCTGTTCTTGCTTGCATCATGTTATGGAACAGAAATGGGATAGACCCCTTCTACAGACTATGATAAGATATAACACTGCACACAGCTTTAGGCATGTCATAAAACAATAATAGATATAAATAGGTGTAGTAATTGGAAGCTCTCTTACAGTGAAATGAGACTGGACAATGAATTTTGAAGCATATAATAGGAAGTCATTCTGCACGGATGGATGAACGTTGCTGTCTTTTTCAGCTTTAATTTTCATGTTTCCGTACAAGGCAAGTAAAATGAACAGTAGTTATTGTTTAACCAAGTATCTTTGCACATCAAACATGTTAATTTCAGTTTTTTCTGGGTCAGATATTTTGTTAACCATGACATCTTGGCACAGAACTAACCATAATAAACAGCCCCTAGCCCAAGTGGTTCTGTTCATTGCAAGGTGATCTGTAGTAGGATGTGTTAGTTTTCTTCCCTGAGATAGTAGATGAAAGAAGACTACCCAGAAGAAAAGACCATTTTAAAACATGCTTATCCTTACCTGTACGTTTAGATTTTTGGACATTTGCAGTTTGAATATTTTTCAGCCACTCAGTCAAAAGTCACATTATATGTGTGTAAATATATATATATTTATATACTAATATGCATGCCCCACTCTAATGCAGTCAGGTAGTGAAACTTGATAATTTACTCTGCAATTTGCATAGGTGACTTATCTTTTTACCTAAGTCTGCTCTCCTGGAAGAGGGCTGTCTTTGGCAGAAGCGGTAATACAGGGAATACTGTCCTTCAGAACAGTGGCTCCTGAAGTAAGGTACAGAAGGATGAAACAGTTGCTAATAGCCCTTCAGTAAATACAGTTGTTGTTCTAGGCATGTGTGGGTGCTGCATACCTTTTGATTTGTATCCAGCTGTTTTTCTCTGCTTTTAGTGATTCTAGAAAGCCAGTCGGGTCCTATTTGCCTGGGCCTTTTTGCCAATGCTCTATTTCTTATATCCAAAAGCATGTTTACTACTTAGAGTTAATACAAACAGTCAGGTGAGATCCTTGGCTGCTAGATAAGCATATCTCCCTTGCCCATGTCCTTCACAGAACAGGAAATGTTTAGATATTATCCATTATAGTTTTTCATGTCACACCAACTACTGCAGAATATAAGGATGTGTATTGACATATTGATAAGAAAACAAAATAGAGAAATATGTATTTCAGTAATGCTTCTATTATAGAAGCAACCAACAAAGATTTTTAGTTACTAATGTCATTGAAAATGCATTTTTATTAAAATGAAAGAGTCTACTGCTCTCTCTTTTACTTTATAAAAGTATCTCTTAATATTAGCAAGGAAAGATACTTGTTTGTTGACCTTCAGTGAAGCTGCCAATACAGTTGAATACTCTCTCTAACACTGACCATTTTTGCTACTGGTAGATGAGCCTGTCTCAAGTCTTACAACCTGTTGCTTGATAAAGAACAGAAATGGGATTTCATTATGAAATAAATGTCACATTGAGGAGGTTCTACTAGTGTAATGGTACTTTACCATGTTGGGGTTTTTTTTCACCCTTACTTAGACATACTAGCAATGCACTTAGTAAGGCAGAGAGAGACTCTTCAGGTCAAGTAGCCTGGTTGTGTATTTATATGTACCAAGCTAAAATCATGCAAAGGACCAAAATTGCAAGAGAATAATCCATTATTTCCAAGCAATATTGAATGTAGCAGTAGTTGCTTGTTTTCTCTAACAACCAAGTTAAGTGTTATAAATAAAGAACTAAGCCCAGAGTGAAAAGTAGAAGTTGAAATGAATATTCAGAAAAGGTGTACAAACTCTGCATTTTTATCACAGTACTTGTGCTACATTTGTGTTGATCAATTTACAGAACTTGAGTCTCCACCTCCTCTGTTGAATACACATCTTAATACCTTGTTAAATCAGCTTGTTAAAACAGCTTTTGATTTACTGTGTTCAGGTAAAGGTTTCCGATTTTTAAAACATATATGCTGGTGCACACGCGCAGCATGTAAGATCAGAACTGGGCTATTAAAGTTTCCCTTTTCTCATCACAGCTAAAAAGGGCTAGAATTGCACATTTAGCTGTAGAATAAAACATGTAAGCCTCTTAAAGGGCTTTCTGACACTGCCAGCCTGGTAGGTCTTTTCTTATTAGTGTATTTATTTCTGTCTGTATTTATTTAAACAGAGAGATGGATTTTAAAGATACTGTTCAACTAAAGAAGAAGAAGAATAAAAGTAAGCTGGAGTTCTGAAAAGGCTGGGTAAAGTCCTTACTAGAGGAGAGAGAAAACAGCCCAAAGTTCTAAAGTGTCCATTCCCAGTGCTGTAGGTGCAAGTACCATAACTCACACTGGTGGTAGCTGCAGCCTGAAAAACATAAGGGTGGGAGACCATGTCCCGGAGGTTTGGTTCTCCCAGTCTCCCACTTCAAGAGCACTTCAGCAACAAGTTGCAGGTATACACTGGCCAAGCTGGTGACAATGGGACTGTATGTGGAAAGAAAGAATTCAGGGATATGGTGACAGCTATGTATCCCTATATAGATTCATCCTGTAGACATAAATAAATTGGCTGGGTTGCTTTTCGTGTTAGAGATAGTCTTAACTAAGGTGAAAAAAATGAAAACAGTAACAAGGATTGATGCAATTCCGTGATGCTTTGGCAATCAGTGCCACAATAAAATTGTTACAAATAAAATGCCACAAATTAAGAGATGGTTATTTTATAAGAAGTTTGTTTCAACACAGTTTTGTAATCTCTTTGTAGCACCAGTTTTCAATATTTTACTAAATAAATAGCTGCCATAATTTCTCTGGGATTGTTATTTTTGTTATTGGATTTAGGAAACAGGGGCAACAGGCAGACACATAATGTATAGCAGCAAAGTAGTCTCTTTAACAGTGTATTGCCTCTGTTGCAGGTATCTTAACTTTCCAGAGCTGGTTAACGTTCTTGGTAGCGTTCCTAGCTTTTTAATAGTTTCTATCTCGCTTCTGCCATTTTATGCGAAGTACAGTAAATGGGTGAGAAATTAAGTAAAAACCCAAGGGAGGATCACAATAATTTATACAATGCCACAGACATTTCAAGTCTTGCAGTCTCTGAGCAACCACTTGCTGAGCTGAGTAGCTCAAAATGGTAAAGTATACTCCATAAATCAGAAATCTAAGTCAGGGTTTCTGAAAAAACATTATTTTGCCAATGTTTTTATTAAAAACAGTACAAAATATGTAGTTTAATATAGGCCTTTTGCAGACTTCAAGGAATTTGAGGACTTTGATAAAACAAACTTCATTTAAGTGAACAAGCGGTGTATTTAGAAAGTTATTTAGTTATCAAGCTTTCTAATAATGGTAATGGTATTCATGCAAAATGCTTTGTATAAACCCAAGAATTTACTGAGTATCTGAAAATACATGACTATCAAACTGTGGTTTATTTGTTTTAGAGGAATATATGTTAATTGTGTATGCATGTGAAGTTAGTGATCACCAGCGGCAAAGAATGGACAGGCCTGGAAATCAAAATCTTCACTTTGTCTATGGAATGGATATATAGCATATTGCAATATAATATTATATTTCACACTGAGCCTTGAGACCATTATCTCTAGGAATGAGGCAGACAGTTCATTCTCTGTATCTCAAACTCTGATGAAGCAGCAAATGAGTGCCAGTCAAGGTATTGGCTTTTTTATGTTGTGAACGCATCTGGTAGAAACGAAGCCTACAAATTAGCCTTTACTTAGGCCAGTAAATAATTGTTATGGGGTAACAATTTTATTTAATTATTCTGGACTTTTACATTTTTTGGTAAATGGCACCCAGCAATAAAGTTTCTACTGTTATCAAATACAGATACCATGTCCTGTGATTTGAGTGCTAGCTTGTTTGCAGGTATTTATTTCACTGATAGAAAACATGAACTTTTACCCCGTAATTGCAAGATAGCAAGGAAATTACGTTTATTCTGCTTAGTGTTATGCAGTGTGGCTTGTGTCTGCTAATAACTGACAATCCAGCTACAAGTGTATAAGAGGATGGGTACGAAATGATAAAATCAGGAATGTGATTCAAGTACCATTTAGGATCGAAAATCTAGAATTTTAAAATGCTTTGTGGTTCTAACAGTAATGCTGCTTTCATTACTACTGTACCTCAAATCAGCAGAGAGAAAAGCTTCTGAAGTTAAGATTACCCATAGGATTTGTAAAACAGATTGATGGAAGTAATTGGTAAACTGCTTAATCAAGCCTTGCTTGTAGGTGAATAAGGACTGTAGGGTAGAAAATGTAGGCTGTATAAGTAACCCAACAAGTCAGTAGAGTTCTTTTTTCTGAAAGAAACAAAGATAGCAGTAATTAATGACCCTGACTCTGTGCCAAAAAAGCTTTCTTCTGACAACTCCAACTTAATTAAAACTTAAGTCATTTCAATGGCCTCAGAAAGCCCCTGATGGGGTGAACTCTTGCAAACTCGTGAGAAAATTTTGTAAATTAAAGGAAAAGATGTGTGTTACCACTGGTGCCATGACTCTAATCCCTGGCAGTCAAAGAATCTATTTAGCCAAAGCCTTTTCTTTTAACTGGCTCACACCTGCAGGCTTACTGGCACTTCCTCTGTACCAGAGAAGGCAGTTTTTGTGTTTTACGGAAGATCAGATAATAGGAGTCTTGCTGTTACTTTTGTTTTTGTGCATTGTTCATTAGCCTGTGAGTGTTGCAGGCACACTTGATATGCTTGGTTAGCTTGGGAGGAGAGTAGTGGCTGAATGCTTTAGGTGGTGCAACATTAGTGAGGATGGGCTGGCAAAAAAATAAGTTTAATGCAAAAGTGCTTCAAATTAAAACTCACAGCTGATGAGGCAAGCTGAAAGGCAGAGCCTGCTGTTCTTCACACATCCAAGTTACAAGGAACAATATTCTGCGTTGGACAGTGCTGGATTTAG
>JAYKAV010002803.1:523501-591001 GCA_035582835.1 Phoebastria nigripes
TAAGAGCAGACTTTTGTTTAGTTTCCAAAACCTGACAGTTCTCTCTTATGATTTGCTTTTGGAGGGTGTACAGTCATACAGTTCATACATAATCCAAAATATTTCTCCACTTCTTCTTTGTTAGAAGGACTCCCTGTGACTTTCACCCCTTTTGGGTAGAGATGGGAGCAACCATTTCTAGTTCTGTAAGATTGTTTCCACGCAAGTTTCTGAAAAAAATCCCCACCTGTGACCTCATCCTTCAGGGCACTCAGTAGCCCAGGTGGGGCTTGAGCCCTTCCTGCTGTTGTCAGGGAGGAGGGCACTGATTTGGGGGAGAGCACATCAAGGCAGTATCTGTGCCAGTAATTTCAGGATAGATTTCCATCCTTTTCAATGGCATTTCTAAACTCCAGGTATTTATTTCAGAGTTGTTTGTGGTTGTGCAAGGATGTGTGTGTGTGTGTATGTGCAACACAGTTAACAATTATTTTATTTAGCAAAAAAGTTTTAAAATTTGCAACTTCATTTTCTTTCCGTGATTAACTAATTCAATTTTCTTTGGCCCTCAGCCCTGTCATGGATTAAGTGGGAAGATTTTTGAACTACTAGTTTTTGATCACTATGCAAAATATGCCTAGAACATAAGCATTTCAGTTGGCATTAACTATAAACAAATTTCCAGTGGTATTTAAATGTATGACCATAAAATATTTCTGCTGGCATTTCCTTACTAGTTAGCAGCTGTTACACAGTCTCCAAACATCTATTAAGTAAAGGAAGACATTTTGTAATATAGATTAATAGAAATGAGCAAGAAGATGATAGGCAAAAAAAGCTCTTGGATACAACTGCCTTTTGTTCTTAATTGGAAAAGTGTATAAACAGACTGAATTTCAGTATGAATGTTAGACTTCAGCTGAGTTCCATAAGTTACACTGAGTGTAGCTTAACACGTTTAATTTCAGACATAACTAACACTAATCAGATAGGGATTTTTGAAAACAATTTATTCCATTTCAATGGAATTTCCATTTTACTAGCTGTAATCTCAAATATGTAAATGGTAGCCAAAGCTGGATGTGATGTTTCAGTTAAGAATTTTTTTTTTGCCCATTGTTTCTTCTAGCATCTTCTTGCCAAATCTTCTGGAGCGCTTGTAATTTCCTCTGTACAGAGCCCAACAGGCTCATCAGCAGCAGAAGGTAAACATAATAGATGTGAGGAATTTCTGGAGATTTATGAGGTTTAGCTTTCTGAAATGTACACTGTGTCTGGCAATCCTAGGATGTGGCCACATGTGGACTCTGCGAATTGAAAACGTTATAAATGGGGCATCATTTAGCCCTTRTTAGGAATAAAATTTAGGAACAAAAGATGCGTTCTGCAATAGCACTTAAGTATCATTTCTGCTCTGCAACAGCGTGTTTTAGCTGAAAAGGATAATCATCAGGGAGGTTAAGCTTTTGTTAAAGTATCTATGAAATTTGACAAACAGATTAATAACCCTATTATTTAATAAATTAAGCTTACTACCTACAGTCACCTATATCTCTTCACATTGAAACAATCAGATCAGAGATCATTATGCAGCAACCCAGGAAACTACTCTGAACTAAGGAGATTGGCATTATTGGGATTTGGTATCAAAAGCTTCAGAGCAAAAAAATGTAAAAGTACAAGCCTCATAACTGTACCATTATTCTAAACATTAATTTGTTAAATTCTGCCATCTGTTTATGAAAATGTAATTGAAAAATTGCACTCCTACATCAGTTTATTGAGCTGATAAAAGAAGATACATTAGCGAAGACAGAAATATGCCATCCTAATGATCATGATAATATCACTGCATGTTAAAGTGCTCTTTTAACCTTTTTCAGTGGGCTTTACTGATATTAATTAATCAGCTTGAATGCTGTCAACATCTCAAGCACTAGAGTGCTAGTTCCAATTCTGTGCCAGGCATTTCTCTGCATCTTTTTTCTTTTATATGGCTAGCTAGAAGAGCCTAGAAGAGCATTAACAGAACAGTAGAGAGGCCTCTTTTTCCTGCCCATTGTTTACCCGTAGTATTGCCTGTTGGAAGAGCTTATGTCCATAAGCCTAGGTTTTTCATGGCCTGTTTCATCACCGTTCTCAAGGACTTGCATAAATGAAAGATGGGATCGTTTGGAGATAAATATTGCTGAGAATATCTCTTTAACCCTCATCATCTTCCATGGTACACTAAAACAGAGGGAAAAGGTAGCCTTTAGTGAGAAAGATGGTTAAACAAAAGCTTCTCTGACTTCTGAGATGAATGACACTTGAAATGTTGCTCCTTGGTGTGTTTAAAATCTAAAAACTTTGCATGGCTGCCTCATGCTTTTGTTTCTGCCGAGTAATAATGCTCTGGGATGCTTCCAACTGTAGCAACCTAATTGCTAAGAGTGAAATGATAACCATTTACATATCAGCTTTGGGACAATAACTGATTCTGATGAACACTGTTTCCAAAAGTTTTTGTGTATTGATTTCCTAGCATTTCTCCCCTTTCACTAACACTGTGAGCACAGTGAATCTGGGAGAATGAACATTTTATCTCTCAGCATTCACGTGCATGTTCATAAAATGTGTGGGCACCTTAAAAGCATTAGTAGTATTTTTTGAGCTTCATTTGGAAGATAATATATTTCAAAGACCAGAGTATAAAATAGCTAGATATCATTGGAAAACAACATTTAATTATTAATGAATCCAAGACATTGGCTTAGAATGAGAAGCGACTGCTTATTTACTGGAGATTTTACACCAAAGGTAAATAATGAAATCTCTTTCCTAAGCTAACCTGCATAGTGGTTTTGATTTAAAKGTGTTTCTTAATATGGAAAATACAGATAAACATTTTAACTCCCCTGCAAAATAGGGAAATAGTCTTGAGTTTGTGCAGGTTTTGTGTGCATTTGTCATGAGCGGCTATTGTGGAAGTGGGATTACTGCCTGACAATTTCATCATGCCTGTGGAAGTAATGTTTAGGAGGTGAAGTAATACAATGATGCTAATCCAGCTTTTTATAATCAGCCTCCTATGTATATAATATTTATATTATTGTCTGTGCAGAGTTTTCTTTTCCTAGAAGCATTCCTTATCTGCTAGAATTCTTGTTTGACAAATGAGATTGGATTACCCAGTCACAGCTGTATACACTGGTTGATGTATTGCTGTAGGATTGATAATTCAGAAAAGCAATGTAGTATTTGGGGGTTAATTTTCTTTTCTTAGATACAAGAATCTAATGTTGCTTGCTAGATATTTTCTTCATTTTTGTTATCTAAGTTTTACCAGGTTTAGACTAGTTATTGACTCAGTTAATGTAAAAAATGTTGATATGCTGTCAATATTAATGTAGATGTCAGTCCAACACTAGTCCCTAATGTATGTAAGAGCAAGTATTTTTTACCTTGATACAGAAAGGCAGTCATGTGTGAGATTTAATATACATCCTAATCTATCTTGTCATTGCACTAGCCATGGGTGATGTGCTAATGTATGGGCAACCATTTTCTTTTTCTCTTCACACAATGGAATAGATACACGTGAATGACAGCCAAGTCTCCACTCTGTAATTATCTGGAGGGCAGTTAGAACGTACAGAAGGAATACAGTAGTTTTACTTATAGACTTAAAGTCTATGGCCTTTTTTCTTTTTTTTTAATCTTCCAGGGAACCTTATGATAACTAATAATTGGAAAAGAAAACCGAAAAAAACCCCCAAAAAACACCAAGAAACGGCTAAACCTAAGTAAGCTTCATAAAACACACAGAGTTTGGAATTTCAGTTCTGAGTCCTTACACACCCAGCCAAATATTTTTATGTATTCAGATGCATTCTTTGTGCTGACATCATCATTTTGATTCACTTTCTTGGCAGAATATATGTTTTATAATACAGAAGATTTGTCATCAAGTATTTCTAAAAAGTGAATAACCAAATGAGCTCTTTAATTAAACATCTCTTTTATATTCATTTTCCTTTTCCCTTTCTCCATTTCTTTTTCAAGTTGTGAACAATTATGGAAATATGGGATTGTGAATATAAGTTGACACAATGTAAGATAAGCAAGTAAAAATTAATGTCCATAGCATGTCTCATCTTTGTGCGTGTTGGCAAAACCAAACCTGAATATTGCTTTTTATAAAAAAGACATTTTGATGAGATTGCAGTTTCCTAAAAAGCGAGTCCAAAATTACATATTTCTTAACGCAGCTTGAGTCAACAAATCTTTGACTTCTCATATTAATTTATAATATAGCTTCCTTTTGTTCCTTTTTTCAAACTGTAAGAAACTGTCTTTGCACATTCAATTTGTCTTTGTGTGAGGGAAAATGAAAATGAGGCACACTGTCCAGATCATAAAGATAAGCAACCACCTGCAATTTCAGCATTATTTTTACTATATATTTAGGGAGGGAGGGTACATTTTCTCCCCTGTGGTTGGATGCTATTATTTGTAGACTAAAGCTATTGCTTTCCTGGCACTTTCCAGTGTTCCATTCAGAATTAAAATCACTATGCACATCTTCACTAACTCTAAATTGAGACTGGTATAATTTCAACAATGGAAACTGAGTGCAAAATTCTGCACACAGCGCTTTATATGGAAATATTCCATTTAGGGGGGAAAAAAAAAAAAAAAAAAAAAAGAAAAAGAAAAGAAAAGAATTCCAAAACATTCTATTTTTAGAATATATGTTATAATCCCCGTACTACTGAAGTTTCCTATGAGTATTCTTCTTCTCTGAGAGTAGTAATATAAGGCTAAATTGTTACCTTATGTTTTCATGGGGTAGTTTTGTGACTACTGACAGTTATAGTTTACAATGATTATGGACATTAGCATACTTGACTGTTGCTATTATTTTTATTTCAAATATAAAGACTTTCAGTGGACTAATGGTATGAGGAGTGGATGTTTTATCTTCACAGAATGCTACAAAGTTGCTGTCAGACTATAGCTACAGTGATGCACCAGCACTTATTCACAGTCAATAGGAAGTATTCGTTTGTGCCTTTGAATCTTGTGTAAACCCGTAGATTGAGTCACAGTAGGTTCTTCTGTCTGTCTGTATGTCTACTGATCTATCTAGCTACCTGCTACATGGCGTAGGATCTGAATATTTGTTGAAGTGGCTAAAACGAAAGAGAGGTGGTGTCAAATGCTTTAATATGCAAATAATTTCTGCTCACTAAAGAGTTTATAGTGGCTTCTGTGTCACTACTCATTCAAGTAAACTCTATGCACTTTTCAGTGTTTCTGGGTTTCTGAATTAGAAGTATAAACTTTGATGAGACACAAGTAATGTTGAAGCAGTGTGACAGGCAGTAGATGTGTTCTCTCAAACTTACGGTTTTTGCAAGGTCAACATTTTCAGAATATTCATTCAAATTAATCATCAATCTTCCACCTTTTATAACTCAAATCACAAAATCTATTGCCAGTTAAAATTTATGTCAGGGTTTAAATCTGAATTTCTTACCTGTAAATGCTACCATCTCCTCTTAGTGTAGATTGGTGGTGTTGCTGGTAGTATGTCAACATGTAGGTACTGTGAAGACCTTGAATTAAAAATATCTACAATAAATTGTYGGAAAGGCTAAGAATATTGATTTGAAATCGAGCATAAGTGCTAAGTTTTTCAGGAGGAGTAGGAAATCAGATCTTTGCTTGAATATAAGGTGTGTATCTGTGATTTAAATTTTTCTCTTCTAAGTGTTTAAAAACACTCATGTAGTGCACAAGACCATACAAACCAGTTCATTTAGTATCTTTGCAACCTGTCATGTTAATATGTAAATACATGTGCATATGTATTTAGACAAATCTAAAAACATGCATTATTTACATGCTGTAAGAGATTTTTTTCTGAGCCATTACAGTCTATTATGTAAATATGTATTTAAAGGGCATAATATTTTTTTTTAATTTCATTGGATTTTTGACTTGATAGGTCATAATGGCTAGGATCCCTTACACAGTACCTCATAATTTATTTCAGTCTGTATTATAGATGTTGCTATGATGTTAATATGAATTTGCATATAAAATGTGCTTCAAGAAGTTACTGTACACATAAAGATTAATAATTCACTGATTTTAAATGGAGGAGAGAACATCAAAACAGATTAGTTCACATAAGGGTAAGATTCATCCCCTCTGCAGAAGGCTAGCACAAAACCTAGGCATCATTTAAGCCTCACTTAAGCCCTCAAAATGCAGCTTAAATGGATTTTAACTGGTGCATAGGCTTTGCTCTGGCAATCGGTGAAGTAGTGAATTTAATCCGTAAGAGAATAATGTATTTCTAAATGCTCCCCATTTCTAGAAGTGAATTAGTAGGTCTCCTAGGAGCTTTCAACTTCCAGCAGTCCCCCAAATTTTACCTCATTGTTTGCAAGAGAAGTGAAATCCAGTTTTAGAAGAAACATGTAAAGAGCCTTTCTCAGTGAAGAATCCCATCTGTTTTGGGTCACGTCTGTATCAGCAGTGGAACACAGTACAGAGATGACCAACCTAGTTCAGAGTACATGGATAAATCCGCTATAGATTGAGGACAATTATTTATCCCAGATTTATATTCCAGCTCATATTCCATAATTAAATATGGAATTTAGCCATTCAATGGATTCTGAGGTGCCCTCAAGTTCATTATTATTCATGGAAACTCTGTGTTCATCTGGTTACTGGGATGAGGTTTAATGTTTGGATATGTTGATTTTCAGTCAACAGATATGACTAAACACAGGCAGAAAGGAAAAAAAAAATGGGCTTAGATTGTTCTTTACCAGTTAACACTTCTGGTTACGGGACAGTGCTGGCACTAGTAGATGGTTTTGTAATAGGAACCTGACAGCCGCCAGTAGCAGATGCTAAAGGAACGAACAGAGGAAGAGGTCAAGCATATAGTCATGCTTCCCTGGCATAGCATCCCAGCTTCTGGCAAGTTTTCCAGACATCTAGTTTTCAGCAGACCAGGCTTAAGCTGTGAGCACAGGATAACAAAGAATACCTACAGAGTTTAATAATGGGGAGTGTCTCAGGAGGGACAGTAGGAAAAGGGAAAGTGTGACTTGGGCTCCAAAACCTGCTGAGAATGAGGATGTCAGGGGAAAATAGACACGTCTTGAAAATTGTGAAATGGCAGAAATGTAGTTAAGCTGTATTCATGCTGGGTGCTGGTTGTTTTAAAATACATTTATCTAATACTTTGTTTCTAAGCAATACGTTTTGAAGTAGAACAGCTGTTTGTAGGATATGTCCAGGCTCRGAGTGCAAAAAGAGCTGCAGGGCCTAACTTGAGTCAGGCCTGTGGAACAATACCAGTTTATAATACACAAAATATGCAAAACACATTGCAGCCTCGGAGTTGGAGCTGTGCAGAGAGGTAGAGGTACAGGGGGGTGTAGGATCCAAGAAATTCTTCCGAAGTCTACATAAATCCAGGAAACTCAAGTGGGGCAGTGTCCTATCCAAAGATGCCTTGCAGACAAGGGCTTGCATCCTTATGGCCAAACTCTTCTCTGCTGGAGTTACCCCTGCTCATTGGGAAGGAGGAATCA
The DNA here is from genome assembly GCA_035582835.1 of Phoebastria nigripes. NCBI lineage: Eukaryota > Metazoa > Chordata > Aves > Procellariiformes > Diomedeidae > Phoebastria > Phoebastria nigripes. Next base: position 531,082 of record JAYKAV010002803.1, read on the forward strand.
GCTACACTGTTTGAAAAAGAAGGCAGAAGCAGAGTTCAGTTTGCAGTCATGTCAGCCTCACCTTACAGAGGTTTCAGCTAACATTTTCAAGTAGGGTCCACAACAAGCAACCGTGAGATCAAGCTCTTTGAATAATCTRTCAACGAATCAGTGCAATAATTGCTCGTGGGCAGCATGACACATATTGAGCCCGGGGTCAATTGGTAGCTACCTAGCCCAAGTGGGATGACACAGAAAAGGCTCTGTGTCCTTGCTACTGACTCTTCCTATCAGGCAAATTGTTCTGGCAATAGAAGAGGATTTGATTTCAATGAATCTCTTCCAAACATGATAAAAACCAAAGCTAATCTGAACTATTACCACTGGGTAATGGACTCGCTTGTCACAATTAATCTTTTAATTAGACTCTATTGACTAGGCAAAATTAAGAGTCACATTAAAGCCAGTTGACTTGTTTTGGGTTGTTTTGGGGGTTTTCTTTGGTTGGTTGGTTGGGATTTTGTTTTTTGTTTTGTTTTTTTTTTTTTTTTTTTTTTTTTTTTTTTTTTTTTTTTTGTAACAGTAACCTATTGAGTGGTAAGTCAAGTTCTAATGGGCCTTGAGGAGAAAGGGCCTGATGGGAACAGAAATATTTCTCCTCGGCAGTCTGTGCCAGGCCAGCTTCAACAAGAAATGTAAAACTATCTTGAATTAATGTGGTCCAGTCTTTAAATACCTTGCTGAACTGACGCCTGGGCTCAGTGCAGGGAGAACCCATACCGAAAGCAAAGCTTCTTAAACTCCATCTCTGACTCTTACCACATGACACAGGACTGAGGCAAACTGAATTCCCTTCATTTTCCCCTATTTTCTTATCTTTCCCCCCTTCTATCTTAGGCAGAGCCATGGATTAAAATGACCTTGTCCTTCTGGCTTTAAACATTTAGAGATAGACTTATATAGATAGATGTCAGCTTCTATATCTGTAATAGAAGCTCTACAATATCATTGAATATATTCATTATTAAAATTAGTTTAGAAAAGGTAATAATATTGAGCAGCTGTATACAAATACTTCAAAGTCCTCTGGAACATATGGATAGGAGCTGCTTACAATTCTAAAGCAAAAATATTAAATACTATATGTCATTTGGGGGCAGAAATTACATTATCTATGCTCTGTGTGGTAATAATTTCTTCACATTTATATTCTGAATGTTTACTAGTATATTTTATGGGAAGTCATTACAGTACTTGTCTAAAAACCTCTTTTTTAGTGATTATGGATCTTGTCCCTTTTGACTTTCCAGGGACATATCAGATGTTACAATTCCCTATGGTGGGCCAATTACTTGCTAAATTTTTATTACTTTAATATATGTCAAAGCGATGGTTCAACTATGTGAGTCTGAAAAACTTTCGGGGATTTTTTTGGTTTGTTTTTGCTTTTTATACATAACTTTAAAACATTCCAAACCAATTCTCTTTCTAGTTTGATTAAAAGAATCATATGAGCCTGGATTGGGACCTCACTACTCAACTTTTAGCCCGGAGCAAATGTTCTTAAAAAGTCTGGGAGAAGGGGGTTGGAGGGGAAGGAGGGAAAGGAAGGAAGGAGAGAGAGAGAAGCCTCAACAGTAGAAATGCTGACCGAACCTTAACTATAGCATCGTGAATGGTGACGCTATAATGCAATGCTAACAAGGACTCCTGAGATAAATACAACATCAATTAAAGGCTTGCAGGTGTGTCACTAGGGGTGGATAAAAAGAGAGAATGGGAAAGGATTTGTGCCAGCAGACCCTATGGTTTTGTAGTAATTAGTAATCTGTGCAGGTGTCTATTATGACTAACTGACAATAAATCTTGGTTTCTGTTTTGAATATTGCTTTTGTTTCCCAAGTTCCATGCCTGAAGGGGAGAAAGAAAATGACTAGAAGATTAATTACTGCAATGGTTACTCCCAACAAGATAAAATGGAAAGTAGTAATCCACTGAATGAGATTAAATGTTYTTATTATTATTTTCATATTTTATTTTGATAACAGAAAACTGAAGGCAGTGTAGGTTGTGTGGGGGTATGTATGTACTGATTTTTGCATAATGCTGGAAAAATAAGCCTACTTTGTCAACAGCCTTTCTTCGAGTTATGTGCATAAGGCAAATTTTTTTTCTACTTCAGCAAAATGATGGAAAGGTATCCGAATCTTCTATATTTGTGCAGTAACCTCTAATTCTAAGCACAGTGATGAACTGTAAGTAAATTTTACCGTAGAGCTATGTTTTCCTTAGCCTCTCCATCTGCTCGTTTTTGACACCCCTGTCATTAACTGTCATTTTCCTTTAAATATACAGTGAAGCTGAAAGGCCAGCTCTACATCACATCATTTCAGATTAGGGGCAGTTCCTTTGAGCTGAGCACTGTTTAGGTGTCAGAAAGAAGTCTCTGACCTCTCTCGTACCACACTGCCGCAGGGCCTTAATTAGTACTGACTCCAGCCATTACTGCAGAGAGGACAAAGGCGACCACATCATTTTTCTGCTTAGGAAGTTAGCGTCTGACCTAATAACTTGTCCAGGCTCGCAGGACACTGTAATGGCCACACAATGGCAGTGGGGATTATTTGTCAGATTCTTTCCTCCCCTAAATGTAGGATAATCAGGGAAGTTAACTATTGTATCCTTCAGTCTTGCAAGGGTTGTTTTAGGGTTTCACCCTGTTGATTTGTCATGGAGAAAATAACAGACAGAGAAGGAGTCAGATATTCAGAAAAATAAAGAGGGTGATAACAAAGTATAGAGTGTTTTTTGTCCTGGCTAGAAGTATCTGATTATTTAAAATATTGCTTTTCTTATAAGATCTGCTCTGGTGCTATTGAGTTTAGTGGAATTTTATCACTTATTTCATGAAGAGCAAACTCAAGTCCACAATCAAATGAGTTCCTTTTTTCTCTCTCCTTCTTCCTTCATCCCGCTCTTCATCATCCCATCCCCCAATCTCCTAGCAGAAATTCACTCTCACATGAGAAACATTTTACAATGTTTTTGGCACAGCATTTTTGGTCTATTTCACTAGAAATTGGACTTATTGCATCAGATGTCAGCATTATACAGTTCCACAGAATCTCTTTAATTTTCCTATTTGTTGATAATGTTCCACTGAGAAAACTTCATGCCAGAACATAATAACTTCTTAATCTAGAACTCTCTCTCTCTCTCTTTTTTTTTAATTTTATTTTTATTTTTAAAATTAAACGAAGCAATTGAAATTGCTATAAAAGTTGCATGGTCTCACACCACATTCCTATTCCTTTATTATCAGCCAGTGTCACATGCTGCAGGACAGAAGCACACTTTATGCTACTGCAGCAGAAATTACTTTCACTGTAAATACATTTCAGAGAGTTGGCAAGATGATCTAAAACTTGCAGCAGGCTAAGACTCTGCTGATGATCAGTTTGTCAAAAAACCCCTTTGGTTCTAATTCTGATATGCTTTTCCACACATCTTGGTCTTTGTAATTTCAATTCTAGTTAGGATTATTTTTACCATAGTAACTTTGAGCCAGATTGGAGTCTCAGAAATACCATAAAGTTACTACATCTCTAAGGAAATCTCTTCTGAAGTGATCACACAAAGGTAATTACAGTATTATCAAAGCTGCAAAATGTTGCATAGCATTTCTTGTGCTCAAACAGCATCTAAAGCAATAGAATACATTTAAATTCTACAACAGGGCCCAAACTGAGCACAATTTGCAGGACTAAACAAGTTTCTATATAGAGCTATAACATGGGATAAGACTGTTGGGGCCAGACCCTTCAGTCTATGATGTGTGATCAAGCATTATTTCATTTAGTCTGTGAGCTGAAGTAACAGCCAATAAAGCATTTTGGAGTAGTCCTTTGACTACATATCATATATTGCAATTTCCTTATTCTCTTTTAGATTACCCACACACATTGATTTTTTCTGAGCAGCAGGGAGGTGAACTTTACCTTTCTGAGCATAAATAATTCCAGATTCAGAAATATTCATTTCACCAGAAAGATACAGCATAGAAGAGGCCTATATGAAGGAAGGGACTTCTGACTTTCTGTGGATCTGTATGGCTACAGAAATTTATTCTCCAAAACCAAGAACAGCATCTGCTGGCAGCTATTTCAGCAATTTAGCTGATGCTTTTTGCCCTCCATTTGCTGAAGAACAACGTCTGGTCTGTGATTCTATTCATAAGTTAGATTGAAATTTTAAAGGGCCATTGCCTAGTGACTTCTGCTTCTTAAGGATTGGCAGCTTTATTATGGAAGCCGCATTAAACTGGGAGTTGCTACCCATCATTTTCCCATTGCACTGAAGCACTGAAGGCGGGCAGATGGAGATGAACCTCAATGCAACGTAAAGGCATCCTAGATGCAGGGGTCCCTCCCACCTACAGCAAGCCAGTCCTAGGGGCATTGCAGGCAGCCACGTTCAGCAGTCATGGATGAATGGTGAAGAGGGGGATCTCATCTTCCCCTCTGTCATTTATTTAATCAAGATTAAACACATTTTCAGATTATTGACCACTTCACTGCCTCTCCCCACTGGTAGTGAAGCAAATGAGTTGCTCTAGCAGAGTGATACGAAACTGCCTGGGCTGTGGTTATAGAGTTAGAAAATAGGGAATGTGGTGAACCAATTTGCATGAGAGTCTCTCTCTCACCCGAGATTTCCTTTCTTTTGTGCCCTATGTGGAAGGATAGAATTTCTTCTAGGCTGGTTGACTTGCCAAAATTCAGGATTCAGATTCAGGGGATTGGAAGGTCACTAGCGTGTACTATGGGAAAAGGACCTAAACAATTGAGATCATATTTGTGTAAATGTATTTGGGTTTATGTGGCCATTATTTGTGCATACGCACTAAGGACTGCACACATGCAGAAGAATATATATGGTCATTAATAAATGAAGTCTTATCTGTCTTTGTATGTGTGTGACTGAGCTTGTGATGGCTAATTTCACAATTTTTTTATGTTGCTGGTAACTAATAGACATTTTCTAACTTTCAACAAAAATTTTTTAGAACTGTTGTTTGAGGGGAAAAAAATCTAGAAAGGATGAAAGATCAGAGACAAGGACTACTTGTAGAGAACATTAAGGCTTTGACACAAACTAAGAAAAGCCCAAGAAATCAAAGTTGAGGTTGACATATTTTTCACTTGTGTCTCTGTGCCTTTCTTTCTTTTTTTTTTTTTTTTTTNTTTTGTCCTTGCTGTGTGGTAAGGTAAGGAGAGAGTGTCAAACTTAACTTAGAATATTCTGGCTTTTGTTGGTTTGAGTCATAACCTTACTTCTGCTAAGACCTACCTCTTTGGCCTGTGAATAATATTTTTTTGTCATGATGGTGTAGATAGAAGAGTCAGATAGTTTTAAAGCATATTAAACCATCCTTTTTACTTACTTTTAATCAACTTGTTCTTCCGAACAAGGTATGGAATTGATAGCTGTTATTGATTGCTTGTAGCATTACCTAATCTTCACTAAATGTAGGAAGCTTTTCAGATTTAGAAAGGTGGCAGAAAATGTCTAGTAATGACGCTGCTGGGAATTGAAGCTCAATACTGTGGTCAGTATAAAAGTGATATAGCTATAAGAGGTATTTTATTATAAGCCCATTGTTTTTTACTAAATGCTCAAGCTGGTGTAATTTACAGAGATTTTGAAGTTGCTTATGTATTTATAAGCTGTTTCAGTATTTCATTTATTCCAATTTACACCAAGAAAAAACTTTTATTAATGATAGTGTGCTGGAACTTTGGAAAACTGCAAAATGCAAAGAATACAGTACTGTAATAATGTACAAAAGAGATGGCATTTATGCTTTCAATACAAAGGGAAAATGAAGGAAATCATTACTAAAACAGATATAAACGTGACCTTCACTGTGGTTCAGTAATTATCCTAGTTCACAGCATGGTGTTTGTATCATGATTTTCCTTATTTCCTCTTTGTTTTCATTTTTATCTGGGTACTTCACTGGTGAGTAATAGCTAAAGGGAACCCATTATGCAAGGCGAGCATTCAGTTTGCAAGTGAATTTGCTTGTAGCTATTGCCACATTTGAACCTCACTAATGTATGTAAATTAAAAACTCTGGTATTCGGATCGCTCCTGTTTGAAATAAAAACAGAATCTGATCATTACAATCTGCAAGCCAGGTATTATCACTGGACTAGTGAGCCGCTGATGATAAATTGTACTGAATAGCTTGTGGATAGAATATTTTATCTCAGTTCTCTATCACACAGCACTGCATAAAATAAGAATGATTCATCAAGCATGAGAGCTGGTGGTTTATGAAATTCATTGCTCACGGCAAGTGTATTTTTTAAAATTCAAAAGACAAAGCAACTCACAAGGGTTATTTAGTAATCAGTGTGAATTACTTCTAGGTATAAGCCTTAGTGGAAAAAATTAAAAATACATTTGCTGTACAGGAAGCATTATTGCTGTAGGTGCTATAATTTAACTGCTTCTCATCTGTAGCTTTTTTTTGTGTGTGACCATTTTGGATTCCAATCCTCCTCCCCTTTATTTTTAAAAGTGAAACTGCATAATCAGTTGTAACAGGATTATTACATCGAACAAGTCTATTCTATGCTCTCAGCAGAAACATCTTCAGGGGCTTGTACACCTTAGGCTGCAGTGGATATTTTGTTTATTCAAAAAGACATGTAAAAGGAGAAGAGCAATATAAAGTCATCTTTTTTCCTTCAGATTTACAGTAAGAATGTTTCATTTCTTCTTGTGTATTGATGTCCCAAGGCAATGTTCCAAATGAAAAGATAATAACTTATGAAGAAGTGTCAAAAACTAATTAAGTTTTGTAACTTGTTTTTCCTTCACATAAAGTATATTTTTCATCACACTGTCCAGTCACATGCTGGGATTCTTGCTAACATCATCACATGCCAGTCACACCAAGTCTCAGTGGTTCTTCTCCTCCTGTCATTATTTTCAGCATCAATTAATTTTCTTCTGACCTCGCCTTTAGAAAATGTAGCAGGGAATTATCAGTGCATGCTTTGCACAGTCTATTTGGAAGGCATTAGGCCACTGTGTGTATTCGAAAATGGAGTAGGCCAAACATTATATTTTCTCACCTGCAGGGTTGCCTAGTAACCTGAATTAAGGATTTTCACCAAGCCTTCAAGACAAATAGAAAAACTGTAAAGCAGGTTGACCCAGGTGGGAGAGTCAGACCCACTGATGTAGATTAGCATTTTGAGTGGGGAAATATGAAACGCAGCTCCTCATTAACATTTATTGTGGAAATAGTTTTTGTAATTAAAGCAGCCTATTTTCTCGGCAAGCAAAAAGTATGTGATGCATCGTATTTCACAGTTGCTAAATTTGTGTTATGAAATGCACTTTGGTTTACTTTTTGACATATTATTTGCTTGCTTACTGTCAAAATCGAATGCTTATTGAAGGGATTGAGGAAACGTCTTTAAAACATGTAAGTATATCTTTGGTGGCGTTCTCACTAAAAGCATGCACGCTCGCCTATGTTGGGTAGCGATTCATGTAGATATGTTCAGCTTTCATTTAATCACTTCAAGGAACTAAATTCCTTGTTTAATGTATTGCCATTGAAAAGAAAGATTAGTGTACTTTAGAGGTGGGGGTCATTCTTTGTAACGCTATTACAGCTTTGTCCTTGACATGCAAGATTCCTCCAGAAAAGGAAGAGGGGGGGGAGCTGGAAATTCTGCCTCAAAGGTACAAAGCAAAGAAGTAGCACAATTAGGATGTCGGCACATAGTGACAGTCCTCTGCAAATGATGGTGTCAGGCCACTGAGGGGCCGAGGGTGGCAGGAGTGACATTCACCCTAGCAAGATGGAAATAAATGCCCTGTTTGATAAAAGAAAACAGACAATTTATGTATACCCTGAAGAGTTAACAGCTAGTGAGCCATTCCTATGGGTCAAGTGCTGCATTTGCATTTTGATGGGATGTTATCAAGTAATTAATGCACCAGTCAGGATTTATTACCTCAGGAGTGAACTGAAAGGTTCATTACAAAATCGGTTTCACTTGAAGATAGGCATTTCCTCAGAGTTAGCTTTTGACATGTTGTTCCTAGCTCTCTCTGCCTGTGGCAGCAATGGTAGAAGGCCAGTGAGGTGAAATTCATTGCTTAATAAGGGCATTCACTTTGGGTATTCTTGTGATAATAAATGTATACATCAAGGCCGCACTGCCTTGTCAGTTTAATTGCTTCTTGTGCTCCTTAACAAGCCAATCTTAATCAGTCTGGACCATGTTATGAATAATTTAGGGATCAGCAGACTTCACGCTTAATAAGATGTACTAGATTATAAAACTTAAGTGCACTGTTTATAGAAAGCATGCAAAACACTTTAAGTTTTTATTAGCAGCAAGGAAAAAAAAAACCCAAACCTAAACCTAGTAGTGAGTTATTCTAACATTTGCAGTTTGCGAGCAACAGCTGTGTTTCTTAATGCTGTAACCCCCCTCCACTTTTGTTGAAGGCCCACAGTTCGGCCTTTCTATCCCCCTAAGCCTCTGTCAGACATAATGGGAAATTTGAGTAGGCCATGAGATTAAAGCTCAGAATCGATGGCCAACCAGCAATTGTCATTTTAGAAAACATTCTTTTATCTTTTTAAATGCAAAGCAGATCTTATTTTAAAACATTTTCTGATGGACAAAATTACCTTTTTGTTGGTGGTGGCTGACGGCCTACGTGGATTTTAATGCAATTATTTAGATTTGAGATTGGGCTGCCAAACCTATATCAGCAATAGGATTTTAAAATGTTTTTCCTTTGTTTAATAATACAGGTGAAATGTAGGATAGACTGTAAATCATTCTTACATAAAATGTGAATTATGAAAGTAAAATACTTTTTATTTGTTAAGGTAATACAGAAATACATTAAAAAATAACAGAAATAGTCTCCAATCTCTCTGAGCCTATTATGATTTCTCCATTTAGTAAGTATTGTTTGATTGAAAAGGAACATTTAACCTTTTTGTTTTAAAAGAATTCTTTGTCCTCCATTTTACCTCAACATTTGCAGGCTATAAGTCGTCCACAGAGTAATGCATCATTCAGTTTATGACATCTAATAAAGGCCTACTGCAAGCATTAGAACCAGGTGCTTCAACAATTTTCCTTTCTGCTTGTAGCTGCTTCTGCTTGTTCTCTTGTAGCCTAAATAGGAAAAAAAAAAACCAACAAAAACCCGCAACATTTTTCACTATTTCCTTTTTTATTCCCTTCTGTTTAAGCCTTGACACATGCTGACAGCACTACGGTATCATTTGATGTCCGTGTAAACAATAGCTGCATGTATTTCTGAACACACAGCGTATTTATTAGTATAAATAAAGATGTAATTAAAGGCTATGCTTTCAGTCGTTAGATAACGTATTAAAAAAAATGTTATTGTTCAAATACATTTATGAATCAGGAAGATAGGTACCAGTAAATGAAAAACAACTTCAAACCTATTTCCCAACCTATAGCTGGACTATCATACTCCTTTGTTCTTGTGCAGGTTAATAGAGATTGAGGAGATGGGCAGAGGAAAAGCAGTGCAATTTTCTGCTATTTAAGCTTGGCGAAATGGCACTCTTCAGGAAGCAGCAAAAAGTATGAAAGCGTAATAGGCATTTTAAAAGTAGAAGTCCATATAGCTGCTTGAGGGATCCTCAGATTTAGGCATGCATAGAATCACGAATGAGATAATCAGCATTGTGAAATTGAAACCTGTCTGCTGCCTGCTGCTGTTCTTCCCTCTTTCAGTGGAGTGATTTGTAACACTCATCTTCTTCAGGCAAGGCAGCCTTCAAGATTATCCAGAACTGTCAATAGTAATTGCCAAAGTATTTTATTACCTACAGAAAATCAAAGGAATTTTATAACCAACAGTTATCAAGTTTCAATACATGGTATAAAGAGAGCAATTTTAGTTGGAATACAATCGTGTTTGGCTTGCTTTAATGTTCTTGAGACAATTCCTGTGCAACCAACTACAACATTCACTGTATTTAAGCTGGAGGCAAGAATACGCATATGTACTTGTAGTTTAAAAAAATTACATAATGCTTACAAGCTTCTGCAAGCAAGTGTTTTTTAATTGCCATACAAACTATGCCTGAGCTAATTACTTCTAAAGAGAATGAGGTTTCTATAAAACTCGAGATGACATCTTGAAATTCTGGCAGTAGATATAAGTTTAACTGGGGCATTCTCTGTCATGAGGTAAATAAAGTGCCTGGAAATTAGCAAAATATGACACAGATTATAAAGTCTGAAAACATTAATGTTGCAGCTGTTATTATGTTCTCTGAATATTATTGCTATGTGAACCACAATTGTGATTGTCAGCCATTCATTTAACACAATTCTGTTATGCTACAGGGTCACCCATGATTCAAAGCTTTTCAGATGCTTAGCTTGTTACTCAGGCTATGCATGAGTGAGGATTGCATCTTCTGTCCGACAGTGTTTTTCTGAGCCATGCACCTCACTTTCCTTCCCTGATACCGGGGAAAAGGAAGGTGTGACTGTCTAAATGCTTGGTGGGAGAAAATTCAGTTTCTATTTTTGACAGTGTATTTCCCCTCTAATTCATAACGTCAAGACTGCAGTGACATGACTATCTCTATGGGTTCTTTTAAAAACAAATACACAAATTTACTTGTGAAAAATTATTTGGCATGGGGAAATGCTTCTTTTTAAGCTCCAAACCAGATGGATGCACTTGTATTTTGAGACATGTGTACAGGATTTTATTCACGGCACCAGAAAGCAGGTATCATTTCTACTGAAAGGTTGTGCTGAAAGAGAAATAAGCCATGAAAAAATTTTATACTACTGCAGCCATGAAGCCATGATTATAGCATAAAAGAGAGCTCTCCTTTCAACTGTGAACCTCCTTGCTCTTTGTACATAAGCTTTTGTTTTTTTAAAAAATGACCCATTAATTAAATTATTAATTGTTGTTGAAAGGGTAAAGTACTTTACCAAGAACCTCCTTTCATAATACTGCAATATATGAAAAAAGTAGCAAAATGGTAAATAGGGGAGAGGTTATTTATATACTGTTAAAATGCTGATGTTGTAATTATCAGAGAGTTATTCAATTACATCGGGTAATAGACATTTTTAATATAAGGAAGATGACTAGCCTGCTGGAAATTTGCTAATATGACGAACGTACACTGAATCTTGTATTTTTTTCACTCATCATTTATACTAGTTTGTTTGCACTGTACAGTGTGTGACATGTGCATTGATACATTATTCCATCTAGGACTTCTGTATGGATTACAGAAGTGTATTTTATGTATACATCAACCAGGATTCTGCAGATGTTTAAGCACATCAGAAGAAACTGAACTAATTTGTCCCTTTTCATGAGAACTTAGTTACCTCACCTGCACATCCTGAAAGGAGGAACATTCAGGGCTAGCACAAAGTTAATACAATAACATAATTACATTCCTTGTTTACTTTGAGCTGTGGGTTTGAACTGAATAATGGCAGGACAAGTTGATGTTTGCACTTTTCTGGGCCCAGAACTTGGTATTTAAACTAGGTGAGTGCGAATGCTATTCCCTTTAGCCCCAGGTTGTCTTAGTAGAATATTGTCCCATTGATAAATGTGGAATTGGCAAAAGCCATATCTAAGTGTGTAGCGTGGGCATTTTGTCACTCTAATACACAAATTTAAAGTACTGTTCTTTTTGTTTGATTAATTTTATTTTAGACTTTGGCACTCGGGTTGTATATTTACTGTAAGCATTTTAGAAGTCTAATTAATTTGTTGATTAAAAGGAAGGAATATGAACAGTACAGAGGAAGCATAGCTCAAGAAATGACTAGTGATCATTTTTCTAATCAGATGTATGATCATGGAGACTGTTGTGATATAATGGTGATATGGACATGTAATACCATTTTCTCAGAAGACAAATAAAATGTCTCTGATCCTAAGTTGATTGTAGTATTGGCATTCAAAGATTCAGATCATAGGAACGAAAAAATCTGTCTATGCAAAGCTGTACTGCAACTCATATTAATCTACAATGTCTGGTAATAAAATTAAGTGACTCTTTTTTAAATGTTCTTTTTCCTTCAAAAAATCCAGAAGGCAAGTTGTTGGAAGTTTCAAAACAGGAGAGAAATGCAGGACAGGATATTTGTTGATCATAGTTCAGATATATCTTTCTGTTAGAACACAGAGCCTGACAATGCTCCAGTTAAAATCAGTTTAGCACTAGCACAACTCTGTTAAATTTAGCGGAGCTAGTCTTAATTTTCACCAGTTTGAATGAGAAAACCATAATTATCTCTCATTACTATAGAGAAATAAATTGCATTTCTTTCTTAAATCTTTGTTTGTTTAAACACTGTACTGTTGCATTTAACATTGGATTAGGCAGGGTAAGAGTTTACTGAGAAATTGCACAGCTGTATTTGTACAGAGCTGTACCTGATTCCCACCTCCCGTAGTGTGAGCAGTGGTAAGTGAACTGTTTCTGTGTTGTTCACTCACTCTGTCAGATCGAAACTCGGCTCAATAGCATTAAACTAGCTCCCATTTGAAAGATTTGTCTTACAAAACCCTGAAAACTGCTCTGAACATGCATACATTGATTTTGTTGCTGGAATCTCCTGAGCTTTGATGAAAAGGAGACTCCACATGCAGGTGAAAGAGGGTTTACCTCTTCAATATTAAAAAGAGAAGGTTAAGGATTTTTGTTCAGCTAAGGCTGAACTAATCAGTGGCATGCGAGGGTAAGAGATTTGGCCTCGCGCCTGTAGTACGATAATGTTATTTTCTTTAGTTGAACAACAAGTTCAAATTTCTCCAATAGCTGCTTCTGAGTAGCTGCCTACCATTATTCCCATTTGCACAGCTAATTGAATGTCCTGGGGTGCAGGAGTAAAGGTTTTTATTTTAGCCACAGAGAGGGGGGTATTTGTCATGTTCATTGTGGGAAATTTGCTTAAATTTTGTCCTGGAAAAGATGCAACTGCTATATCAATTCACAGAATAACATCTGTATGATACTATTCTAAATGCTGAGCAGTTTAGTATTCATGGAGGAGATAAGGCATTTTTTGTAATCATAAGTTTAGTTCCATTCCATTTAGTTCTATTAAAGCATAAAAAAAAGGAGATGAGTGATTTCCACAAACTTTCATGTTTTGCTCTAAAGAAAAAAAAAATGTTCATTTAGACTTGTAAGCTGGAAAACCTTTCTTTTTTGTCCTTGCTACAGACGTCTTCTGCACTGTACTTGCTGTTATAGCGCATACAACTATGTGAAATTTTGTGGAAGAAGAGTAGGGTATCCTTAGTTTGCACACCTCATCACTGAGAAGAGAATGTCACCACAATGTAATGCACGACATCCTGGGGAAGACAATAGTTTTTCACCTTCTACTGTCCAATCTGGCTTTCTCTTGTATTTACCTGTGAAAATTCAGGTGGCACAAACATTGCTTGAAATTGTGGCACAGGTAAGGCTTTGGGAGATGTGGAGGGAGAAGGAGTAATTTTTTAAATGAACTAGCTATGCTGTAAGATATCATAGCATGTTACAAATATATCTAAACTCAAGTCTTATCAGCCATGCTTTTGATCTGTAGTAAGAAATACAATAACAAAACTGAAATGAATGCTACAGAGACAGATAAAGCTAGATAAGAGATTTTCAGAAATTAGATAACATTTATTTTCCATCATTTATAAGAATCACTTGGTTTGCCTCTTAGGCATATGTTGGTTGCATTCTCACACAGCATGGTTCTTCTTCAGCAGATCTGCTCCCCTGCCATTGTTAAACTGAGGTCACACTCCAGAAACATATGGAAGTCCAAAAAAAATAGAGTAGCTTCTTAACCACATCTCATAGTATTTAAACTAACGATGGCTGATCTGGAAAACTAATTGATGGTGATGACTTAGCCTTACTTCAGTCTGAACATAGAACAGAGAGGACAAGAAAAACAAGCTCTGGAATGACTCACAGGACTAGAGGATTATTTGTCTAACTTAATACAATTGTGAATAATCTTCAAATCCTGCTGTAAAAATAATGTGTAAATACTGCTTAGTAAATTTGAGTTAAATTCAAACGTATTTAATGACCGCGTATATTCTTAAAAGTATTTAGTGCTTTTATTGCCAGAGAAATATTTATTTTACTACAGCATTTCCAGTTTGCTCGACTTAGAGACTCTCAGTAGCACACCTATAGCAATTCTGAATTGAGGAAGTTAAAAGCAGTAATGATGAATTTAGGCCAGTTGCAATTTAAAAGAAGGTTGCTGGCATTTTAGAATTACATTATTCTATTGGAATTCAATTCATAATGTAATTCTGTTATACCAAGAGATGTTAGTTACAAGGGTAGAAGCCAAACCAGTAGCATTTCTTTTTTCCTAAGCCAATCCATAAAGATGCCTCTTCACCTCTTTGATGTGATAAGGGAGTGTTAAAGCAAAGTGAATCCTTATTCTGCATCTTGGGACAGAATACTGCTTAAGCCAATTGTTACTATTCCTGAGTGTTTTAGACAGTGAACCATGCATCTCTCTCTGCACATCAGAGAAGATTGTAGCAGTCATCCTGTGCCACCTGCTATCACTTAATTAGTATAATCATCTAATTTCCAGTTGGAAATAATGGCATCATGCACTTTTTAGTAATTGTAACCATCATAATATATTCCAAATTATGTTACACTAGCATTATGTGATTTAGACATTTTAGGAGGGGGTATTTGCTTTGCGTTTGCACACCCGTCTTTCTGATCTTCACTCCCGCCCAGCAGAAAAAGGCCATAACCAGTTTTCTGCATTACTATGATCCTAAAGATATCACTGATTCATATCATAACTCTGCAAATGAGCTTTTGGTAAGTATGATTTAACCTTTAGTGGACAGAGAAAATAATAAGTAATGGAAGCACCAGCTCATCATAATATAAAAAGCACCTAGGTTTCAAAGAATTTGATCTGGTTTGTTAGCAAAATCTAATTTTTTAAAAATGAGATGTTGGTGATCACATATACAAGTTGGATTTTATATGCATTCTGTCTGGGATTCTCAGTTTAAGGAATAATCTCAGTTGATCAGAACAGGTCTCAATGTTTAAACATTACTATATTGCAGCATTTTTTTCCTCCTGGAGATTACATCACAGCAAATGCATAGGTAATAAATGAGTCAGTTTGGGGCAGCTTCATTTCACTGGAGGGTTCTGGGCTATGATGCTTCAAAAACAGAAAAAGAGAGAAAAAGAGAAAGAAATAGGCAATGACACGAAGGGACACAGGCAAATCTGAGCCACTGTCAGAGTTAACCCTCCCCCATTCCCAATGATACTGCCTGGCTAAGCGAAGCACTGCCACATATATATCAGGCAAGGTTATTACCACTCTGCTCTGTAAACATGCTATGCCTCCTGGACATCTTCTATTTTTATTTCATTTYTGTGTTATATCTTATATGTAAATCTAGGCTGGCGAGAGTCAGGAGGCATTCATAGCATTGGGCCAAATTCATTCCAGGTGCAGTTCCAGGTCCATTGACTTCAATGAAATTACACCTGGGATGAATTTGGTCTATTATTAACTATAGAGATTACATGTCCAGCTTCCTTAGTATACTAAAATACCCAGAATACATATAAATAATGAAGTATGTAATTACAGTCCTGGTTTTAATTTGTGTTCCTAAATGTGCTGATGCTTTTGCACATGTTTATAGTTATAGCTGTGTTATTGTAGTATATTTTTGTTTAGTACAAATATATTTGATTTTTTCTCTAAAACAGAGATACACACTTAATGTTTACTTTCAAATGTCTCAGTAAGTCTTTCAAAATCCATATGATGGCTGATTCCATAATTACAATATTAAATTATATTGGCCTTAAATATCATATGTGTGTATATATATATGAACATATGCAGGGCATCACAATATTACCACTTAAAAACATTCTGCAGACAATGAGCTTAAGTTCTTATTGATTATATGTTAATCAATACACACAAATAGGTGATCTTGTCAGAGTTGATAGGAGCCAATAGAACTGTTACCTGTCAATACCAAAGATTTCATTCATTTATATGTTTCCTGTTCCAAAGAGTACGTAACAGGTCAGTTGACAGGAATTTGTTCCTAACCAAAACCAAAAACTAGGCAGTTTTTAAACAGGTTCTTCCTTCATCAGCAGACTTAAAAAGCATAAGTATGACTTACCTCTGCATACATCTTCTAATTCTGTTCACTTCTCGTGTATCGTTTTGCACATTCCTGCATCTTGCAGTATCACACACTGTTAAGACCTAGTAAGCGAGTTAAAGTCAGATGACGCTAACGAATCCCAGCGCAAATGACTGAATCAATAGGAAACCAGCCACTGCTGTTTAAGTGTATCGATAAATGTACCTTTATTTTCTCTTGAATGGATAAGTGTCGCAGTTAAGAGTCCTATGGATCTCTTAATTGAAAGTTAATTTTAAATCAATAAAGAGAGTCATTTAAATATTGATCAGTCCTTTCTACACGAATTGTTAGCTGATTTTTTTTTTTGAAACAACTTTGTTTAAACGCAATCAATAGCCCACAATCAGTGCGTTCCATAAAAAATTGACAGATGTTCCCAAAATGCCTGCTAGGCATAATCTTATCTGTTTACATATGTAGCATAGATATTTCAGTCCTTTTCCAATGTACCTAGGTATCTATGGCAGAAATGTGCTTTCCTTAAATACCAAAGTACACTATTGAAACACATTCTTCCCGTTGTTTTTCATTAAGGTGGTTTAAAATTAAAAAGGAGGATTTCTTGGATTTCCTTTGATTGTATAAGTAATATTCCTATTGTTTTATTAATGCAGGCAGACTGCAAAAGAAGAATGCCCTTGTTTTGCTCACCGGGAAAAGAGATATAAGTGCTTATTTGAAGCACATGTACTCTGGAATTTGTGTGTCATAATCCATCAGATGTGTTACTATATGCAAAATGGTCCTTAGCTTTTAATTATATAGACACTTCTGTGCACAGTGTGCGTGCATGTTGAATAGTTATAATTTTTAGCTTTATTTCTTGGATATAATCTCTCTTTCTCCATAGCAGCACATAGCCAGGCTTTCTTTCATTTCAATTTGACAAAGCACACAGTTAAGTTAAAAGGATACAAATTTCATTTCATGAGATTCGTTGAGATTAACCTAATAAAATAAACGTAGCTACATGTGGCTTTCAACATTTCAGCAAATACGACACTCTTCTAACATGCCTTCCCACAGCACTTTCAGTAATTTGCCCATAGTGGCCTGCTACAACTTAGTTTGTCACACCTAGTGATGAATTCAGACTGGACATTTCGATACAAGCAATATGAATTGCATTTTTCTCCTGTACCCTCTAATTAATTATAAAGTCATGCTTTGATGTACACAGCTCTGAAGTCCTGAAGTTGTCCTTTATTATTATTTTCCTTATTTTTCAATTTTCAAATCCAGTGCCTTTTAAAGAAGATTTGTACTTCTAAGTAATTAAGCCCTTTTTGAAGTATGAGAGGATACAGTTAATTATAACAAATCACAAATTATATATATACAATTTTGTCAAAAGTTTTTTATTTTCCGTGATGTGACTTAAATATAAAATAAAATTGACCGAGAATTATTTTGACTAACATTTGACTGAAAAGTATTACCATATTTATATTTCCTTTCTAAGTGACAAACTAAAAATTAAGTCCCATAATTAAAACTGTTTATGACACACAGTAATTTAAGGCAGAAAATAATAAACAAAATATTTTTTTCTTTTCAAGAGTACCATCTAAGGAGAATAGGGGTTGCTTGGGGAAAAAAAATCTGTCATGCAATATAATTTACTCCATTTTTGCTATTAATACAAATGCTTCCTGCTGTTCTGAAAATCCACTATTTCTTAATCCAGCATTATTGTCCTCTTAATGCTACATTTCAAACCCATTTCGTTCCCTTTTCTGTTAGAAAAGCCATATTAAAAGGGAAGATTAAAAAGAAACGGCCAGGTATCGTTAGTTCATATGCATATGGGTTCAGCATGTGAGGATGCTGTTTCTAGGATCGGCCTTAAGATGTGACTGATAGATCTTATTTGTCTGATAGAGTTGACCAGGGAAATAGAGCTACAGCTGGTTACTTCATTAGGTCCTCTCATTGATTGAACCCTGCTGAAGTGATGCAGCAGGCTCCTGAGATAACTGCTGGTAATAGAACAAAATGAATTCTTATCACAGAGATTGGAAAGGCCATTAACCCTGGCCTCCAATGCTTTTCAGAGGTCACAGACAGGAAGCCAAGCGGTGACTGGGAAAACTGTTTTCTGTCTAACTACAGGTCATGTTAGAGGGGGTGTGTGACTTTTTTACCCTTCGGCTTCTGTACAGATGAAACTGTTAACGCTGGCAGATGTTAATAATCAGCTGTAAATAAATATTGGAAGCAGAAGAAGAAAAATGAGAAAGCACAGGAATTTATTTCAATAAATATTTAATAAAAGAGCAATTGTTACTGTGATATTTACTGCCAGTTCTGCTGTAGATTTTTGCCTAATACTTTTCCATATAAATTGAAAAGAGAAATACATAGAGGCACTTAAAAAAGGAAATTTAATATGGTTTTATATAAAAATACCTTTCCTTCCTTCCTTCAAAGATGAGGATTATAATTGCCTGCTGCCTGCCTGCTTGCCTTATTCAGCAAGCCTATCACCAGTTCATCTGTGAATTAGTGCAGGGCGCTGTTTGCCTTTCACCTGGTTGAGAAGGGTATATATCTAAGTAACAGTCCTATAATTTACATTTAATGCAACCTTTCAATTGACCAAGAGCCCACAACCTAAGCCCCCATCTCACAGCTGAGGACTTTCCCACATTTGTCAAGTCAGTGCCACTCCAGCATCAGCCAGGAGAAATCATCCATTTAAAGCCTGGAGCTGCACATGACAATTTTCCTACCCCCCGTGAGAAATCCAGTCATGGCAGAGGTAGCTTTGTGTGTTACTTGTTTGACTCTTGCTTTGAGCAGCAGTGTCTTATTATACACATGGATTAAGAAAATATAGTGGGACGCATCTTATAAAATAAAACGGAACATTTTCTCTTTATTACTGACATATATAAGGCAATGCAGATGTGTGTTGTAGGTTGTTTTTAGCAGTATGTTGGTGGCTTCTATCCTTGTGATATTGTGATTTAATTTCAATGTCTGTGGTCATGTGGTATTCTCTGCTGGAGCCAATCTTTCACAAGGAGCAAGTTCATTTAAATGTAAATGGGGTCCTGTGGATGGAAAAAACTACCTACTTATGTCTTCAGCGACCCACCCAAGCATTTGGTTTGGCCTTCCATGCATAAATAATAACAAGAAGGTATGCTGTCATTGCCTTGCTTGAAACACCAGA
Organism: Phoebastria nigripes; assembly: GCA_035582835.1. Taxonomy (NCBI): domain Eukaryota; kingdom Metazoa; phylum Chordata; class Aves; order Procellariiformes; family Diomedeidae; genus Phoebastria; species Phoebastria nigripes. Next base: position 550,565 of record JAYKAV010002803.1, read on the forward strand.
AGTGGTTTGGCACAGCAAAAAATCCAAGCACTAAAAGGAGATTGGTTTGGATAAACTGGATAAACTCACAGTTCAGATCCCCATCCTGATTAAACAGTGTTAAAAAAAAAAAAAAAAAAGGAAAAGCATTACGGAGTTATTTTGAGGACTTGTGAATTACAGGAACAGATGAAAACCAACTCAGGCTRAGAACATACCATACCTAAAAATACTCAGAAGTAGCAGAAAACTTGTCATTTTGTTAACTTGAATGGATTTTTGCTCTTAATTGTTTGTAGCAATTTGCAAGAGTGGGATGAGAATGTGGTATAAGTGGTAATATAATTAGCATTAATTTAGCATAAAAATGCAAACCTACATTTTCTAAGTAGCTACCTTCCCTTCCACTAAAACATAGAAATACATTACATAACTCTAAAGTATGTGTGGCTTTTTTCAGTGTGTTATTAAATATGATAAAATAGAATGCTTTTTCTTTATTACTGATGTATGTAAGGAGATATGAATGATTGCGCACCTTCTTTTTATCAAAATCTTTGTGGCGTATATATTTTCACCCTGCTAAACTTATGTGTTGTCTTCTCATAGAAATACTCCAGGTGTATTTCAACAGAACTGAAAAATCCCGGTTATAAATTTCCTTTCCCACCAAGCAAAATCATAAACAGCTTTTCATCTGTGTGGATGAATAGATGTATTTTCAGAATTATTTCATTAAATGCACACTTTTATTTATCTCATTTATTAAGAATGTTATGTTCTGTTGCAGATGTTTCAGGGCATGACACATGGGCCTGGAATCTCAGTGTATGATACCTTTGGTGAAACTCACTTATGAAACATCCGAACTTCCAGTTAGTTGTGCTCTGCACTAGGAACTTAGCAGAATTTTGACTTTGTTCCAGAGCATGTAATAAAGGACTGGTATTTACTGTTTTCAGAGATTTCTCAAGAATATTTGATAAGCTTTTCTCTTCTTTTTATAAAGTAGCATTGGTTCAAGACGAGCTAGGTTTAAGCAGTACAAGATTTGCTATCCAGGGTAAGAAACAGGATATTAGTGTTTATGTTACTCAGCTATATTAGGTGTAGCTGTGAATCAAATAATTTTATCCTGGCGGCTTCAAAATCTAAAATGTTCATCTGTTGGTCCCTCTTCCTTTATTTCATTGAGCTGGTTAAGTAACAATAACCAAAGCTGTATGTTTAGTTTTCATAAAGATTCCAGTGAAATAAATGCATTATAGATACATCGTGGCTGAGCTAATGCGTTTTTCTATCTGACATATTATTCACCATTGGGGCATATACGTATTGTGCTGTTTTTCATTATTCGGTTACATTCCATACAGACTGATTTCCACAGAACCTCTTAAGTCTTCTAGATATATTTGCTGACAACCCCATATTGTTAGAATTTTTTAATCAAAAAAAATTGAGCTCAAATACTGTCATGACAATTCAGAGGTAGAGGTGCTTCCAACCTACTTCTCTTATCAGAAATCTTGGCAGTACACGTGATATCTGAAAGGCAATGTTACTGGTTGCAATGTGGACAACATGTTTTTTTTTTTGTTTTAGAATATGTAAAATTATTTTCCCAAGTGCTTTTTGGTTACCCTTGTGATTTGCGAGACTGACTTACAAAATTATTGGAGAGACAAGTCCACCTCCTAATTCACTAGTCTAAAGGAACAGGCTTGAGAAAGCAGTGCAAATGTCAAGCACTTCATGAGAGAGAGCAAATCCTTTGGTGGGTGACACTAATCTTTTACAACTGTTGAAGACTTTTGAAGGCACTTTTGCAAAAGTGGCATAGCAATTGTGATATAGAAAATAATCTAAAGATCCTTGATAGGCTAAGAGCAGATACTGTATTTTAGCAAAATATGAGGTTTCTTACATAATGATAAGCTCTGACGGAGAAAGAGAGAGTATCACCACATTGATTAATTTTAAGGCAAGTTAGAATTAGAAAGCTCTTTGAATAAGGCCTTTAGAAAGAAGGATCTCTTGGTTAATTTGTGTTAAACTGAATTAATATGGTTCTTTCAAAACAGCACTATATCATTTCATGGATATCGTGCAAATTATAAGCATCCTTAATTTTGTCATTTTTTTTAGCAGAAAATTTAATGGGATCCCCTTTTGGAAGGAATTGAAAATCCACTTATAAATCGGCAAACAAATAAATATTCAGCCTTTGCTCAAAAAAGCCAAAGGGAAAGCCTTTCCCCAGAAAATTGGTCATAACTTTATTAATACAAATACTTAACTACAAACAACCAAGGGATTTAGTGCCTGAATTTGTAGCTTGTAAGATGGCATCTTCATGTAACACTGATATTGCTCCCCAAATCCTGCAGCAAGAGACCTAAGGTATCCAAAGGGCAAAAAAAGCCACGTTGCTCACAGGTGCCAAAGAATCTGTTTACAGCCAGCTTGCTAGAAAGGAATGAAATCCGCTTTGCTTGCAACCATTTTCAGTTTGGGAGGTAATACATGTGAAACTTCTTGAGGTCTAAATATTGAAGCATAAAACCATAAATATGGGTGGAATGATAGAATTAATGATGTCTGGCCCAGGTCAGGAGACAGGGGCTAACTTCCTAACTGTATCTGTGGCTTCCAAGAGGGTGAGCTGGCTGTGGGTTTAAGTTGGTGTTTCTGGAAACTAAGAATTAGGTACGGCAGTTTCTCCAAAAACTGACACAAACACAGGCACTACTGTTTTCCTGTTGCATTTAAGGTACATCCCATCATATTTTTCTAGACCCTACAATAACAAATGGAATTTCTGGTTTTGTTTTCTTGCACTTGTAGGCTTTGATAAATGTTACATATTTTTCTGCTGTCCATGTCCAATTTAATCAATATTACAAGTGCTCCCTTGTGGTAGGCGGAACGGTGGCAATAAAGTGAAATTTCCACAGCTTTTACCCATTGAAATTCTCAGAGGGCAAGATTCTTATAAACTTCACTTTGCTTCCTCTGAAATAGATTTAATAGCTCCATTCAGGAAGAAAGTTCGATGTGCTTTCTCATTTTCAAAATGTAGATAGTAAACTAAGCTTTATTCTCTTTCCAGCTCTTTAAGAACTTTTAACCTTTTAATATTCTTTTACCATGAGTGTTAACAAATGTACTTGTCTCCAGAATTGCTCTGATGTCCCAGTGTGACTCTGCATTTGAAAATGGGGGAGTTAACTGAGGTAAATTTCAGACATTCCCAAGATTTTTGAAACTGGTGTAATTTAGGTCAGCTTAAGGCTGTTTGGAATATTTTATTCTACACACAGGAATTGCTAATGTCCACTTTGAATGAACCAGCTACATTGGCTCTGCGCCACTGGGCATCCTTTTCATTTTAAGGCTTTCCTCCCAGCCATTTAAACCGTCTTTTAGGCATCTGTGTGCTGCTGAAGCAATGAAAAACAACCTTATCAAAACCTAAGATCTGGTCTTTAGTCCCAGAGTTCATTATAATAGTTCAGAACTTGTGTTGTGTGCTTCTTGTTATTTTGGTGTCCTCTATTACAAAGAATTACTGTATTGTCTTCTTCCTTGTACAATGTATCATTTGGGCTCAGCAGTCACTAGCAGAGTTCTACTTCATTCTTCATGACCGATTATTTGTCTTATTAAATTCTCCCTTAACAAAGAAAAGTCTTGAAACACTGGAATCGAAAGAGATAGAGGAGTGTTCACACGTCTAAGAAGGCATACCACCAGTTCTAGCCTTTATTTATATTGTATTACTGTTTCTGTTGCTATTACGCTCTTTCAGTGAGAAATAAACAAACAGTAGGAGGAATATTAAATAAGGGGTTTAGGCAAATTAGGTTAGATGAAGAAATGATAAAAAAGATTCAACACAATTCAAATGAAACAGCAGGGTTCTAAATGATACTGTACATCTATAAAACTGTGTATGTTGCTTCACTGTTACTTGGTAGGCCAACTGTTTTCATTTTACGTACCATAAAATTATTGTAACTGCATTTCTGCTTAAGCAAGGGTGGGGACACTTCAAAATGGAACAGGCTGTGTACTGTTTTCTTAATCACAGGAGCCCTAGAATAATTATCAAACAGTGTTTTCCACAGAGTTGATCTATAATTCATCTGAGGAAGAAAACATCTTTCCAATAAAAGATTCTTTGTCCTCAATTTTTCAAGGGTTTCTTTTTATTATTGTCATTAACCCAATTATCAAATTTCACAACTTCTTCATTTCTCAACTACTTTTTTCATATGCTTGTAGCTGGAGGGAAAAAACATAGGTGGAGACATTCAGTAAAAAGGTTTTTACAAGGGTTACAGTTTTTCTAAATTACAGCCAAGAGAATTTAATTGGKGGAAGGTTTTTGGAGGGTGGCTTGTATTTTTTGACAGTTTGTAATATTTTCAACTCCATAACTCAACAGTCATGAGACTGCATTAAAATTCCTGAGATTTATAAAGCAGTCAAATTTGAATTATCTGTGAATAGATTACCTGGGTTGTGGCTTGACTGGAGCCCATCTGCTGCCCACACCACTGGCTGCAGCCCATTGCTGCAGAATACATGACACAAAATAAACATTGCTTCTACCAGGCCCGCTCCACTCACTGAGATTTAATACTGTTCCTTCGTTCCACAGATAGCTATTTACAAGTGAAAGCAAATGAATTACTTCAAAAGTGAATGTACTAAATGTGTTCTTTTAGTGTAGTTTACATATGGTTTTGCTTTATTTAAGTAACCCCACCCCTGTAGTACCCTGGATAATTGAGAGTTGACTATAACACATTTGGAGTTGAGTTTTAGGCTTTCTTCTTGCTTAAGCCTTTAGAAATGGTGGTGGTGGTTTTTGGATTGTTTCTTCTTCTTCTTCTTCTTCTTCTTCTTCTTCTTCTTCTTCTTGTTTTTTCCACAACTATGACATTATTTTATTCTGCTTTTTTATCCAGTGAAAGTTCTTGCATAACTCCGTAAGCTGAGATTGTGAGTATAGCTCCCATCATGAGACTTTCAATAAAAGTTCCAAAAGCTGACCACTCTTCATACATTTCTGTGACAAGGCATGTCTTCCATGTTGCCAGCAGTAATGCACATCTATAACTTAGCTCGGAGAAGTACCCTCCCTGACTTTGATGGTTACAGGCTAAGCAGCAGGTCTCAGCTTCCAGTAGAGGGCCATTCTTTGGCCACGAGTGAATGAATGACAGAAGTAGGACTAAAAACAGTTTTCTGTGAAAACTTTTCTATTTTGAATGAAGGAATACATGAAAAAAGCCTTCATTAGAGTTTGATCAGCAACTGCTTCTGGAAGCAATTCATTGAAAGCTACTGAACCTGCACTCTGTCTTTGAAGTATTTAGCAATTTTATTTTCACCTTTGATTTTTATTTTTTTTTCTATTAGAAACTAGGGGTTGAGTTCAAACTTAGTTATGCTGAGTTTATAGTAGTCTCAAGTGATATTTCTTATATGATTTTCAACGACTAACTTGCAAGGAAGAAGACCTAGTTAAATCAGATTCCATTTTCAGCTTGTTTCTCTTAAAGGTATGGTAGCTGATTTTTCAGAAAGAACTGAAATACATTCCCAGGCCCCAGATGGACCCTCAGACCAGTCCTGTTTCTGTTTTATTTGGAAAGGCAGCATGTATGGGCCTGTCATAGCTCATAAAATGCTGTTGGAATAGTATTTTCATTCTATTTTAAAAATTGACTTAAAATGTCTTAGTTAGATAAAGGTAAAAATGATTTTTGTTACACTGATACCTGAATTTTCTTATCCCAGAGATGCAAAATAGTTTTACTTAATCCCATGACTGATGAAATACAAGTGTTAGTACAAGCTTAGTGCTTTTTTTCATGTTGAAGCATCTAACTGCCCTAGTTAGGAGCAAGTAAAAAGTTGCATACTTCTCCTGTTTCCCTGTGTTCCCAGTTTCTGTTGACGTCAGCTTGTCAATTGATTCTTCTTTCTCTGTGTGTATATATATATATTTGAACAATCAAAAATATTTTAACTTTTTTATGAAGTTCAAATTTGTATCCACTTTGTGAGGTGGTATCCAAAAGCAGCATGCTCTACTTGTATACATAGATCTTGGAAGTGGCACAAGCCATGCAAACAATTTGACCTTAGGTATCCTGCCAGGCTGACATCCTCATGTATATGGCCCTGCTTAGCCATCAGCTAAAACATGGCATTTGTCAGTCCGACAAATTGTATGCTGCACATGATGGAATGAATGAGGAATGTCACCTCATTGTCACATGCAGTCCAAAATAGATTCTAACTCAGAAAAGCCTTGGATGAAGAGTCTTCCTATTTCCTCATCACTTGAGAATATAACCAGTATGTTTATCTGTGCTGATGCTGGTATTGAGTATGTCAAGTATGCTGGGCTAATCAGATGTAGGAGCTTTCACAGAGCATCCGGATGAATGAAAATGGCAGGCTGATAACTACTTCCTGCCCAAATAGTGTTCATATGAAAACGATAATGCCCCATTCCATCTCCACAACAAATTCTGAGGAGAAAGCCCATGGCATACCTCTCAGTTCCCCAACCTGTACTTGTGGGACAGAGGCTGTTACAAATACAACAAACAAAATCTTGAATCTAGTTTCTGTGGTGAGTTGAACCGGAGCACTGGTTCTTAACCATAAAACACATTTTAAAAGGTTTCATGAGTGGCAAGCAAATAAATGTGTTGTAGATATAGGAAAGAAATAGAATGTCTGCCCAAGCTTCTTTGGGGTACTTTGGGGTACTATCTTGAAAAAGGGGTGTTTAGACAGAAAAGTGTGGTGCCTGCAGTAATTGTTTCATCTTGCATCCTCACACAGTTGTCTGAAATGCTTGTCCTGTCTTTCACGTGTGCTCCTCAGAAATGTCCCCAGACCAGCAATTCTGAGTGACTGGACAGATCAGCAACATAAAGGTAGCTAACTAGGACTGTGCCTAAAAAATAGTTAGTTAATTTTCACAGAATTTATTAAAAAAAAAAAGAGATTCATAGAAGATTTTTTAAAAATATATAAATCAAGCTCTTTTACCCATATCTTATAAAGAACTCGACATTGTATGCTCAGATGCTGTATGAGACTAAAAATAGAAGTCTTTAAAGATGCATGGATTAACTATACAGTAAGCAGCAGAATTTATTTTATTTTTTTATGAAGGTGCCTAAATTAATCTTGCTCTTATTATAAGCAACTTCATAGGGTTTTTTTTCTGATTTTGGAAGTTATTTGGTGCTTACTTCACATCATGTTCCACTTTTCAAGTGAAATACTACTATAAACGAGTGGCTATTATAATCCCCAGACCTCAAAGCCCAGCACACATGGTTTTGTGAACACATGATTTGAAATGAGTGGAACTTTCTCAATGTATTTGTAGGTTAGTGTGTGTGGAGGATATATGTTTTATGATGACTATAAAATCTGCTTAAAGGCCAGGTGTTGACCATCTATTTTGCATTGGTAAAAATCCTCTGTGCCTAATGTATGGGGTTTTGCTAATTTCTCTGAGACTATGTAGATTCTTGACACTTCTCAGCTTTCAGTCCATGGGTGCTGAGATAACACTGAGCACTTCTGGAAATCAAGTGTTGTGTGTTCATTTAAGCCCATTTTTCTGTAGTATGACCTCTGAAGATTTGAACTTCTGTGAATACCCTTACTCAAGCAAAGCGAATCCATGCCAATACTTTACAAAGTCCATTTTTCTTTTTTTTTTTTTCCATTCTTCAGCTTAGTGATAACCGTGGAGCTAATTTATGCTGAGGTGATCAAAACATCTTGTTTCAAAAAGAAARCAATAATTGTCACAAATATAGCATATCTGCCCAACTGTAATTGTGTCTCATTTTTACTTCTCTCTTTCCCTCATAAGGGAAACAACAGTATTTTTCGTAATTACAACATGTATGAATTGACTAGTGTATGTCTGAAAGCACTGTTTGCAAACTCTAATAAAATTATTAAATTTCATCAATATTAGTACAGATATCTGCCTGTATATAGAATAAAAAGAAGACACTCTACACTCACTATGATACTTGCTAACTACAGTTACTGGGCTATTCCTAAATTCCTAACTCCTATTCCTAAGCCCTCTTCCTAAATTAGCTAAGCCTGGGTCTAATATGGTAGAGTGAATCAGTAAAATGTTACACTTCTAAGGTTTTATTTACACCACCCCTGTGAACTTCAGCCTGATTTGTGTGGGAAAAGCCTTGTGCATTGCCTTACAGTCTACTTTTAAGCATTTTATGACTTTATAAGTTACAGATAATATTCAGATAACAACATCTGTAAATATATACTGCTTGTTGATCTTATATGCCTGAACAAGAAAAAGGGGAGGTTAATATATTGATATAGTAGAACAGGTCTGCTTCTGCCTCTCAAAAGAGCCACTTTCATAATCAAGAAGGACTAACATATGCTGTACTACCTTAATTCAGCACCATGTGTGTATGCATGAAGATATGGTTTGTAATTACATGGTCACATAGCATTTCCCCCTTGCCTTTCTGAGTTTACGGAGTGGAGCTGCATGGATATATGGATGAATCAGTGCTGTGCAGGGATGGCAGAAACTGTCTTTAGAGCCTCGCTGTGTTTGCTGAGAAATTCAGAAAGTGAGTAGTGAAGGAGGCTGTGGATGCCAGGAAGAGAAATAATGGGGTATGTTTAAGACAGCTCAAAAACTTGCTTCCATATCTGTCTCTGCTGGAGAGATCCTATTTTTTTATCCTAAGCAGGTCACCTTACCCAGACTTTTCATAGGAGTTCACTGACTGTGTGGCCTTCATTTTCTGAGTGCTTGATTTGAGGCTGTACCATAGTGTTAAATAAGTGCTGAACACACAGAGCTGCAAATGAAAGCAATCAGTGCTGTGCTTTGAGCATATAAAGTGCTCTATATTGCTATGTACTTGGAAAAAATTGGGTCCCATCTGTATCAAACTGGGTTCTCCAAGTTAGTAGATTTTTTTTTAACCTCAATTTCTCTATACCTTCTTTTTCTGAAATTGCAGAGTTGCCTACTCATCTCTTAGGACATAATGAAGATAAATTCATTAATGTTTGTGCAGCAATAAAAAGTCAATAATGAAATGAATAATCTGGCTTTCAGAATGGGTTGAAGAGATGTAGTAAATAAAACATGTGGCCATATGTTAAACAGTGAGAAGAAAACAAAATCTTCAATAGCTTTTCACTAAATAAGTATCAATAATTTTGTGAAGTGCATAGGGCAAGAAGCTTTGCCATAAGGTAGAGCTTGATCAGGAAATTAAAGATTGCGTCACAAAGGAAGTGTCTTGATGTATTTTTTAAGATATTAGAGTATTTTGCTTTTGTGACATTATTAATGGGTCTAAAAACTTGTTTTTTTTTTTTTTTTTTTTTTTTTTTTTTTTTTTTTTTTTTTTTTTTTTTTTTTTTTATCTATAATCCCATAGTTATTTTTCGAAGACTTAAACTGGAAAATAATGTTACCATGTAGCACTATACTGAAAGTCATATGAAACATCAGTGGGTTTGGATTTGCTGCACAAACCCCTTTTCCTACAGCTAATGAACCAAATGAGAGTAGCAGAAGGTTTTTGTCCTCACTGTAGACAAGCACCGGTGAAGGGTAATGCAGTAAACCAGAAGAAGAATTATAAGACTGAAAAATCAGGGATTTAATTTTGGGCTGTGGGGGACACCATGTTTTACTCACATTAATTTCCAATCTCTTTGCCTAGTAATCACTATCTTCACCTATCATTTTCTCTCCACATCTATCCTCCCACTCTTTTTATATATAATTTTTCCCATCCCACCAGTGATCTCTATTTTTCTTGCCTACTTCTGCTGCTCATTCTTCAGACATCCCTTCTATATTTCTAGTCAGTTCCCAGCTCCCTTCCCTATCCATCCATGCATGCTTCCATCCCTGCTGACTGCCAGCTTTAATATTCCTGCACAAGCCTCTCAGCATGTCTCAATGTCTTTGCCTCATTTGCTTAGTAGATTCTAGTGGTCTGCACTTTTGGTCCCAGCCAGCTCTATCTCCTGAAATCCAGTTCGGTGCTGGAATTTGGTACACTGATGATTCTAGTCCTAGTCTCCTGCCTTCTACCTATTTTTCATTTGATCCTAATTGCCACCTCAGTTTCTCCCTTCCACATCTCCTGGTCTTTCATGTTCTTTTCCTTGGACCAGATTCTGCTTACGTCTCTTCAGTTCTTCCTCTAACCCCAAAAATCTCACTTCCATACTTCTTTTGCTCCTGCCAACCTACTAGCACAGGGGGGAACATGCTGCTCCTGCTCTCCTATAGCAATCAGTTTCCAGTGCACCGTACAATGACAGACAGCAGCAAAAGAATAATAGTAAGAAAGGAAAGTTCAGTTTCACCAGAGTAAGGATGCTATAGTTGCAGTCTGGATGTACAGGGGAGCTGCCAGGAGAATTTGTATTTTAGAAGACCTATTTAAGCTGCAGTTCCTCTATGAGGATGGCGTGCACATTGTTTAGTACACATAGGAACTGGGTGAAGAGGTTTGTGGAGGCTCTGTGGGATGTGACTGACTATGCACTTTGGTGAGCTCTCAGCACTGTGGGAAGCGTAAGTGTGTTCAGTAATTATGGATTCCTAGGAGAATTTCAGCTCTTCAGTACAAGTGGCTTTTCTGAGCATGGGTAAGTAGAATTTTTCAAAGCTGTATTGCTTGACTGAATTTGGGCAGTTTTATCCAGTGTGGCACATGCCAGACACCATTCTGTCTGCCAAATTTTGGGTTCCAGTTTAAAATCACTGGAACAGTAAAGATTTCCAAAACATATATATACATATAAAAACCTATTTGTCCTAATCCTATTCTTAGAAGTAGCTGAATAATTTTAACTGTAATTTTTAAAAAAAATGCATATGATATCCAACCTGCAGCAGAGATTCAGCACGGCCGATTTCAGCCCAAGCAGTTACAAGTTTACTGAAGTTATAAGCAAATGAAAAGACAGATGTGTGGTGGGAAGTCTACATTAAGCTTACAAATGTGTGGCCCTATCAACTTGTCTGAAGTCATTAAGAACAAATTTTAAGTTCAGGGCTTGTTTAGAAGCTTTCTCTGAAATTTTTTCAGTGCTATCAACAGAGCCCCCTCACAAGGCAATTCAGGGTTTTAGCTAAATTGGCACTGTAGATTTGTGCTCATTAGGCAGTTGTGAGCAGGGAGTCTATAGGCAAGGGATGTCCTTTGCTTCCACGGAGATAGAATTATATTGCTGACAATGAAAATTAATGTGGGGGGTTGTTATTTAAACTATGTATGGGAGAAAGCATTCAAATTAGACGATCATGTAGCAAAGGTAAAAGCGGTGCAGTACACTGAACAGTGGGAATTAAAAAACTTAAATGAAGGAAAGAGGAAATGAAAGATGGAGGAAAACCGCTAGTATGTTGCACTGGTTCAGTAAAAAGAAAAACGGATACAAATAAATCCACCCATGCCATTCTGTTGCCGCGATACAAGAAGCTTTACAGCAAGACTGAAATGCTTGACTTGGCACTGCGAGAACCCCTAGATATAATGGACATTTCTGAATGCAGAAAAATCTGTGTATGCAGTCTACTATTTCAGTATTTATGAGTCACCCATTATTGTGCTAAGAACCAATTGATATTGCTCATCTTCAGAGCATGCCATGCAAGTCTCTCCAACAAACTTGGCAGTGGACTTGAGTTTCAAGCCTCCAAGTAATCAATAGCGTAGTGTAATTCCTGACCTCAAACAATGCAGCAAGAAAAGACTAGCTTTAGGTATTGAAGCACAGCACTGAAATTGGAAGGATCCTGTAGGCTGTTGTGGATGAAGGGGACAGAGATGTGTCATGTTATGGCTGTGAATCCCAAACACACTAAAATACTGTAATACAAGTCAGGAACATGCCACAAAAATGCATAACACTTGAGTAATGACACAAAAGTTTGTTATCCAAATTTTCCAGATTGGGACCGGAGGGGGCAAGGGAAGACAGTAACAGAAGGGGATAGGAGACAGCAGGGAGGCAGGAACGTGCTGCTGTCTTTTACTACTTTTGCTAGTTTTGATGAGCAGACTTTTATCCTTTCCTCCTGTGTCAATAACAGAGTTTGACCATGTGTCAGTATACTATATTTTGTATAGTACAGCTACAGCTGAGCCAGGAAACCCAGTTTTTACAGGAAATTTTTGGAGGAATTTGTGGTGGAAGTCTTGGTGAAGATTCTTACACATCACTCAACCATTGTGATCTGGGTTGGAGGGGAAGCTAAAAGCACCTGTGTTGTCTTTCCAAAAAAAACCAAAGACCATGTATGCATATGTTAAAGAAGCCAAAACTTTTGAACTCTTAAGATTTAAGTGATATTTGCAACAAATAATTTTGTAAAAAATCCATGAACTGCTATATATGCTATAGAATATTTGTCAGGTAATTGTGGAAAACAAACAAACAAACAAACAAACAAACCAACCAACCCAAAGCAAATAATTCTGTAAAGGTTATTTTTAAAAAAATCAGAAAGTGTTTATGTTCAGGGAAAACTTTATTCACTGTAAATAGATCACCTACTTCTGCCTGTGACACTTAACATCAAGAAAGGGGAATATTTAAACTGGAGGGCTGTAGTTAGCTACATGACAAGACATAGTACAAGAATTTATTCAGGTCAGAAAAAAGTATCCTTAAAAGTGGAAATAAAGCCAAAGTGATGTTAATAAAACTGAACACAGAAGTTGGCTAAGAGGAGCATATATGTGAAGGTACCTAGAAAAGATAAACAGGAATTGTTAAAGTATCTCAGAAATAGAAATCCTGCAGAAGAGTCATTAGGTCTGCTAGACCACCAGAGGATAAAGAGTCAATCCAAAATGATCAGGAGATGGCAGAGAAAATAAATTCTTTTACTCTAGTATTCTCAAAAGACAAAGGAGAAATATATGCACTAACAGAATTCTTTACAGATAATTTCAGAGACATACTGTTAGTGAGCCAAAAAGAGGTGAATAATTCGGAAAGAAAGTCTAGAAGGTAAATGAGAAGGATTTTACAGTGTATTTCAGAGAGAAACCCAAAATCTGAGTCACTAATAAAATATGTCATTTAAATGACATTTTAAATGAGCTGTTAATTAACATTGTGGATTTCTTTGTAAATACACTCTAAAGGATTATTCTGGAAACTGTGAATGGGAGAGCCAATCTCACCACTTACATGATGTATTGGAAACTCAGCTCAAGTAGGAGGCAGGAAAAAACGCAAGAAATCAGGGACAGTGGAAGCATTTGTATATGAAGGGATGTTGAACACACAGATTGAACAGCAACGCAGAAAAGTAAACCAAGGCTGAACAAGAGGTATAAAAAAAAGGTGAATGATACTGTGAAGATCCAGTATTTTTCTTTTTTTCCCACAGGCTAGAAATGAGCACCCAGTAAACTGGTGAGGGTCATGAGGAGACTCTCATTGACTTTCTCAGCTTTGGGTCAGGCTCTTAGGCTTAGGTTCACCCACCTAACTTCCAGCATTTAGCTGCAGTGCCAAGTGAAGAGTCTCCACTCCAAACACTAAACTTCAGTCTAAAATCCCCCTGTAGTCAGGCAGGAATTAGACAATTCAGCCTACATAAAGTCTGAGTTGTGCCCTGAAGATACCTGTCTCTCCCTCCATAGGGAGGAAGCTTAGGGCAGTGCCTGAAATTAGGCAGGATGTATCCAGCATGTTGAATAAGAATTAACAGTGAGGTTTAATTTTCTTTTCTAAATAACCTTGATGGAAATGTATTAGTCTTCAAGTCAGACAATGATAGTGTTCTTCATGCCTTATGCTGATGGGGGAAACAGCAGTTTCTATGAATCGTAATGGCAGCTGATCAAGTACCAATCAGTTGGAAAAGTTAGACTATTCTCAATATAGATTCATGCTTCAATGCCTTTCTAGAGATGGCCAAGTAAGAAAAGTATCCCTTTTTGCATAATAAATGATTAACTGTAGATCTCCAATCACATCTGGAAAACATAGCTGAGTTTCATTCTGAATAGCTGACATTCTCTGTTAATGGTTTTGTCAGCATACGCTTCTTTTGCCTCTTGCAAAATATTTGATAAAATAATGTAGAAATAAAACAACAGAAATACAAAACACAGATTTTCCAATTTTCTGATAAATTGGTATGGCTCAGCATAAGCTTACCAACAGTTTTTTTCCATATTTTACACCATTATCAGAGTAAAACACACTTCTTTTCCTGATTTACTCTGAGACTATGGGAGGGAGACTAGAAAGCAGTCAATCCCCGCCAGCAGTGAGAGAAAGGGAGAGCTTGCTCAGCAGCCGGACTGGAAAGGATACCCCACCCCTCTAAACTTCTGGGGAGAACATTCCTTTTCCTTCTCCAGCAGCTGGAAGTAGACTGCGGTTAAAGAAAAAAAAAAAAAAAAGTAGAAAAAACTAGGTTAGGTAACAATAAAGTGCTGGGCAGATTAGCTGGTGATAATGGATCTTTTCTACCTTCAGAAGCTAAGAAGCAAAAAGAAGTAGGGTAGATGAGAGCAGTCTCTCTCCGGCAGCCAGAGGGGTGAGGCTGAGCGTGGCAAGTGGGGAATACTGGCTGCTGGGCGGAGTGGATGGATAAAGTGGGTGTGATTTGTGACACTCCTTGGGAAGGAGCCACCACAGCGCGCTTTATTCAGCCAGCTTTGCAGTTGGGCTCCTCTGACACAGTAATATGTTTCAACCAGAAGAAAATAAGCATTAGACCGCTATAAAAATTCAAATGATGCACCACAAAACAAAATGGTACAATTTGATACTAACTGCTGGTTAGCAATTTCTGGTCAATATGACGATCATCACTTAATTATAGGCTTGTTTGCGGGAAGTTCAGCCTTCTAACAGCTATAGTTTTAAATATAACAGTGATTAGAAACAGTTATTAACGGGTTGGTGCTGTTATTCCCCTTGAGTCCCTAAATGAGAAATTAGAAATCCTATTTGAAGATGAAATATGACCACTAGAGGATGCAGTCAAGATCCTGAATGAGTGAGGCATCCTGTTCCTCACCCATGCTCTGCAAGACCAGCCAGAAAATAGAACAAATACTTTCTGGAATATTTGGGTGAATAAATGGCAATCCAGAAGTCAGGGAGAATTTGTCAACTAAGTAGTGTAACTAGGATAACCCAGAAGTAAATCCACAAGCCCTGCTTTTAGTTATTTTTTTCTTCTCTTGCATATTCTGTGGGTTTTTATTTTCTTTTGTTAGTTGTTCCTCCTTTCCCTCAATTATCTGGTGTCTGTCCGTCCCACCAATCCACCCTTCCATTATCCTTTGCTAGTGTTTATCTTCTCATCCTGACAGTTAATCTCAATAAGCCATTCACTCTACCAGTTGAACCTGGGATACACCTGTACCGAACACTTATGGGTACCTTTGATTCAGCTATTTATTGAACATATTGAATAACAAACCCCAATTATTTTTTAAAATCTCTCTCTCATTTAATATTTATTTACTTACTACTTTAGTCGATTGATTTATTCTTTCCCCATCCATCCGGCCCTCAGCCACAAACACTTGCTTAATCTTGCTTTCTCTCTCATAACCACAATTACTCACCCACAACTAGTAGATCATCCTTATTTAGGAAATTACTTGCAATTTGGAGAGGGCAAAAGGGATACCAACAACAATAACAACAAAATCCAGGACCAAAACAGGAACTACTGGCTGGTGATTGATATATCAGTGATGTAAAAAAAAAACCAACCAAAATCAACCCTTGAAAATAATATGTTTCTTAAATAGACTTGAAGACAGACTCCCAGTGCTGCTCAGATATGCCTCCACGATTATCACGATGCATTTAAATTAAAGGAGAGAAGATTTCAACTCAGCCATGTCTGAACTATTCAGTATTTTATTTCAAAAAATAGTATTTGTTTCTCTATACCTTCCTTTGGCCATGGTGGATGCATTTGTTCCTTTATTTGCATCTCAGTAAGTCAGGCTTTTCTAATCTGTGTATGAATATTCATCTAATTTTGCTGCTGGTATCTGCTATTCAACTTTGGCTGAGGCCTGGATTTTGCAATTGAAATCATCACACATCTTGACTTCATTGTGCTGGGGAAGGTCATAAGGGTCTTCCTTCATAAAATCAGTATAGAATTGGGGCCTGAGAGTGTAGATTAACAAATTAAAGTATATGACGTAGAATATATAATATACAATATCAGCTGCTTAACATTACTTCTGAAGCTTAACTTTTCCCTTTTCCTTTATTTTACAGTTCTAGTGCAGACTGCTAACCTTATTTTTGTGTTTAATTCTAAAAGTCAGTTGTGAGGAAAAAGGTTGATAATGGCTAAACTCAAGAGATCCAACATCAAAAGAAATTTTCAACATTTGGACAAAATAAAACCAGGTGTGAATAAAATATCATATTGCAATAGTAAGTGTTATTAAAGCCATTAAAGTACATTTGAATCCGGTGCTCTATTCATTTTCAAAACTGACATTTGTAAATGTGTATAGGCAGGACTCTTCTAAATTTAAAACAGAGCATTAGGACTTGTTCTGGAATCTGTAGCACCATCATACTGTATTTTGTTGATACATAATAATTCATAATTTTGTGTCTTTGAGCAGAAGCCATCACATATTTATAACTGAATAGTATCCTTGTTGGTTAGCATATAAAGTAAGAACAAAAATGTTGCTAAAAAGAGATGTTTGTAGCATCTTGGCATAGGTATTCAGTGTCTTTGATAGCACACTTCGTTATATATCCTCAATATCTGTTCTAACGAATGGGCTTAAGGATTTTTCTTGAAAACTTGCTAGCTGCTTTTAAGTTAGAGCTGTTGTGTTTCCATCTCGTCCCTTTGATAAATGTCACGACACTGTGAATCTTAGCCTTTCTGTAATTTTGAAGGAAAATAGGAGAAGTTGTATTATCATTTCTGTCTATGAAATTTATTTCTGAAGTGAATGCCATACATATTTCTGAAATGAATGCCAAATGTATTTTCTAGAAGTGAGTGCCATTGAAAGCCAAGGCAGGCAATTTATACCGTGCATAATAATGATATTAATTTTTATGGTGTGTATAAGTTACATTTTGATTAGTTTTTTGCATGATTAAAAATTTGCAAAGCCTTTATGGCCCCCCGGAGCCTACCTGTAATAAACAGCTCTCACCTTCCAAACCATAAAACAGGTCTGCAGTACTTGAACATTAGAGCTAATTGCCTTGCTACATCAAAGGGAGCACCACAAGACTGAGAAAAATCACAGAAGGGGGGGTGGGGAGCGGGGGGCAGTTTCACCTCTAAAGGTTATGTGTTTGTGGCTTGGTGGAGCCCTGTAAAGTTATGGCCTCAGAACTGCTGTTTGCGATTAAGTTGATGGGGAAAGTCTATCCCGCAATCTCTCCCTGCTGCTGACACAGAGTCTTTGTTCACATTCAGATTTCTCAAACTGTTGCCAGGGTCAGGCTGAGGTCAGACACCACGATGATGTATAGGAGAACATGTCTGGGAATTTCTCTCACACTTAAAACACATACCAGAAAAACAGGAGAGCACCCTGCAAAAATTGTCTGATGAGACCCAGATGATACTGTAGCTTTTCTTTTAGTACCTTCATAATTTTCTTTCTCTTTGCCTGACACACACACAATGTTTTATTAATGTGTGCCACGATAGCCCTTACAATTTTATGTCCCCTCAAGATAAGGACACTCAGTAGCACTTTGACACTTCATTTTCCAGCCCAGGGGGATTGGGCCAGTAAATCTAGTAAAAGAAGCAATGCGTCCGTTCCCAAGGATGAGTCGAAAAGGGATTGCCATCGGCTCCGTGAGGCCACGGGGCCTGACACTGGATACGAGCCTCATGTGTGCGCGCTCGGCATTAACACAGCCAAGGCCAGGCATGATCACAGGCTCGCAGCATCCCGAACCGCGCTCCCCCGCCACCCTGACAAACACAGCCCCGCTTCCAGCTGCGACAGGGATGCCTACCATGTTTGATTAGCTATCATCGCGGGAGGGGGCGGGGGACCGCAGGGGGGAGAGCGCTGAAACAGCGCGAGGGGGGTTTCCATTCTGATGGAAATTCTTTTTTTATATGCAATCATTTTTAAAAGAGGGGACCATCTTTCTCCCTGTATTGTTCCAAAAAGTGGACACGCATGCTTAGTCCTAACCTATTGTACTCCAATGTCAATGCAAAACACATTGATCTGTGGTTGAGATTTTTTTTTTTTGGTTTGGTTTCCAAAATTGCAGCTGTGTTTTTCTCTTCCGATTTACAAAAGCTTTCACAGAGAGTTGAGAATCGGATAGGTTCGCCACATCGATCCGAGGGTTGTTTGCCTAGGCATACAGTTTCAGTGCATGGCTGGCAAGTAAGGCACTAAGCAGCAATTTTTTTGTGCTCAGCTGCTACATATGACAGAGGATATTTCATTCGGCTGTCAGAATGTTATTAATAAAACATGGGGTGCGAAGAGGGCCACTATTTCCCCTTTCAATCACTATAGCATTTACAATGAAAATTTTATGCAGTGTGTAATTTTCAGTTAATGCTTGACACTTAAAATGTCTGTAGCTGCATTTTGTATGGTTCCTGAAGGGTTAATTGTATCATGTTCCCTGCATAAAAGCTCTGCTTATCAAAAGTGAATAGAAGAGTGTATGCAAATGTGTGTCTGTGACCTTTTGCCTTTCCAGGGTTAATTTATATGGTCATTAAAGATTTTATGAAATTGAGCGGCCTGGTGCTTCGAATCCCATTTTACCTTCACCTCCTAATTTATATAATTCCTACCTGAACTGGGAAATATGGGTTGGTTTTTTTTTTTTTTTTTTTTGTGTGCTGCAATGAAAACAGCATGCTGTGCTGTAGGGAGTTGCAAGTCTGGTTATCTGGCATTACTCAGATTGCTAAAAATTCATTAAAATGTGACATCAGCACAGTGAGAGACAAATGATCACAGGATGAAAAGGAACAGTGGGCCTTTCACGGATTAGTGCTACACAGCCCCAGCATAGAAGCTAACTGCATAAACAGATTAATCCACCAGTAGCAGCATAGCTAAGATTTACTGAATAATTAAATGGGCTTGAGTTACTGTGAAGATTTCCATGTAATCTAGCTGGTGTGAACACGTAAGTGAGGTGTGGGTAATGCTGCTTCCTCAGAAGCCATAGACCAAGTTGCATCATTTATCCTGAATGGCTCCCCCTGGAGACAAAATTTGAGACTTCTCCCGCAAAGCCAGAGGTTTATATTTAATACAGTACCTAATACCTAATACTTACTTACTGCAATTAGCGGGATACTGCTGCACTAATAGGATTTATATTTGAATCCCCCCCTTTTTTTTTTCTTTTTCTTTTTCTTTTTTTTTTTTTTTTTTTTTTTTTTTTTTTTTTTTTTTTTTTTTTTTTTTGGCTCCAAGATGCATTTTTACATGTGCTGGCTTTTGTTCCGGCCTGTGTGGGGTGTGCGTGCATGCGTGTGCATGTATTTTAACACAAATCATTTCTAGCCAAAGAATATGAAATGACAGGCTTTAAATCTGTCACACTGGTGGAACGCGGGTACTCTGATAAAGACACGGTCAGAATTTCTGGATAGATTTTGAAATATTGCAAATTATTCGTAACTAATGTCCAACCTCTTTAAAGTGCTGTTCTTTCCCTTTCCCTTTTCTTCCCCTCACCCCTCTTTCCCCCTGCTTTGCCACCCTCTTTTTGTACTGTTCTTATTACAGGACGTATTTTTTAAGTGCTGTTAAGTCTCTGAGTTTCTTTTCTAAGATCTTTTCTGTGCTTATCCACAGAAGAACAAGGTGAAGATACAGAAGGGTCTGCTAAAAGTACATCAGTGGCTGTGGCTGATGATAAAGACTCAAGTGAGAGAGACAATAGTGAAGGCAAAAAATCTTGTAAAGACTCTGGTAAGATGCTAGAATTTTGTCTTCCCCCTTTTTTTAACTTATGAAATGCTCTTTCATTTTAAACTGTCTGGACGTTCCCACTACTATTCATTGCATGTGCATTTTGCATGTGATTTCTATCAGTAGCCTCCCATTGACCTATTTTTAATCATAACCATCTGACAGGATAGATGCGGATAAGTTGAAGAATATTACAGGACGACCAGTGAGATTATTTTTTAATCAAATCAGTTTGTGTGCTTGTAATTTTTTAAGCGCCTTTCATTAATCTTAGCTGTACTTGTGATTCCTCTGATGGCATATTAATTTTTCATAAGCATAGGATTAGATACCACTTGAATTTTGTCTTCAATCAGGTTTTGCCCCCCTTTTAACCCAAAGAATGTAGTTTTTTTGGTTATTATTAGTTTTTGCTCTTGCTCTCTGATCAGTTACTCCCAAGAATCTGGCCTCTTCCTGGGCATTTATTTGAGGCATTTTGAAAAAAATACACAAAATCCAATGAAAAAGTTTACAGATGATTCAGCCTAAGAAAGAGGAAATATCATTGAAAACGGATTATGGGTTGGGTAATTTTGATCTCCTGGAATAGACAAAGCCCAGTAATGAAAGCTACTGTCTTTGAAAACAAAACCCCTATGTCATGACATTTACTTGTGCACAAACAAACCCAGGGCCAGCATCTGGTGTAGATACCCAAGGCTTTTTCTGTGTTTAATTTGGCAAATATGTGACTTCATCCATGCTTTTTATGTATGAGATGGAAATCTATGGTCACAATGAATATTACATTGGCTACTTTTGCCGCACGCTATACCTAGTTACATTATGTTGGATTCACTGAAGCAGAAGAAGTGCTGAAACAGGTTGAAGCCTATTAGTTTCAGGTAGTCATATATCTTTTCCTTGTATGCCAATGACAGCAGCATACAAAGGAGGCTGTATTCTCTGTAAAGACATATAGTTGTAGAGAAAATATCATTTTACCTATGAGTTTCTTTACACCCAAATTCTCCCATCCTGTAATTTGCTCTTCACATATTAAACATTTTTGGATTTATTTCCAAAAAAATATTATAGATGGCCCTTTCTATGTCGAATCAATTCAGAAGACTGACTTAAAGATTAAAGCTTCCTTTAAGTTTGCTTGTTGACGTGCTAAGGTCAGTACTCATCACAGTTTAGAACCTCAGCTCCTCTTCAGTAGCTTTATTTTTTGAGATCAAGAGACTGAAGAAAGGCCGATGATAACAAGGATGATGTTGAGCAAGAAACTGTGTTGTGGTTTAAAATATATATCCCCCTTGGCTGGCTCTCTGACTTGGTAAAAACCATCTGCAGTGCAGTAAAGCCATGCTCCCAGGCCGACATAGGTCCTCCTGTGCAGTCTTATCAGGGGCTGTCCTGGACACTCACCAGGAGAGGGGTGACAGCCACCTGCAGCCTGCATTTCCTGCCCTACACTCTGCCTAGGGGACACTGTGAACCGCTTCAGGGAGTTTATCAGCCCTCTCTTTTTCTTAGGCAGGTCCATCTATAGTTGTTCAAGAAAGAATACAGTATTAAGGCTCCAGCAAAAAAAAAAGATGGAATCTAGAAAAAAATACTGAAGGGGAATTCTCAAAATTCCATCAGGATTAGCCGCTCGTAAGGGCCAAGTTTAATTAGGACAAACCTATATCCAGATGCCTACTGGGTGCACTACAAAAAACCAGCATAATTGTTCTGCATTCCCATGCCAGCAATTACACAAATAACTTTGCAATAAGATTCATATAAAAACAAGGGCTGAAATACACGATTGCCTTTGTGCTTTGCAGARAATAGTTTGTACTGTAAAATCCTAAATCTTTTAGAAACTTTTATTTTCCTAATCTAAATTAATTCTGCATATGTAACATTCAGAACATCATCTTAATTTTCACTCAGCTGACAAGTATTTCTAATGACTGCATAACTGCTTATGTATAATTGAATGTTAATTTGGGCTTTCTCAGGAATTGAGTGTTGCAAGTCTTGCCAAAGAAATCTCAGGAAAACCAATAAATTAATCACAATACTAACAAGTTAGACAGGAAAGTGGTGTGACCCCTCTTTAGCATAGAATCTATTAGACGAGAAAGGATTAACATGTATTTAGTAGCAGTATGTTTGTGTAAGCTGTTGTGCTGTATTGCTTACCTTATCTCAAGGAGTAGAGCTTTCAAAATGAGACTTGGCAATATGCAAGTTATATTTGTTGAATATTCATTCAGAATAGAAAAGCCTACTAATGCCTCATTTATATTGTCATTTAAATCTAGTGCCACTTTAGATTAATTATAATCCAAATTACAGCTCTATGCAGTGCAAGAATTAATATGGAATTTATCCAGATTAATACATTTGCATTGAAAATGTAATATGTCTCTGCCATGGCTAAGGGGAGCACTTTTTAATAAGGTGGTAAACATGAGGAAGGATGGAAATTAACCTTCATTATTGCAATGAAAATTATCCTTTCATTCTACTCTAATTAGAAAGAATACTCTACCAGTAATTATAATTTTAGAATTATTTTGAGGCTGAATAACATCATCTGATGTGTCAGAACTCTTAAATTATGCAATCTTTTTCAAATACATAGATTCATAAATAAGAAAAAAGTATKTCGATTATGGCTTTTCCAGGATTTTTTTTCATTAGTATACGTATTGTATTAACTTTCTCCTTCTTGATAGTCACACAAACATTTTTATTTTTATTTTGGGGTTTCAAAAATGTTACAAAGGTGATGGCATCTGAATTGCAGTGAATTATGTCATTTTTATATTAGCAATCTTACACAAGTTAAATAATTCTGTAACTGACAGGCAATCATTGACTAGTCTATTTCATGGCACTTATTTATAATTAAACTTAGTTTTTGAGCTAAAGGTATCGAAATTACATTATTCACCTAAAATAATGCTGCGTCTTTTATGTTATAAAAAGAATTACAGTTGTGTTTCACAATTAGGAAAAAAAACAACAAATAGTGTGTCTCAAGAATAAAAAGTGTGTATTTAAAACATGAATAACAACTGGATTTAGTCTTTTCCTACATCTGCCTAGTAAGAATAGCATGCCAGTGGAACATCCGGCTATGAAAACAGTGCCACACGGCGTGCTCGGGACCATAATATTTTCTCTCCTCTCCCCCTCTTCCTTCAATACCCTTCCTATAAGACCATAACTTTGTTCAGCCTCCCTACAGGAAGCTCCTTAAAACAGTGAATTCAACACGGAAAGCAGAAAGTTGATATAGCAAGACAAGGCACTGAGTTGTAATAGCTGGACCATTCGCTTGCGTAAGGAGACGATCTCCTTTGTTTTTGGCACGTATACTCTGGCTTGGGGGGTTTGGTCCTCACCACGTGCCAGGGCGAGTGGCATCCCCATGCCAGAGGGAAGAATCAATCCCCCTTTTTTTTTTTGCAAGGCTCATCATAAGTCACGGAACGGACTCAGTTACTTTACTATAGGCCAGATGTAGCATCAGTTGTTTAAGAAGTAACAATGCTTGAGGTTGAATAAATCCAGAGCAAAAACAACAACAAAAACAACAAAGCCTCTGTAAATTTCAACAGTTTATATAAATATCATAGTAAACATAGTAAAAGCTGTGCTTTGTTATGCATTTATTGACCCCAGCACAGTGTTTTATAACTCCACAGTTTTATTATATTAACCGCAAAAGAAACTTTAACCAAAAAACCCCCTTGTTTTTACAGAAACAAGAACTATGTGTTTCATGAGTATTATAGACCCTTTGAAGTAATTAAGTTATTCCATCCTGTGGTGGAAGATGATGTGTAATATTAACCTTGTGTGTGCCCAGGCGCACACAGAGTGCACTCCAAGCTACATTTCACTAGCAGTTAAATACCACTGCCAAAACACAGTTAAATGTATTTTCACAAGTGGATTTTGGAGCAGAATTTGGATCTTAACTTCTGTAACAACCTGTTGAGAACAATCTAGCGTGATGAGGGGAAGATAAGGCGGAATTGTTTTATTTTGGCTTTTAAATTCAGCTTCCTGTATAGCAGTGTCTGTTTACACCAGCTGAGATTCTGGCCGATTTGTCTTTAAACAGGGATATTTTAAAAGTGACATATGATAAAGGTAAGAAACAGTAGTCAACTGTTAGATGTTTTTGATAGTTGGAAATGAAGAGAGGTTAATAATGATAATAATTTGAATTTGATTATTATCTATGATAATAATTTGAACCTATCCTTCTAAAACCTGAGAAGCAACCTTTCTCCATTAATATAATATGGCACTTTTTTTACTTCCCATAATTCTCACAGTAAAGACATTTAAATAAGAATGGTGTATTGCCAAGTAAATACAGAGAGGCCAGGGAGTACTGTATTATCATAAACCAAAGTAAGTAATAAAATGGTGCCTTATGTGATTGCATCATGTAGATTTTGCCTTTAAGGAACGCTAGTCCTTCAGGACATCGGCGCAGCACTGGCTGAGCAGTCTAAATGAGGCCTCCAGGATCAGTTCCTGAGAGTGTAAAAATTCAGTGGGGCTCCAGAAAGTGGCTTGTTCAGATATTAAACCGATGTTGACAAATTGGTCATTAAAAGTAGGGAAATATGGCAGGAATAAACTTTAATTTGAGCAAGAACATGCAAAAATTACTGGTCTAAATTACACCAAAAGAAATAATTAGCAACTTAGGAATGAAAAACAATGTGTGGGGAAATCACCATTAATGTAGAAGTCATAAAATATGTTTATGTTTTTTAAAAAAAATGCCCTTCAGAAAATGTCCCTGTATGATTCAGTTTTCAATTGTTTATTATTGTACCATGAGGATTTGGTATTTACCTTGAAAACCGTTCTCTTATTTTACTTCTTTTTAATGTTACTCTTTTAATATCAAATATTGCACAAAGTCTATATGAAAATAATAACAATAAAAAGTTCTTGATTTTGTCTACAGAAAAATACAAGTATTTTCTTTGTTCATGTTTACTTTGTTTCCAAAACATCCATGACCTTATTTTTAAATTAATCCTAGGTTATTGTGCAATGAGGTGCAATTTGTTCATTTATATGAACCTTATGTGGATTGAAAAAAATCAAGATAAATCTTCATGCACAGCATACAATCAGATTACCCCTGGACTATATATTTACGTTGGGTCTGATAGCAATCAATGGTTTAGCTTCATTGCATTTCAAGATGTATTTGCACCCAGTGTCCAGTGATAGTGTCCTCACCCTGGAAATAATTTAGTTGCAAATTGACTGGAAGATGGTGAAAATTGAAAGTTAAAATTAGAAATACTCATAATAAACAGCAGAAAAAAGGTCAGATGATGCCGCACTATGATGAGATTGGAATGGTTGGTAAATGAGGTTTTGTGTTTGTCGTGAGATGTATGTGACATGCCTACCCAATGCTCTTGTAATATCCAGCCTAGCAGAAGAGATTATCTGGCAAATTGACGCTGGAAAGAATTTTCTGATGGACTGGGAAATTAGAATTGCACTCTTTTCTTTGATGTGTGCAAGACTGGGCCGCATTACACAGCTAGTTCAGGCATAATATTAAATATAGTATTTAATACTTAATAGTAGGACTATCTATAGAAAACAATTATATTCTGGTTTTGATCACAAATGCCAGACTATAAAAATTCACAGTGTAAACATCTAAGGCAATCCCAAATGACTGATCTTTGTATATAATTAATATTAAGTTAGCTCTGAAATCCTATTCTCCGCAGTATTTCTTTTAAAGCCTCACTATATTTAGCTTCAGAATTGTAACCAGGCAGGACTTATCAAAACAGCACAATAATCATATTGCTCAGACAGTTTAGAAAAGAGAGAGGGTAATTAAACAGCAGCAAATTAATTATTTTGGAAAACAGGATTTTTAAGCAAAAGCCGATTTGTTTTAATGTAATGTAATACACAAATTCATACTGAGCTGCTAAAGAAAGCACATTATTGATTAATCTTTAAAGGCAACATAAGGTTATCTAAACAGTAGAGAAGAGTCCATTTTTAAATGTATTTATAGAGTCTCCATCAAGGATAAAAGTGTATTTTCACCTTTGTGCTTACCAGAGTTGTTTTATTCAACTATATTTTTTCTCAGAACTTAAAAAAAAAAAAAAAAAAAGACCCTCAAAGACAATACAGACCTTTGGAATCACAGCCTCTTTGTAAACCAGGATACTCTAAAGTTTAAAATATGTTCTTAAAAATTATGTTTTCGGAACAGGAATAGTCACACCAGAGAAGGAACCAAAAGTGAACACTGTGGTAGGGGCACAACAGCTTCTTCTGGCAAAAGAAGAGGATGGTGCAGCTAAAAAATCAAAGCCTCCAGAGGACAATAAATTTTGTCATGAGCAGGTAAAGGAAAATGTAACAATTTAATTGCATTCTAGAACTCTTTCAAATAACTCAAGAATGAAACAGAGATGATATGCTGTTAAAATAGAAATATCAGCAAGTTGTAAAAAGCACATTGACTAATAGCCTGCATCTTAATTTGATTTTTTTCAGTTCTATCAATGTCCTTATTGTAACTACAATAGTAGGGACCCAAATCGTATCCAGATGCATGTCTTGTCACAGCATTCAATGCAACCTGTTATCTGCTGCCCCCTCTGCCAGGACGTCCTCAGCAACAAAATGCATCTCCAGCTTCATTTGACCCATTTGCACAGTGTGTCCCCTGACTGTGTGGAGAAACTGCTCATGACAGTAAGTGTTCCCAATACTGACGCACATGCTACAGAAGTGTACTCGGGCCTCTGGGCAATGTATTTGTTGTGATATAATATTCAGGTAGCCCGAGGAGGGGAGTGGGTCGGGATGCTTAGGTTCTGTTGCCAGCTCATCCAGTGACTGATGTCCCTTGGGAAAATGACTGAAGGTGGATTTCAAAGATGCTGAAAACCTGCAGTTCCTCATTGACATTAACCTTGGAAAAATCAAGCCTGTCAATGTCTTTAAGTGCACACCTGTAAATTGGGTCTAGTAATATCCAGGTCTCAGAGGTATTGTGACTCCTGTTTGTAAAGTAACAGGAGTTGCCTGTAGAATGTAGTTCCCAAACGTAGAAGAATTCCTGTGTATAGCTGGGCTGTACTTACATTATGTTACGTGAAATTCACTGTAAAATATCAATAGTGGTGCTAACTGGAGAACACGATTATCTTATTGTACAGAATGTCCTGTTTCTTACTTTCTGCCTCTGCATAAAAGGCCCTTTAGTTTTTTTGTGAATAAAATATGAGTATGAAACAGAAAGGCAAGTCCAAGAATAGGTAACAATCCAGTTAGGTCAGTTCTTTAGGATATGGAATATCTGATTTCAAGTACCTACCCTGGATCAGGCAGGGACTTGAACTGGCTTCTACATGATTGGGATGAATGCTATAACCAACAAACTCTGTTTTGAGGATGAATCCCATTCCAACCTCACCAGGAAAATCTTGTTCTTCACTGCAAAATTGCACAAACCATGTCAAAACAATAAATTTCTGTGAAAAATAATGACTCGGCACCATTCAAAACAATGACAGTAAAGACACAATCAGGTCTAGAAAGTATTTATTATTACATCATAGCTTCAGTTAGAAAACAGACCTCCTAAGACACCCTGATTCTGCTTGTCTTGCCTTTTTAGAAGGAAATGCACTTGGAAATCTCTAGGATCCACCTTCTTAAGGATTTATTTCTGCATTCATAGGCTCC
Organism: Phoebastria nigripes; assembly: GCA_035582835.1. Classification (NCBI taxonomy): domain Eukaryota; kingdom Metazoa; phylum Chordata; class Aves; order Procellariiformes; family Diomedeidae; genus Phoebastria; species Phoebastria nigripes. The sequence continues at coordinate 578,335 of JAYKAV010002803.1, forward strand.
TCCTTCATTTATACAGTTGTGGTTGTAGGCCTACCACCTCATTCCCAAGTAAAGTGGCAAAAAAAAAAGAAAGAATTGAAAGAGCTCTTGACTGAAGTTCTAAGATTCCTTGTGCCTAGTGCTGCTGAGCAAATACAGAACTGGGGATCTGCAAAAGTGGTTTAAAGTTTTCTTCTTTCCTTTTCCTTGGTTTTCTACTAACTATAGCTCTACCAGACTGTGTGATTTTGGCCCACCACAAGGAAAATGCCATAGAAATTTAACTTTCCCAGACTCTTTTAGGAAACTGGAAAAATGTAGGGAAAAAACCCTCCCTATTGAGGATTATTAGCTTTCTTCTCAAGTTCTCCATGATTGCCTCTATGCTGATAATGGGGCAACTTTGAAACCTCTCTTCTCCTCTCTCCTCTCCTCTCCTCTCCTCTGCTGGTACTGGAGAGTTGTCTCACTGTTTCTGAGAGGGAAAAAAGAAAAGGTTTTTTGACAGAAAAAGAGATTGCAAAACATAATCTGCATCATCTAAATTGTCCTAGTTGCTAACACTAATATGCTCTGTCCATGTCTGAACTCTCTGATGACAAAATAAATAGCATTTATAGCTAATTTTTCTTCTCTGGGACATTTACAGTTACCTACATCATTTTTTTAAAAGTCCTTCCCTCCCAAACAAAATCAGTCACTAGTCCTCTGAGAGGATGCTATTAATGACATGTTTAACTTACAAATATACTAAGCCCAAGGCTTTTAAAAATAGGGCTAGAATATTTTTTCCAATAGGCAATTGGTATAAATACATACATACATATATATATAATTCTTATGTATCCTAATAAAGGTTTAAAATAATTTGTTAAACAGTTAAAAAGGAACAAAAGGTATTTCTACTCATACCTAGTAATGTATGTAGCTTCCATTGTTATAGTAATTTACCACTCAGAAATCTCTCCTATGGATATTCTTGTTACCTCTGTATGATGTAAGGAAGTACTATCCTTATGTTAGAGATGAGAAGCTGCAGCACAGTCTGAACTGATTTACCCAAGGTCATTTAGACAGAATCTGTCAGTGCAGGAGTGGGAACCCAGTCCTGCTAAGTGTTAGTCTGAACCCCTAGACAATCCTTTATTTCAGATATGAGTACGTTTTAAAGAGCTAAGCAAAAGGAAAACATGAAGTGTTGAGCAAATATTCATGTCAACTTAACTAAACTGAGTACTATCAGACACCTATAATAGTACATCCTTCAAAGATTTCTGTCTATAATTTGAAAGCATAACACAACAGGTAAAGCAGTCTGAAGAGGATACATAAACAATTGAAGACAAGAAGGAGAAAAATCTTATTTTAAATGAAATAAGTTACTATTTCTGTATGGAAATAAACTTATAATTTTCTTTCAAAGATCATGGAAGGTCCAGCAGTTGTTTAAAAAACAATACAGGTGAAGCAAAGTGGGAATGCCCTTAGTCAAGAACTGACTGGTGACCATATCTCAACATGATCTCCGTCTTTGGAGGATGTCCGAGGAGAATTCCCCTGACAAATCCAACCAACCTGACATAGCCAGCAAAACCTTCTTTGTGGTGACATTGAGACCAATGAAATATTGTGTGTATGTAGTTCCATAGCATCACCTTATTGTGGATTATTTTGAGTTGATTCTCCACCAAGGGACACCAGATTCTCTGGATTTGTGGTCTGTCAGAAACCATTATCAAGGATTGAATCAAGATCTTGGTTTAGTACTGGCAGTCTTTGGTCCAGATATGGTGGATCTTTTGAATTATAATTTCATACTGTTGTATAGTATTAAATAGTATGACTTTTACTGTAATAATACTATGTTCTTGGTTTTCAAAGGTTCCTGTACCGGATGTCATGATGCCCAATAGTATGTTATTGCCAGCAGCTGCTTCAGAGAAATCTGAACGTGACACACCTGCAACCATTACAGCTGAGGGATCTGGGAAATATCCAGGTATGCAAGAAAAAGCCCAGACATGTAAAAGCTAGGTGTGGGCAATTTAGAAATTTAGAAACCACTTGTTTCTTTCTCAGTAAAGTGAATCCTTTTTTGGCTTGCCTATAGCCACAGAGATAAAAAGAGAAAAATAACAAGTCGCCTGAATTTGGCTGACTGCACTCGTGCAGAGCTACTAGGATGCACGTGTATGCCACGTGTATGTTGCTTGTGGTAGTGGCCTAGCCACTTTGAAGGTAAGACCCTCCTTGTTTAACTAGCAAATAAGACCCTGTCCTAAAAGACAGTGGCACTTTCACCAACGTTGATGGGGAATGTTAGGCAAATGATCCTGCCTGCCTTTCCAATAGAAGGTTTCTTATCCTGGATACTTACTGTATTCTGTGCTGGGAAGCTGCTTTGCTACCTCTCACAGCATGCTCCTCCCTCTCTCCTCAGACCACTTTCCTCCTCTTTTCTCATCACCTGTCCTACCTACTGACCCCATTTCTAATCCCTCCCTCTTTCCTACTGTTTTGTTTCTTCTTCTTGTTTGGTGGCGCCGTTGTACCAATAAACTCCTACCTTATTACAAAGAGAAGCCCTGTGCCACTCCCGGGCCAACTGCCACTGCCATTCTGATCATCATGTTTGGGTTTTATTACTTTTTTTTAACCTCATGTTGGTCCTGACTACTTTATTCTCTGGGGCAAGGATGGGTCGCTATACTTGCTTTGCTAGGTCAACACGTGGCATACCAGGTGCCTCTTTTGATTTCTGATGAAAAAAAAAACATTAATACTGTGTGCGATTCTCTTCTACTTGTGTAAAAGACACTTAACTTCCTTTAAACAGGTGAAAGTCCTGTGGATGAGAAAAGTACCCCTGGGATCGATGAATCAAAAACTGGAATGGAAATTAAGACCGAGGAACAGAAGCCACCTAAGGAATCTACTGAAACGCCAGATTGGAACAAGAGCAGCAGTAAAGATATAAAGACCACTGACTCAATGGCAGAACAGCTAAATGAACAGCAGAAGAAGCAACAGCTCTCTGTTTCTGACCGCCATGTCTATAAGTACCGTTGTAACCATTGTAGCTTGGCTTTTAAGACTATGCAGAAGCTTCAGATACATTCCCAGTATCACGCTATTCGGGCGGCTACCATGTGTAGCCTTTGCCAACGTAGCTTCCGTACATTCCAGGCTTTAAAAAAACACTTGGAAGCAGGCCACCCTGAACTCAATGAAGCTGAACTTCAGCAGCTGTGTGCATCTTTACCTGTCAATGGTGAACTCTGGGCAGAAAGTGAAAGTATGGCACAAGATGATCATGCACTAGAACAGGAAATAGAAAGAGATTATGAGATGGACCAGGAAGGTAAAGCAAGTCCCGTAGGAAGTGATAGTAGCTCTATTCCAGATGATATGGGCTCAGAACCAAAGCGGACCTTACCTTTTAGAAAAGGGCCAAATTTTACTATGGAAAAATTTCTAGATCCATCTCGCCCATATAAGTGTACAGTGTGTAAAGAGTCTTTCACCCAAAAGAACATTCTCTTGGTCCACTATAACTCAGTGTCCCATCTACATAAACTCAAAAAGGTTTTGCAGGAAGCATCAAGTCCTGTCCCTCAAGAAACCAACAGCAGCACTGACAACAAACCCTACAAATGCAGCATTTGTAATGTTGCGTATAGCCAAAGTTCTACATTGGAAATCCATATGAGATCTGTGCTTCATCAGACAAAGGCAAGGGCTGCAAAATTAGAACCAAGTGGTAATATAAGTAGCGGAAATAGTGTAGCAGGGAATGTTAATAGCCCCAGCCAAGGAATGCTAGAATCTATGAGCTTACCAGCAGTTAACAGCAAAGAAACACATTTAGATGCCAAAGAACTAAATAAAAAGCAAGCTTCTGAATTAATTTCTGCTCAGCCTACACATCACCCACCCCAGTCACCAGCACAACTTCAAATGCAACTACAGCATGAACTGCAACAGCAAGCTGCGTTCTTTCAACCCCAGTTTCTAAACCCAGCTTTTTTGCCTCACTTTCCAATGACACCAGAAGCACTGCTGCAATTTCAACAGCCTCAGTTCCTTTTCCCATTCTATATACCTGGGACAGAATTTAGCTTAAGCCCAGATCTGGGTTTGCCCGGTTCTGCCACATTTGGTATGCCTGGAATGGCTGGTATGACAGGATCACTGCTAGAAGATTTGAAGCAGCAAATACAAAGCCAGCACCATGTTGGCCAAACCCAGCTACAGATACTGCAGCAACAAGCACAACAGTATCAATCCACCCAACCCCAACTTCAGTCCCAAAAACAGCAGCAGCAAAGTAGCAAGCTGATGAAAGCAGAGCAAAATACCTTAGTAAGTACAGACTGCCAGCTGATGAAGGATATGCCATCATATAAGGAGTCAGAAGAAATTTCTGAGAAACAAGAGAAACCAAAGCAAGAATTTACTAATGAGAATGAAGGACTAAAAGAAAACAAAGATATGAAGAAGCCAAAATCCTCAGAACCAGCCATCCCACCACCCAGAATAGCTTCTGGAGCAAGGGGGAATGCAGCCAAGGCTTTGTTGGAGAACTTTGGGTTTGAGTTAGTTATCCAATACAATGAGAACAGACAAAAAGTGCAGAAAAAAAGCAAGACTGGTGAAGGTGAAAACACAGACAAACTGGAATGTGGAACCTGCAGTAAGCTTTTTTCCAACATTCTTATTCTGAAGAGTCATCAAGAACATGTGCATGGACAGTTTTTTCCATATGGAGCATTAGAAAAGTTTGCCCGACAGTACAGGGAAGCGTATGACAAGCTTTATCCAATTTCTCCATCTTCTCCAGAAACACCACCACCTCCACCACCGCCTCCTCCACCACCACCACCTCCTCCTCCTCCAACTCCTTCTCAGCCTTCTTCAGCTGGGGCTGGAAAAATTCAAAACACAACTCCCACTCCTTTGCAAGCTCCACCACCCACACCACCACCGCCGCCTCCTCCACCACCACCACCTCCTCCTCCACCACCGCCACCATCCGCCCCACCTCAAGTCCAGCTTCCTGTTTCACTTGATCTCCCGCTTTTCCCTCCAATTATGATGCAGCCAGTGCAGCATCCTGCATTGCCTCCTCAGCTTGCCCTCCAGTTACCACCAATGGATACCTTATCTGCAGATCTTACCCAGCTTTGTCAGCAGCAGCTGGGATTAGATCCCAATTTCCTGCGGCACTCTCAGTTCAAGCGTCCACGTACAAGAATCACAGATGACCAGTTAAAAATCTTGCGGGCTTATTTTGATATTAACAATTCTCCAAGTGAAGAGCAGATCCAAGAAATGGCTGAGAAATCTGGTCTTTCACAGAAAGTTATCAAGCACTGGTTTCGTAATACGCTGTTTAAAGAACGACAAAGAAATAAAGATTCTCCATATAACTTCAGCAACCCTCCCATAACAGTATTGGAAGATATCAGAATAGATCCTCAACCTTCAGCTGTAGAACCTTACAAGTCTGATGCATCTTTCAGCAAGAGATCATCTAGGACTCGGTTTACTGACTACCAGCTTCGTGTCCTCCAAGACTTCTTTGACACAAATGCTTATCCAAAGGATGATGAAATCGAACAACTTTCAACTGTACTTAACCTACCTACTCGAGTTATTGTCGTATGGTTCCAAAATGCACGACAAAAAGCTCGCAAAAGTTACGAAAATCAAGCTGAAACTAAAGACAATGAGAAAAGGGAACTGACAAATGAGCGTTACATTCGAACTAGTAACATGCAATATCAGTGCAAAAAGTGCAGTGTGGTTTTTCCCAGGATCTTTGATTTGATTACACACCAGAAAAAGCAGTGTTATAAAGACGAAGATGACGATGCTCAAGATGAAAGCCAAACTGAAGATTCTCTGGATGCCTCCGATCAAACAGTGTATAAGAACTGCACCGTTTCTGGCCAAAACGACTCATCAAAAAGCCTGGCAGTCACAGCAGCAAGCTCTGGCTCTGGTTCTAGTACTCCTTTGATTCCATCACCCAAACCAGAACCTGAGAAGGCTTCTCCTAAACCAGAGTCCACAGAAAAAACAAAACAAAATGAAACCATCTCTAAGCAAACCGATACAACTTCCCAAAGCGCCAAACCAGTACAGTCTACTCCAGTAACCTCTTCTGACCCTCAGCCCCCAGCTTCTCAACCACAGCAACAAAAACAATCACAGATAGTAGGGAGGCCTCCTTCTGCATCACAAACCACGCCTGTTCCTTCCAGTCCTTTACCAATTTCAATGACTTCTCTACAGAACAGTCTACCTCCTCAGTTATTACAGTACCAATGCGATCAGTGTACAGTTGCCTTTCCAACTCTAGAACTTTGGCAAGAGCACCAGCACATGCATTTCCTAGCAGCCCAAAACCAATTTCTTCACTCACAGTTTTTAGAAAGACCAATGGATATGCCCTATATGATATTTGACCCCAATAATCCTTTGATGACTGGACAGTTACTTAATAGTTCTCTTGCTCAGATGCCACCACAAACTGGCTCATCACATACGGCACACCCTGCTACAGTTTCTGGTTCCCTGAAACGAAAACTAGATGATAAAGAAGACAACAACTGTAGTGAGAAAGAAGGAGGAAACAGTGGAGAAGATCAACATCGTGATAAGCGTTTAAGAACTACAATTACTCCAGAGCAGCTGGAAATACTCTATGAAAAGTACCTACTAGATTCCAACCCCACCAGAAAGATGCTAGATCACATTGCACGTGAAGTAGGACTGAAAAAGAGAGTCGTACAAGTCTGGTTTCAGAACACAAGAGCCCGAGAAAGAAAGGGACAATTCCGTGCAGTTGGTCCAGCCCAGTCCCATAAAAGGTGTCCTTTTTGTCGAGCTCTGTTTAAAGCAAAATCGGCTTTAGAAAGTCACATTCGCTCTCGACATTGGAATGAAGGGAAACAGGCCGGTTATAGTTTGCCTCCGAGTCCTTTGATATCAACTGAAGATGGAGGAGAAAGTCCACAAAAGTACATATTTTTTGATTACCCATCACTGTCATTAGCAAAAACTGAATTATCAAGTGAAAATGAATTAGCCTCCACTGTATCAACCCCTGTTAGCAAAACTGCAGAAATGTCACCGAAGAACCTCTTAAGTCCTTCTTCTTTTAAAGCAGAGTCTAGTGAGGATATAGAAAATTTGAATGCCCCTCCTGCTGACTCTGGATATGATCAAAACAAGACTGACTTTGATGAGACTTCATCAATTAATACAGCAATTAGTGATGCCACAACAGGGGATGAGGGGAACAATGAAATGGAAAGCACGACTGGCAGTTCAGGGGATGCAAAACCTGCATCACCTCCCAAAGAACCAAAACCACTTGTGAACGACACGCTACCAAAAACTGCAACTACACCTACAAATGAGAATACTGATGATAAATTTCTCTTTTCCCTAACAAGCCCCTCAATACATTTCAGTGAAAAAGATGGTGATCATGACCAAAGTTACTACATTACTGATGACCCTGATGATAATGCCGACCGCAGTGAAACTTCAAGCATAGCTGATCCAAGTTCACCTAACCCATTTGGAGCTAGCAATCCCTTTAAATCCAAAAACAGTGATCGGCCAGGCCACAAACGTTTCCGAACACAAATGAGTAACCTTCAGCTTAAAGTTCTCAAGGCTTGCTTTAGTGACTACCGGACTCCAACAATGCAGGAATGTGAAATGCTAGGGAATGAGATTGGCCTGCCCAAACGTGTGGTCCAGGTCTGGTTTCAGAATGCCCGGGCTAAAGAAAAGAAATTCAAAATTAACATAGGGAAGCCATTCATGATAAATCAGACTGGACCTGATGGGACAAAGCCAGAATGTTCTCTATGTGGCGTGAAATATTCTGCGCGTTTGTCCATAAGAGATCATATCTTTTCCAAACAACATATTACAAAAGTGAGAGAAACTGTGGGAAGTCAGCTAGATCGGGAGAAAGATTATTTAGCTCCTACAACGGTTAGACAGCTGATGGCACAGCAAGAATTGGATCGCATAAAGAAGGCTACTGATGTGCTAGGATTAACAGTACAGCAGCCAGGCATGATGGACAGCAGTTCTCTTCATGGTATCAGTTTGCCAGCAGCTTATCCAGGACTCCCTGGCCTTCCTCCTGTTCTTCTGCCTGGAATGAATGGTCCATCCTCCTTACCTGGATTTCCACAAAGTTCAAACAGTAAGTCTATAAGGGGGTGATTTTCTCATTTTATTAATTTGATCTTCTTGCATAGTCACCATCCCCTTCTAAAACACAGCATATTATGCATTCATATCATGCTTGTGAGACTGGTGTGAGTAGCTAAAAAGTACTGCTATGAGGTGTACTCACTGCAATTCTCTATTGTTGCTGTAGCCTGGATGATATCTCTGATTTCACAAAAAAAAAAAAGCAAACAAATTTTAATTGAAATCTAGTTGACAGAAATGTTTTTAGTCCATATTAGGCTTCTGTAACAAAAGCAATATAACAATACCATTGTTATGCTTTTTTTTGTTGTTTTGAATGATACTCCTTTAAGCAAAACTTGGGTTAGAAGTTTTTAAGTACATTTTTTGTATGCAAATAATTAAAGTAACATCTGATGAAGCACAAAATATTAATTCCCACATTATTGGTTGATCAGGCATTTGGTTCACCCCTTAGACCAGTCCAACCTGTTTAATTCAGAATAAATATTTAAAATCAAATGCTGCCCAAGACCCTTTATTATATTTCTGAATAATTGCCTGCTAAGATAAGAAGGTTTTTGTTGAAGGTGATTTATAATGGCAGTTTCATTGTGATCCAAATTCCAGGAGCTGCTGAATATCTCTTACCCCTAGTTTGTAAAGTCATTGCAGACATGTACTACTTCATTTGGGCTTGCACTTTTAACTGAACACGTAACTCTGTTTTACTGACTGTTTTGACTCTGGTTTGACTCTTTTTTGCTCACATTGGAAAGCACTTCCTCTTGCAATAAGTTAGAGAATCAAGTTTTCTGCAGAATGGTTTAGTCCTCAAAGAATGAACCTAATTTATTTTCTTGTATTAGGCTCCAATTTTGCAGTCAGAGTTCATTGTGAGTGCAGCCTTGCAGATTGAAGCTCTCCCATTCATTTTCTAACTTTGCACATTCATATCAAATATGTGCACAGCAGAGTTAGGGAGCTGGTTAAGACCCCTCACCTCATTTTATCCAGTAATTCTGCTTGCTGTCRATCTCTAAACTTTGATTTAGAAAGCAACTCACTTTGGCAAGTAAGGTAGGGGCTTAATCATTAGTGTTGTTAAGACGTACTGAGACTGTAGCAATGTCTTCTCTGCTACCCAGCTCTGCTTTGATTGATGATGATCATGTTATTGTTTCCTTAAGTGGTGGTCAAAGCATCTTGTTTTTCTCTTCATTGGATCAGAATGGGTTTCCTTCCACAATGGAGTCTCTGGCTGAGTGCCCTCTGGCTTTTGTCAAACAGTTATTGGCACAGAGAGTGCATATAAAGGAAATATAAAGTTGCTGTATTTCCTTCTTAATGGCATACAGTGTCCAGGTCCAAAAATGGCTGGTCGTTGTTCATTAAAATTATAGATATGGTTTCTCCATATAACATCGCTAAATAGCTTTGGTTAGGTTGACCTTCATGTAAAATGGACTCCAGAAAACTCAGGCTTTGTCTATACTACTAAATGAAATCTGCTTGGGAAGATATTATTGCATTCTTTTACTGTCAAAAACAGGAAGTCCCCATGCAAAGTGAGTCTTGGGAATGGTTGTGGACTGATGGTAGCCTATCAGCTGTGCTCAGGAGTTGTTTAGAATGCTAGTTGGCCCAGGCCAAAACAGTGCCAGTGACCATTCTTACTGTTTAACTTTACAGATAGTTTAGTTTCAGTTTTTGGGAAATGTTCCCTGCTGCTGTTTAACTTGCTAATATCAATGTAGCCTCAGAGCCTGTAAATTGTCCTGTTAATAATACAAAAGGTATTATTACAGGCCAACTGGTCCGTAATAATTCAATTTTCAGATTTTCTAATTTCCACCAAATATCCCTTCTTTGAGATAAATTTAAATCATTAGTACCATAGCATACACAGTGCACTGCCAATTGAGATGGATTTCTACCCCCTTTCATCTTGTATCTTCTTAAGGTTAATTAGCCCATTGTGGGCAAAGCCCACTGTGTAAACTAGCTAGTAGAATCTCGTTGTTAACTACTTCTGCTGCCATATGCTAAATAGCCCCTACGTCACCCTTTTGTTGCCTGGCAAATACTTGCGTGCATAAATCTCCACTCCCTAATGATACATAATGGAGCAGTCATAGTGAATGGAAAAAAAAAGATTATTTTAATCATTCATCATAGAAAAACATTAATATACTCAGATGTTCTTCAGTACGTGCTCAATACTAGTATTTTCTGAACCTAATTAACCCGTTTCTATTTACTTCTCTACCCTGCTTTGGCTGATAGTTCACATTCATATTTGATGCTAAGAATTGCTTAAGAAGTATCTTTTTGGAAGCAGGCTTCCAAGCAAGCTTTTCTTTGGCTACAGTTCTTCTAGCAGCGTGTATATTCTCAGCCAGCAGGACAATTGTTCTGTATCATTCTTTGCATGAAGGATTTTCTGAATCTAACTCCCTGATGACTCGCTATCCTATACTTCAAGTCTACTTGTGAATTCCACTGAAAGTGTATCATTCTTCTCTCTTGGACCCAATCCCAAAAATACAGTTCAGAAGAAGTGTCACTGGGATCCCTTATATTCAAATATTTACCTGTTTTCACTGATGCTTACAGGGTTGGTAACTGTATTTCCTGTGGCAAAGCCCATCTATTCTGTCCTACATGTTTGTTTAAAGGACAATGTCAACATTAGTAAGATCCTCACTTTTAAAGAATATGTTTGCTGTTTGCTAGGACAGGGAACTAGTGATAGTTGTAATAGTAAACATCCCGTTTAAATTTCTCTTTCGTGTTTCTCTTCACTCATGCTAGACAGAGAAATTATCCTGATGATTGATTAGTTTCTCTGGTTAATACAAGTTTATGAGGGATTTCACTTTCATGTTCCTGCATCCAGTATTGTTTATGGGTTTCCAAAAAGGTACAAAACCCAGCTAAATTTTGCAAAATACTATTCTTTTTTAAATGCAATATTTGCTTTTACAAAAGGATTGAAATAGAACACTTAAAAATAATGCTAAATCACAAAAGATGGAAATATTCAAACTACGGTTCATTTTATCTTCTTTATGTAGTGCTCAAACTGGATTTTATTTGCAGATTATTAGATTTGTCAAAATAAGATAGCTTCATTTCTGAATGAAAGGATCCATTAACTTTAAATTCAGTTATTTTGTTCTAAAACAAGTGGTTTTTAATGTCAGAATTATTGTGTGGTTCTAGGATGATATGTCAAGGAATCCTCTCACCTGTGGGATACATTTCTCTAGATAATGTATTTATACCATCTTGTGGGCATCAAATGCTGAGCAAAGTCTCAAAATTACTGCTATGTTTGCTCAGCATAATTCCTAATACGGAGTTATTTGGTGGAATTCTAATTCATCCAGAATTTTAGTTCTGGCTCATCTTTGTTCTTCAAGCCTCTTCTTACTTTCTAGGGGACTGTAGATAGAAGAGTTCACCTGCTGTTTTCAGCTGTTCTTAAAATTCACATTCTCTTTTCTTCTTAGCTTTGTGTTTTTGCCTATGATCCCTTGCAGAAAACTAGTGCTTCATCTTGCTTCTAGCTATTAATACTGGTTCTATGAACCTTTTAATGTCACCATCATTACCATAGGTTCTTTGCACATCACTTAAGCCTGGGCTGCCTTGAAGATTCACAGCAGCTTTTTCCAAGAATGCACACATCACTGAGTAATATGTACTTAGTGGTTTTTGAAATCTTATCAAGAGAGAAATTTGATTCAGCAGCAATTACTTTCCTTATTATTAGGGTACTAAATTCTGTTCTCTGTTTGCTTTTGGCCCATTGGTAGCAGTTTCATTTTTATATTTTTAGCCCTCTGATTCCTCCAAGAGAAAGAGAAGTCTCTCCTCTTTGATAGTCACTTCAAAGAGTTAGCAGGATTAGAATATTTCTTCATGATTAGTGAATTTTCTATTCTACATCTCTTTACATCCGTCTGGAAATGGGCACTTAGTTTCATCAAGTTTTCTTCATTTAGTTTTGGAAACCCTCAGTTCCATGTTTAACTTCAAATAAAACAAGTGGATTTCACTGTTCTACTGCAGCCTGTCTGGATATTTAACTGAATTCTGTGCATTTCAACTAAATTCCAAAGAATATCTGGAAAATAGAACAGATCTTGGCTGCTCTGGGCATCATCAGTGTGAGTGGACTGAAGACAACATGATGTGTAAGGGTTGAAGAGGTTAAGAATATAAAGAAATCGGAAAAATCCTAAGTAGCTGACAAGCCCAAGTAACCATGACAAAGCTGGGGCAGCAGTTCACACTAATTGCATCACTCATGCATTTTCCATCTACAGTATCTATCATTTAATATATTTTCAGCAGACTCCACACACAATTGCCTGTTACTTCCTGTTGAAAGCATAGGGGCAAGCAAAAGCATCTTCAGTGTTATTGTGCAGTAAGTGTGGCAATTACCCACTTTTTA
>JAYKAV010002803.1:598501-602652 GCA_035582835.1 Phoebastria nigripes
CAAGAGTAGTTCACAAACACTGTATTGAAGTGTTGCACATCATGAGTCGGACACATTTGCTGTGTTGGGTTCAGTTCTGGGTAGAGACTCTCTAGCTTTTACTTACGTAGTACGCATTTTCAACAATCCACTGAAGTTGGCTTCAATGGCCCTTGGATCAGGTGCTGTATTTTACTGTTTTAAAGTGAAAAAAAACCCAAACAAACCAGTTTATTTTCACTATAGCTCAATACAACTTCTCCAGAACAAAATCACTTCAGGTTCAGATGTATGTATCAGCTAAAAGTTATATTGTAGGTTTTTGGTTTGCACATTAATTCAATAATTCTGTGCATTGACTGTCTTGTAATTTGGGGGAAAAAAAACCCAAAATAGTAAATCAGCAAAATACAAAAGAAAACAACAATGATGTATTAGTAATAGTAAAAATTTACAGTTAAGTTGTGCAATTTTGTTACTGGAAGAACTGAGAGAGAGCACGATCTGAAAATTTTTGACAATAGCACTGATACCTTGAGGTAGAGGGTCCTATTGTGGATCATAATCTGTAATGTATCTGCTGTGCATAGCCCTAGTTTCTGACATAATTTAAACAAGACCTATATAATGTGGTTCCAGAAGAAAAGATGTAGGATAGGTACTCAGCCATTTTGGAAGCTCTGCATAGGTTGTGTCCCATTAAAGTTGCTGCAAACTCATAGAAGCTAGAAATGGGAAGGATTTGTTAAATCAAGTAGTACAGTCCCCACTCATCCAGAATTGTTCCCTACAGTGTATTATATGAAGTTTTTTCCAGTTTAGTTTTAAATGGCTCAAGCAATGGGTCTCCTGCAACCTCCCTTGAGAGAGCGCTTTACAGGGCATTGAATCTTACTGTTAGAAAATTGTTCTGTGCTCTTCAGCCTACATGTTCCTTCTTACTTAAGGTAAGAGTTCTGCAAGTAGAGATAAAGACTGTTTGGAGTGGGGAAGTTGATATTTGTCAAAGTGAGTCAACTTTCTTTTACAGAATCTCCTGTATGAAAGCCCAAATGTCCTTGAAAATTAAAGCGTATAAATTATATATGTTATTCTGGACTCCATCTATTCCCAAACTTTAAAAATGATTATAATTTCTTCTGGAAGATAAAATCATAAATATGTCTGATACCGTATAATAATTTCAGCAACAAAAAACAACATTGCCACACCCTACTGACACTTCTTTCTACCTCCTCCCTTTAATACCATATAAATTATACCAGTGAAATATTTGCTGTATGGCAAATGGTCAATGGCAAAATATTAAATTATTTGAATAGATTCAGAATTTTATCTATAGTATTCAGTTGTAGCTCTAAAATTTTTAAAACTACAAGTAGAGTCATTATTTTAATTGTCATGATCTTATATCTTGTATTCATAATAATTTATTCTTTTTCCACCCAGACCATAGCAGAATAACTGGAGATTAGAATGCCTGTAAAATACCTGTATCATGTTAAAAGGCCTGATAGTAACTATAAAAGTTTGTATTTTGCCATTTTTCTTGACACACAGTCAAGCACCTTCAAAACACAGGCTTTGCATGACTGTACCTGTAACCTTTTTTTTTTTTTTTTTTTTAAATTAGTATAGCAAGATTAAGCCAGGAATCTATCCCAACTAAAATACACATACAGAATATTTCTCATACACAAACTCAGTGGTGACTGGCTCATGTAACAGATAATGTTTAACTAAGAGATTAGCATTGATGTGTTAGTACAGCATATACCTGTCTTGTTTTTTTTTAAATAAATTTTAAAAAGCGTATGGAAAGCTAACAGAATGTGTGGTGATATAAAAAGATACCACTGAAAATGAGAACAGAACTTCCCAAGAAAGCATAACTTAGCATAACTAAGTGGTAGGGTACTTGCATTAAAGATTTTACTTTTAATTTACCTATAGATTAAGAACTCTGGGAAGATGATGATGAACCTCATTTCCCTTTTTATATTTAAGCTTTTTAAAGAACCTTACAACAAATCAGTTAACTTAAATAACTATGATAAAATAATGTAGGACTTCCATAAATCATACAAAGAAAGATATTCTCAAGTAAAGCTCGTGTTTTCCTTTGTATTAGTCCTGTTCTGGTTGTACCCAATGGGAAGACGCCTTCTTGAGAAACCTGCCTTCTCACAGTTTGTCTGGTCAGGTGAGAAGTAAAATGCTTTTTTTCCAAGTCAATAATATTAAAACATGTTTCAGCAGGGTTGCCATGAGTACTGGTAGGAATAGATACCATGTTTTAGTGGCCCGGAATGCTATTGTTTATCATGGTTCTCTGGAAAGTTCAGTGTGATAGCAAACAATGGTAAGTAAACCATAGTAGTCTTTTTTTTTAGTTCTTAGTGGCATAGTACTAAGGCCAATATAAAATGAAATGTAATTAAATCAAAGAAAGTATTTAAATAAATAATAAGACCTCCCTACAAATAAAAATGAAAAAGAACAGACAACAACAACCCAGGATCTGAACTAATATATGGCCACAGTTGTAACTCTGCAAACACCTCATGGGCAGGAAAGGTCTTAGGGTGATGTTTCAAAAACAGGCAGAGATGAAATGAATGGGATTTTGCAAGAAAAACAGTTCAACACTGTAGGAACCATTAAAGTAAAAATTAGATTGCCTGCTGGCTTGTGGTCTGATGGGGAAAGTCCCTCAATAGTGGATGATTTGTAAGCACACATTCTTATTTCGAACAGTAGGTTGCCTGCTCCCTGCTGTTTGAAGTGAGTTTAATATTCATAGACGCATCTACAAGCTATTTACTCTGACCAAAGTGATAGGTTTTGTTGTTTAGTGCTCCTGCACCACGTGACTGGACTCCTTTGTGCTGTGAACCCTTCTTTCACAACTCACATATTTTCAGGACTTGAGCACCAGCAGGCCAGGTTGGTATTGTGATTGAACAGCATCTTCCCAAAGAAAATCAGAGAACTGGGAGGGGGTGGGATTGGGGCCTTCTGGGACCCTTTTTTCCAAACCCTACAGATTCTTGAGTGCAACTAGTATTTGCAGAAACTCTGTGGCTTACATAGTTTTCTTACAAAGAAAGACATAGTCTTGCTGCCTATGATTATTTTAGAGATCTCATGGGTCTTAAAGCTGATGACCTGGCCCAAAATCAGTGTGGGTAAAAATATTCTGCACTCTTAAATTCCCCACTTGTTTCCCCAGAGAAAAGGACATTTCTTCCTGTCCAAAACCATGTAGTGCAGCATTGTTATGAGCATTAAACAGCTGCTCTCTCTTTTCCCTACCCTCCCCCAATATGTAATATGCATTTCAGTGAGGCTGTTTATACCACTTTAGAACATGCTAAGGTGAAAAATACCATGTACATTTAAAATGAATTATCTACATCATCTTTTGGTTTTTTTCCAGAAAATAGATTTTTTTTTCATAGCTATTAATTGCTATAATTGCTATTTTATTTCTTACACATATTTATCAAGTAGTCATCCACACTGTCTGTTGTGATGACCCTGTTCATATTGCATAAAAATCACCTGATCAAATTGCTTAGGATTTTTATTGGAGTAACTCTTCATTTCAATGAGACAGCAATAGTTCTAGAACAGATTGTGTGAAAAGGATGTGGTGATAAGCCCTGTTATTTGTTCAAAAAAGATTTTGTTGACACTAAACAATTTATTTAAACAATCATATAATATGGAGGAGCTAATTCAATGTTGAGGCATTAGAGCTCATAGAGTTTTAAAGCATTGTTTCCAGTTCAAAACAACAAAACTCCTTAGTGTGCTTAGTTTGAAGACACACTAGCAAGTTGAACAATAAGTAATTAACTGTTGAAGAAAGTCCATCTGAAAATTATTTTAAATCCTTCCTGGTTCTGCCATGTACTGCTAGCTTTCCTTTTTAAATATAATTTACAAACTGTTTCTATAAGAAATCTTTCATAAATCTTTTAGTTGATTTGTCTGTTCACTGATTTTTGAATCTTAAGTGGCATTCTAAACAACATTTCATTTTCCATTATTGCTTTTAGGGATTTTTGAAAGCTTTCCTTTCCTTTCCTTTCCTTTCCTTTCCTTTCCTTTCCTTTCCTTTCCTTTCCTTTCCTTTCCTTTCCTTTCCTTTCCTTTCCTTTCCTTTC
>JAYKAV010002803.1:603012-670962 GCA_035582835.1 Phoebastria nigripes
TTCCTTTCCTTTCCTTTCCTTTCCTTTCCTTTCCTTTCCTTTCCTTTCCTTTCCTTTCCTTTCCTTTCCTTCTCTTTTTTGGACAAATACCTGCAAACCTACTTTGCTCCTTTAGTTTTAATGGATCGGTACAAACATATTTCCTTCTGCTCCAAGGGACCACATTCACTAGGATACATGTATTCCTTGTGTTGCTCTAGTTGGACTGACAGGAAGGGTTGGTCTTTTGCACCTCTCTAAATTTCAGGCACAGGAACTGAAGAAATGATTGTGTGCGTGTGTGAAACTCACCACTCCCTGTGACCATTGGTCACATGAGAGGGAGGGGAGAAAACAGATTAGCTGGGATCCGTAGACTGGGAATCCCTAGTCTGGAATTCATAGACAATTATGACCAGAGAGGTTTACTTTCTACATTACACAGGCCGTAAAACTTTTTAGTCTTTCATACAATGAAGAAAAGAAATGCTTGCCTATAGCCAAAGTGAACATTATTGAGCTCAGTAACACATGCATTCCTTTCTGCCAGTGCACCAAGTCTGCATTTCTTGCTGCCCTAGGTCTCTTACAGGCCATTCGTGGTAGAGTAATTTGATTCTAGTCTGTCACACAAGGTTGAGCAGCAACCTGAATATACAAATACTTGCAACATTCATTATTGATAAGACTTGGAGAAGCATTAGATAATGTGTTACTTAATGTATTTATTGGAGGTGACTTCAGACGGATGACGACTTCGGATGGATGAAGGATTGCATAGCACTCAGCAAATCAACACAAATTTCTCTGTTTACTTTTGTGCGTGCATGAAAGTCACGATGAGTCAGCTGCAACATAAACTGTTGACACAGCAGCTCTTCAACACAGTTTGTCTGTCATCCAGAAGGTGTAATGTTTGAAGTCATTCAAGAGAATTGAAAATAGTTTCTCTATGCAATCTGAGCAGCTTAGGTGTATTTAAAAAACAAAACCCAAAACAATTTCAGACTAAGAACTTTGATGACACCACTTTTTTCCTGTTATGTATAAAAACTACAGGATACTTTGTCATACAAGCTCTCCCTCCCCTACCCCTTCCAAACCAAAAAAAATGATGTGGAAATGCTACAGACCCTGAACTGCATCCCTCAAAGACTAGGCCTTCTAACGA
Source organism: Phoebastria nigripes (assembly GCA_035582835.1). NCBI lineage: Eukaryota > Metazoa > Chordata > Aves > Procellariiformes > Diomedeidae > Phoebastria > Phoebastria nigripes. The sequence continues at coordinate 604,163 of JAYKAV010002803.1, forward strand.
AATCAATTCAAGAGGAGTCAGGCCCCAAAGAAAGGCAAGGGTAATAATATTCACCAGATAGGCACTATGTTCCTAATTGTCATAATGTAATTTTCATAGCTGGGACAATTAAAGATGATTGATTCTGCATCATAGATTGAGTCATGAATCATCGTAAGTGGAACAAAATCTTACTGAAATAAATAAACATTAAAAGCCTTGCAGTACTTAGTGATGTATCACAAAATACCTAGAAGTTGAGTTGAGGTGATCCAATGCTTTGGATGTGATGGCACAGCAAGGTAGCTTCCGCAGTGATTGTACTCAGGAGAAAAGCGCTTGCTGCATACCATTCTGGGCAATAGAAGAGCCACTGTTTTTCAAGAGTCAACATTAAAACCAAGTAGGAAGAAGCATTTATTAAACCAGACAGAGCAGCACATTAGCATAGAAACATTGCTTCTGGAACCCTAGCTAGCTAACTCTATGTTTCAGACCACTCCGGATACCTTAAAATCACAAAGCAGAGCGGGATGACTGATGATACCTGTCAATATAGTGCCTTCCAAGCATCAGTAACATCCCTGCTACAGATTCTCCAGTTAAGGAAGAACTGCTGAGTACACCGGGAGCACGGCAGAGGATGAAGCAGCCCAGGCTATGAGAACAGAGAAAGATGAGGCAGGTGGCTTGTTGGACAGGACCTCCATACTGTGCCACATCTGTGCCAGATGTGTTATGTCACAGCTCTCAGCCAGAAAAAAACAATAGCTAAAGGCCAGATTCTCCAGAGAAGTTCTGAGCTTTTTTCCGGTCTTGACCTATTCAGCCTTTTCAGGCCTTCTGCAAGATGTTTTACACTGCAAGCTCAGACATTATGTATTTTTCCTGGAACGGCTCCCATTTCACTTATCATTTTTAATGTTATTGTCCCAGTTACTAAGTAACATAAAGTTGCCATACACATCCTTCCCTTTAAATGCTATTCCTGTGTTATACTTGATATTTTAAAGCACCCAGTCAATTCATTTAGGTACATAGAAGGATCAGAGAAACAACATGTTTTATTGGCTGAAATACTGAAGTGCTTTAACTTCAACAAGCTGTAGCTCCATTCAGTGTAGAGTGCTTATTTTTAAGTCAGTGTTCCAGTCTGGCTTCCATGCTAAATAAGAAGATTATTAAAGTAAAAAAGTATATTTTGGAGATATTAAATGTATTATGAACTAACCCTATTACACAGACAATGAGAACTTTTCAGAAGTGATGTGGCCAGATACAGCTTCAGCTGATAGAAAGATAAGTAGCTTCTTTACATTTAAAGCAGTGAAATCTTTTGTCCCTTGATTCAGAATTACAGACTCCCACATCTGTAATGCTTATTTTAGGCTTGCATATCTCAGCTTTGAGTCACTGGTCAACTCATTATCATTATGCATTTATTGTTGAAGTGCTATGTTTGCTCTGCACCCTACAAGAACTACTCCCACAAGGAAAACTTTAATTCCTACAGAGGTATCTTTGGAGGCATTTATAAACTTGGAGTAACTCCTGCATACTTGTCCTTTTATCTCTTTTTCTCAAGTGACACAGAATTAGCAATGRAAATATCTAATATGTTAAGATGTGCACTGTCAGATCCTCACAGCATCACCCCCTTCCACCATCCTGTCTTTGTTAGGCCAGGGTAATTAGTTCTTCTCATGGCTGGTAATTAAAGCCAGATCTCATAGACCTAAACACTTTGGGAAAGAAGATTAATGATAGGCTTTCTGTTTTTGTGTCTCACAAGGGTGGGGAAATCATAACGAGGAGGAGGAGGAATGTGGAGAAGTGTTGTGTTATGCGCAGTAATTGGAGAAAATGGCAAACACACGACTTCTGGGGAGTGAAGAAATGAGTTTAATGGCTTTCCAAATCATCATCTTTCCCCTTTTTGGGTGAAATTTGCTTGCAGTACATTTCCCATGTCTTCATCTTGAGTGCACTGGGAAAGATTGCGATCGTTTTCTTCCCACTGTGAAGTGCAAATAGAACGTGGAGGCAGCAGCCACCTGGTATGACTGAGCATGGCTCAGCTTTGACTGATGAGCTGTGAGTGAGCCTGTGTCCCAGGTATGTTCAGGGCAAGGGCTGCTGACCAATGTATTCTGTCTATTTATTGTTTTCTTTTAGAATCTCAAAGAGAGATTGGAAAATCTGTCTTCCAAGACACTAACTGATATAGAGCTTTTGTTCTTGATTTTTTTTTTTTTAAATAACTCTATAGGGTTTGCTAAAAAATAACTAAAAATATTAGCTTTTGAGATTGCATTTCCCCACCCCCAAAAGACTTAGTGGTGAACATAGGAAAGCTTTGAATCAAACTATTTGAGACAAAATGCAAAAAATCTGATTTAGTTATCCAAGTATACATCTGTATCAGCTCTCTTAAATCTGGTGGAGTTATATCTAATTTAGTTGGGTAACTGACCTTGGAATCTAACCCAAAGTGCATTTATGTACATCTCATGTCCAAGAACAGATTGTAAGTGCTTGAATGCAGATTCACTGTTCCCTTTCAGCTGTTGCTGTTATTATTTATGTTTTGTAGTACTATAAACACCAACCCATTTCACTTTGGAAGAAAGATAAATCTATTGTCCAAGAAAGAGTTCACTCTAACCTGGGGAGACAGGTGATGTATATTTTGGAGGAAGGAAACAAAGGTCAGGGAAAGAAGAAATACAGGAAAAACAAAGCTCTTTTCAAGCAAAGTGATCTCAGGAATGCACAGTGAAGTATTGGTCAGTTCTACACCTTCATTAGGATCCCTGTTATAAATAGGTTTACAACTGAGCTAAAAAGAAAAATCAGTAAGTTAGTGTCTCAGCAATAAATGGAGAAGAGAAGCAAGCCATACAGCACTAATAAGTTCATGTGCCTGCTTAAAACAAAAAGCTGAATGGTTTGTCAGTCCTAACTCATGGAGGACTTGCATAGTCTTTGAGAAAAAAAAACAGTTTGAGATTTGTCTCCCATTTAAACAACTAAAATAAGCAGCCCTGGGATAGTTTCATTTACTTCTGTTCCAGGCCAAACCTATTCTATATGAACTACCCCTAAGCATTATTCACCAATGACAAAGTTAATTTTAAAATAATATGGAAGTTGTCCCATCAGGTTCTCTAGTTACACAGGAACTTCTTCCATCTCCACAAACACAAATTAATAGGAAAATTACAGAACTGGATCCCAGCCACAGGAATCTGTTCCCCTGCCTCTTCTCTCTAACATGAGTCAGTTTTGTACGTGAATTTTTACCAGGTGTGGAAATGTATGTTACYGCTGAGATTCTGTAAAACTCCTGATTCAATGGAGCTTTAAGTGTCTGGGCTCCAAGTATTTAACTTAGGTTTATTGGCTCACTGCTTTTTAAGGAGACTTAGGTGGATTAGGATCTGCCTAGTAGGCCATGTATGTTAACTTTGCAGTAATATTTTTTCCCCTAGTTTCTCACTTTTTTTACTGAGGATCACAGAAAGACTGAAGTAAAACTAGTAAACCAGAAAGAGCTTACCTTTTTCAAATCTCTCCAGCAGTTTATAACAGTATCTGTGCTTCATCTTGTTATTTATTTGGCTCACATTCTTCAGAGTGGGCTGCAAGTTTTAAGCAACAACTTGCATGCCTCAGACCTTGGAATGACAGAAAATAAAGGACGTTCACAAAGAGCATCTACACACACTTTCATGCATGCGCACACACATATATATCAAGTAAGAAGTGAAAAAAGGCCTCTTTGGGTCTTCTGCTGATGAAAAAAAAGGCCTGTTATACACTTTCAAAATTTTACGGAGTACCAGAATGGGAAACTGGTGCATCTGGTACATTTAAAATAACTAACATGCAAATCAAACCCTAGCTGAATTTGAAGCAAGCGTTGGATGCCAAGGCCTTCTGAAAAGCAGATCCCAGTGAACATATCAGAAGGATGAAAACATTTATTGAAAACTGTTTGAAATGTCAGAACCAAGTGCTTCAAGGATTAACAAAGTAAAGGCAGGCTTAGATTTTTCTCTCACCTGACAGTGCTGGCTTTTGAGTCCACCTTCCTACAACTTTCCATATTCTTGACTGTTGTGATGGCTTGTGCAGTTTCCAGAAGGTCGTGATTAATGACATAGGATAGAATTATTGAGAAATATCCAAAGTTCACAATTACAACCCATGGGTTGATAAGAGTCTAATTAGCATTTTAAAGGCTTTGGAACAGGAAGAAGTTACAGTCACCCCAGGGAATGGAAGAAGGACTGAGTATTTTCTGAAGGAACTTGTCATATATGCGTGGGACAGGAAGAACCATCAGAACGGACCTTATGCTCAGGAAAGAGTGTGGGAAAAGTTCAAAGGCTCATTTGGACCTATACATCTCATGAGAAAGAACTGAGGCTGTAAAGATGAATGTAGCAACTGGCAAGAGAAATAATGTAAGTACAAATTTTCAGTGGCAGAGAGTTGAGCCAAGAATTAATCATTTCTGTAGTATAGGCTTGAGCATATGTGATTGCTCATATGCAAGTAAATAACTATCATAAATATGCTAGCCATCTTGACTAAACTAAAAGGTAAGTAAATATTTGTTTAAAACACATTTGCTACAAGAATTATACTTATGATAGGGTTTTCCAGATTTCTGTCCACACTCCTTTTGATTTCTAAGTTTTTCTCCTGATTTTCCAGTAATTGAATGCTCCAAAATACAGAGCATTTTGATTCCTATTGTTTCAGGCTTTTGTGGATTGCTGTTGCAGAAAGAACAAAGAATTTTTTGTGATCCCCACTAGTGATGGGGAGGAAGACAAGTGTTAATACTCAGTCCCAGTCAGTCAGACCACAAAGTAAGCAGAAATGTACCTTTTTTCTAGAGGATGCAATTCAGATTCTGTCAATGGACAGAAATAAGAGAAAGCTTAGAAAAAAAAGGAGGAGGAATAAATGGTTACAAGAACCAAACCTTCCAAGTCCTTTTTCAAGTCTGACACAGCTCATCAATACATTTGCCTRACTAAAGACCAAGTTCAAAACTAATGTGTTAGCATTTAGCTCTGAACTTCTTGCAAGTGTGTAACTGTGAGCGTTGTACAAGATAGGACCTACATTCTTCAAGTTAAATAAACATAATGAACAGATGCAAGTTATACCCTAAAAGTCTAAGCTTTCTTCATGCTTTTTAAATGTTAGGAGGATAAAGTGGATTTGGGAGCTTTTAATCACCTTTGTTGCGAGCTTGTTTCTTCAAGGGACTTCCAGAGCAAAGCAAGCCACAGCCTGATTGATCATTTTTAAAGGGATTCCATTGGCCACACATGCACTCAAAGCAAAGTCTTTTATATTTCCTGTGACAACAGTAATCCTGGTTAGGTTCACAAGGTGAATATAGAAAAAAACAAGAGAATGAGAACTAGAAGAAACTTGTAATTCCCATTTTCAGGCTTACCACGCACAGTGTTTCCCACCTTCAGCCATATGGGAATTCCTCTCCCACAAAAAATGTGATTGCTCATATACAAGTAAACAACTATCATAAATATGCTAGCCATCTTGACTAAACTAAAAGGTAAGTAAATAATTGTTTAAAACACATTTGGTACAAACAAACGCTTTTGCTCTTCTATTCTGGAGACACATGAAACAACTAGAAGAAGAGTCAGAAATGCTGGACAATCCTAAGTAAAAGAACTCTGAGGAAAACAAAAACAAACCCCCCAAAATTTACGTACAATCTGCATCAGCTTCATGTAAAAAATTGTGTTTGTTATTTACTGCTATAGTCTGTCTTTAAAACAGCTATAACAACGAAGAAATTTACAGTTCTTTAAACACTGTGGACAGGCTTTGCTAAGCTGCAGTGCCTAGGCTACTGATAAAACAAATTAGCATCAGAGTAAGAGTAGGACAAGATAGTGTTATGACAGAAATAATATAAGGAATAATAAGAACCCAGGTGTACATAATTAAGATTGTAATTCAAGCAAAGGGTTCTGGTGACATCATTTATCAATGTCACTACAAGCTCTCAATGGAATTACAGATTTGTATGTAGAATTCAGATATACGCGATTTGTTAGACTACATGAGGAATGTTTCTATTAAAAGTAGACAGACAATATGTTAACCTCAACTAGTGGTGGTGACAGGATGAGATACAAAGAGAAGAGCTTTCTGCTATTCTAGCAAAGGAAGAAAGATCAAACATTCAGAGTATTTCTAAGATATTTAGTAATTAATTTTATTTAAAATACTGGCTAGGGATTTTTTTTTTCCCCAAAAGCAGCAGAAAAAGTTTCAGTTCTAGTATGATTCAACACTGCAATAAAAAACAGTGCTTACTGCAAAAGTGAACAAAGGAACACCCAAAACTACTGATTTGTCCATCTCATTGTATAGCACAAAATCACATTAAAAGAAGCTCAAGAAAAATAGTTCCATTAAAAGGATGATATAAAATATTTACAATTAAACACACATTAAGGTTAGTATTAAATTATCAATTGCAAATGAACTCATTTTTAGGAGGAAAAAAGCGTGAGCATTGATGCTTTTAAATACATGTGTTGAAAGGAGACGATAATCATTACTCTTTGTGAATGTCTGGGTTCGGTTTTGTTTAGTCTTATAAGCAGAATACTTTTATGAAGATAAATATGAAACAGAGGCCCCACAGTCTATGTGAATTTTAAGGGCCTTAATCGAACTTAAAAGACTAATTAATGTAAAACCACATTCTTAAATTAGACTTCTAAATATAATTTCATTGCCAAACTACTTGTTACTCAGTCACTTCGTGGACTTTTCAGCCTCACTCAGATGCCCACAGTCCTTACACAATAAATATGAATGGCATCTCCTTGAGAAAGCAACCTTCAGTAAATAGTGACACTGACCAGAAATACAATGCAGAACGATGTGAGGCTTGAGTGCTGACTGATTAGAGAAAAAGATCCTGATCAATGCAGTGAAAAAAAGGCTTCCTTTGACTTGATAAACTTAGCACTAAATCTTACCTAAATAAAGTGCCTACAACTATAGCTATAAAAATTCACAAAACCATTCAATGAGCTGGGTGGATTTCTCTTTTTTGGTCACTTGCTGAAGTACTCTAATTGAAACTCATAAACCGCATACTTTATGAAGTGTCCAGCAAAACTTGTGATGTTCTTGAAAACAATCTGTGAAATGTTGTGTTTATGGATTCTGTATGGACACTGATAATATCAGCAATTTTTCAAATTTGGCATTTGTAGACTGCAATACTATCTCAAAAGGTGATGCATTCTCTGAAACTTTCAGGAAATGCTGACTGATGTTACGAAGTTGTGGGTTTTTCTAGTTCTCTGTTGCTGAAGTGCATAACTTTTGTGAAAATTGAAATGCACAAAGATTTGGGAGCTTGTGGAATTACAGCAGTTCTAGTCCAAGTTCACAAGTCTTGAAAGTTTAGCTTTGTATATGATGCTTGGAGAGAATGGCTTGAACAGTAGCAGTTTTGACCTTTAACTTAATTTGGAAAGGAAATTTGGTCAAACTAGCTCAATGTAGGAGTTCTCATCAAGGATTAATGCATAGGATCAATATGAACTTTTTATAGCAGACTATTTTTGAAAGAGGACAACAAAAGGTTACAATACTTTAAAACTTGAAAAAGCAAATTAGTATGACTTAAAGTGGGTAGTACGGGAATGAAAATGTAAAAAGCAGGGACCTTGATTTCATGCCAGCTTTTAGTAATACAACTAAAATATAGAGAAAACTGACTTTAAAATGATATTTCTGTTTCTCTTTGCAACCATAGCTGAGCTTATAAACATTTGACTGCCCTCTCTCTTCATCTCTTCATGGTGGTACTGAATGAAAAACACTCGTGACTGCAATCGACCGATGCTATTGTCACAATTTTTGTAATTTCTACAAGGTCAAAATTGCATATTAACATACCAGTTTATTTGAAAGTTTAAAGCCTTAATTACTTCCTAAACAAGAGAGTTATGGAAAACACATAAACATAGCTCTTTAAGTTGCTGTACACACAAATCCCACTCTTGAAGCATAAGTACTCCTGGAACAGGGAATCAGTCCCTTTAATAGCCCTGTCACTAGCAACAGATATTTATGCATGTCCTTATATTACCTTACCTAAGGAGGTAAAGGACAGATTGATCCCACGTACCTCAGATTCTTTTTAAAGCTTGCTGTGCCCATGACTGTCTCCTCTCCCCTTGTCTCTCCCTTAACTACAAACCAAGCTCAGATACGGCTTCTTAGCACAACTCAAACCTGACATTTTTCTCCACTGCCATATGGCAGACTCCCAAGAGCTTGCTACCTACCCATGTGCCGTTTGTGTCCAGCAAAGTTTGTGACCTGGAGGAAGCTCCATGAGCACTGGGGGTGTTTATGAGGTTCAGCAGGTATCATCTCCAGCTACCTTTAGTCATTCCAGCACTCCCACCTGTGACAGATTCCAGTACATTTCAATCCATTTCAGAATACTGTTAAAATGCTGGCCAAGGCTTTGCAGATGACACTAAATGTGTCTTACAAAAAATTATCAAGCTTTATGTAAAAGTAAAAACCTTTCTAATATAGTGATTTAATTCAGGCTCTCAAAATTTTATGTTTCTGATACTTGTTAAGGCAAATCTACAACTAGTCTGCTCTTCTTAGGCCTCTCCAGCCTTCACCTGTAATCTTCAGAAGCAGAGCAGGCTAAGTTAGTTCCTGAAAAACGGCAAGCACTTTTCTCAGATAAGCTATCTTCTTGAGATCTTCCTCTCCTCCTTCCTTTCCTTTGGCTTTTTTCCTGAGGATAAGGCAATGGCATCAACTTCTTAATTCTCTTTATTCAGTGCAGGGAAAAAAAAGGGTATTTGTAAGGCATTGGTCTCAGCCCTGAAATTTCAGTTCTTTGTTCTCCGTTTCATCACACATTTTTGTCTTTTGTAATTCCTGCCTCTACCATTTACAAGATACCTGTTCCTATACCCAAATATTTGGTATTTCTGCTCTCTGGACTATTTCTTGTCTTCCCTCACCCGGAAGCTGACTGTATCTTCAGACAGATGAAGATGCCTCAGGTGATGGAGAAAGACCATGATCCTCTTTTTCCAAACATCTCCATTCTGGTTTGGAAGTTGACTGGGGTTTAGTGATATATGGCTGGTTGATATTCTGTTTCCAAACGTGAGCTCTGCTTTCAACAACAGAACGATAAAGATGTAGTGCTTAATAATGAAGAACAGCGTTTTTTTTTTTTACAAAACAAGCCTCTCAGCTTCAGTGGTGTTATTCATGAAGAACACCTTGTGCATATGCATTATGAGACAGTGCTTAATTGAATGATTGCATAATATGTTGTTCCACAGAATAAAATATGAAATATTCATTAGGCCAGAGAGGGAGTTAGAATGCCTGGTGGTTAAATCACTCACCAGGGAAATCCAGCTCCTACTCCTTGCTCCAAGTGAATATGTAAGTAGTTTATACAAAAAAGCTTTAAAAGCAACCAGGAATTTTACCCCCCAATATACTATACCCTCATGGCTAGTGTACTATCCCAACAGGCAGGAGTATGCTCTGAGTGGGGCATGGGGGGACACAGTTAAACGTAGATCACCTACATCCTTTCATGTAGTTATAGTCAGATGCTTTAACCTCTAGGCAGCTGGGTTTAATGGAACCAAAAACTCTCTACAGATTTTATTTTTCAGGAAATGGTTGACTTGGTATAGGTGCCTCATTCAGGAAAGGGTTTCCAGATGTGACTCCAGAATAGAAGGAAGCACTTTATTGCAGTCTGTATTCACACTCAGTTAAGTCCCTGTGAGGGACATGGTGTAGGCAACATGCATATATCCTTAGCTTAAAGTGGAGGGCTCTCCACTCACTTTTAGCTGCTTTGAGTCAAGTGCTAAGAACCCAACTCATCTCATGCCTCCCATTGGGAAACTGGGGGTGGTGGTAGGATACAAAAAACGTTGCAATCGTCTGTATTTCAACACCTAAATCCTGTTGCAGGTTTAGCTTTTGCCAATCTGTCAGGTGGAAAGATCTTCAGGAAACATGTTTAGGTAAAGTAATACTTAAAATAATACCCTCAAATAAATTAAATTGACCTCATAATAGTTGCATCTGTTGGAATCATGAGAAAACTTATTGAAGCAATAGTGGAACAGAAGCTTGAAATAGACAAAATTAGGAGGAAAAGGATACTTTTTAAATAAAATTAATTAAAAAATAATTTCCATCTCAGAGAACAGTTGGCTCTATCAAAAGATATGTATGTATTTTATGAGTTTCTGGTAAATAATAATACAAAAATACCTTCTGATTTTGTGCAGGCTATCAGAGAGGCATTCCCCTGGCACATTTATTTTTGCATTTATTCAGGAAAAAAAAGGAAGTGAGATGATTGGGGAAATAACACACTCAGGGGAGACAGAATCAGTCAAAATAAATAAATATGCCCAAAACAATAACAGAAGCAAATGTGGCACCAAATATCACTGATAGACAAAGAATACATTAATTCAGTATTGCAAATTACTTTTGCTTAAGGCAGATGTACTTGGTATACCCTCTTAATTATTGCTCTTCTCATCAGTTTGCAACTCAAAGCACATTCTCTCAGTAGCAATTAGGGAATGATATGATTATACGAAGCTCTAGGAACAAGAGAAAGCTTCTGAACCAAACGCTAGAGGTTTGTTTTTTTTTTAAACTTTGCATTGTAACAACTGCCTTGTGCACTGTCCATCTGGAGAACCCATTCCACATCTTCAGCAGCTAGGGAAACAGTCTGGGCCAACAGAGACTTTGACTTTTATATATCATATCTTTTCAACCCACCTTCTTTTTGTCTGCTCAGCCTCTTCTCAAGCATGGAGAAGACAGGAGGAGGGTGCTGCAGTTGACTGGTGAAGCAGAGGGTTCAGCTTCTTGGCTCCTGTTCATCCAGTGAGTGGTTCCCCTTGAGGAGATTCTACATATATATACATATGTATCGATATCTCTACAGAAGATCTCTCTCTTGTCACCTGACTGGTGCTAGAAGAAAAAGCTGCTGTAAGAAGGCAGGGAGCAGAAACGCTTGTCATGTGTTTACCTGCTTTTGTGTGTCCAAAGGGTTAGAGGTGTGCTAACATCTGTCAGTCATACCAGTAGGACTTTCTTTGAGAGCCTGTGAAGTGATGTCTCCCCTCGTTTCCCAGGGGCCAGGAGTCTAACCCACTCTTTTTTTTTCAGCTGATGAGCTAGAACCTTATTAATTAGATTTCTGTCTAATTCCACCTTTTAATGAAAAGTCCAGGTTGTTTTGGCAGATCAAACCAAAAGATACTCAGGTTGTAAAAGTGCAGTATAGTATGAATATGGATCAATATATGTGGATCGGCTGAAGTTTAAGGTCATATAAAACTAGCCACCATAGTGAACTCTTCAGCGCAAGAGTTCATAAGAGGACAAAAGTTTGCTGCCTTCATATTCTTTTGGCCAGTAAGTCTGGGATACTGCCAACAAATGAAAAATAGTGAATTGTCTTCCCTATTCAGTGCTACATTTAGTTAGCTCAGCTAGAGACTAGACTAAATGCTCACTAAAGCTGTTAGTATTGTGAAAATCATTAAGACGACTGCAATATTAAAAAAGATTAACTACAGATATGGTACCTTTAATATTCTGGGAAGTCACTTTGAAGTTGATACTTTCCCATCAGCTGTGTTTTAAGTAATGACTAGACTCAATTTCTTCTTAAAGGCAAAACAAGAAATGGGGTACTTAGTTTTGGAGAGGTCCTGATTTTTTTTTTTTTTTTTTTTTTTTTTTTTTTTTTTTTTAAATGGAAGAGTAGGACTACAGTCAGTCATAACAGCCATATAAGATAGATTGATATATTATGGGGCAAGTAAAGTTTTCCATTTACATAAATGGTACTAATTCGATTTTTAGGGTATAGTGAAAAATAAGATCAATATTTTTCAAATCATTCAAGGAGGGAAAGAGAGAGAGACTGGGAGAACTTGCTGGGGGCCAGGTACTGTTGGCCTCTGGAATCTTGATTTCTGGCAGAAATTTTGCCGACATGCAAAACATCTAGAAATGTGTAAGCATGAATAATTTTATTCACCTTCCCTAAGTGGAGAAAGATAATCTGTCCTAAAATATTACAAATTTCCTTTTTCCACCTCTATTTGTTAGGGGTACAAGGCAATCTGTTATTGTTTTCCTTTGCATTAGTATTGATCAGCACTATTTTAGGAGTATATCAGCTTAAGAGAAACTTTATATTAGATTTAAGTAGGTCTGAGGGTGGGATAATTGCAGAGTTTCTCAAGAATTGGCAAAACACAATTCTGGTAGAGCCTTGGCTTAGGTATCTACAAATCAGGCATTTGAAAAATGAAGAAAAGCTGCCTTTGCATCTTAAAATTCCTCTGCTTCTGAGAATATTATTTTAAAAAATAAGGGTGATGAAGTAAATTTCTGTATTACAATAATGTAAGATTTTTCTCAATCAAATTATTCAGATGTGAGAAGGATAGAGGTCAACTGATGTCATGCCACTGTTGCTTCCCATGGAAGGCAGTTAATTCATAAAGAATATTTAACTTCATGTTAATGTCAAAGAATATGTACTACAGACATTATCATCATAAACTGGGTTCTTCTTCATTCCAAATGAAAATGACAGTATCTAAAGCAGACACAGCAATAGTGTCGTGGTTTAGCCCCAGCTGGCAGCCAAACACCACAGAGCCGCTTGCTCACTCCCTCCTGTACCCCAGTGGGATGGGGAGAGAACTGGAAAAAAAAAGTAAAATTCGTGGATTGAGATAAAGACAGTTTAATAGAACAGAAAGGGAAGGGAAAATAACAATAATAATAATAATGATGATAGAATATACAAAATAAGTGATGCACAATACAATTGCTCACCACCCGCCGACCAATGCCCAGCCAGTTCCCGAGCCACGGTCACCGTGCCCCAGCCAACTCCCCCCAGTTTATATACTGAGCGTGACATCATATGGTATGGAATACGCCATTGGCCAGTTGGGTCAGCTGTCCTTGCTATGCTCCCTCCCAGCTTCCTGTGCACCTGGCAGAGCATGGGAAGCTGAAAATCCTTGACTAGTGTAAGCACTACTTAGCAACAACTAAAACATCAGTGTGTTATCAACATTCTTCTCATACGAAATCCAAAACACAGCACTATACCAGCTACTAGGAAGAAAATTAACTCTATTCCAGCCAAAACCAGGACAAATAGGAACCCAAAAGACCGTGGTTGTGACTGATAATACCTGAGATGAAACATGAGTATGGAGGGGACAGTTTCAGTAGTATCAATGTTCAGCCTATTTTTCAGAATGACCTATCAGACTGTAAATATATTGTCTGGCTAATAGTGTGCATTTGGCTACTTTTTCCTAGTGTGCATTTGGCTACTTTTTCCTACTACAGGAAGCTACTTTTTCTGGGAGTTGATCTCTTAGCTTTCAGGTAGGCATTAGCCCAACTGAAGAGGCATAGCAGGGGGTCAGAAGATAGCTCTGATTCATTCAGGATGCGGGAGAGGCCATATGAATGGATCAAGATAAATCATGAAAAAAACAATGGAGGGAAAAAATAATGGCGGAATTGAGATTAGGACAAGAGGTCATAAGTACAGCCAGATCATATTACAGCAAAATGACTGTGATTTCAGGACACCACACCAGAAGGTTTAGGTGATCACAGGAGCAATTTGGCTGATTTATAAATTAGCTGAGAAGAAAAATCAGATAACTGTTCATTTGGAGTGTGCATTCAGTTGAATTCTATGTTTTGTTCAAATTTCTGACTTGAAAGGGAATATGACGCTGGCTGCTTTAATGGAAGTAATTATTTACAATGTGGGGTAGAAAAGTTGTTGCCTCGCTGTAGCAAATGTCCAGTGATGGTAATTATTGACTAAGGAGTCCACTTCATGACAAACTGTAATCAGAAGTGAGAAGGGAACAGAAGACTGCAAAGAAGGTTGGGGCTATGTTCGAGTCAAGATACAGCCTCCTTTTTCCATTTTCAGTCCTCTTCAGGGGGAAGGGGGCCCATGGATCCCAGGAGTGATGCTAAGGCCATGTTAGCAGGGTGGAGGGCTGATGGCAGTTTGCCACCACGTGGTATGGATTACAAAGGAAGTATGACCTGCACTGGACGAGTCATTGCCAGATGGTTCCCAGATGTGTTATTTATGAAGTCACGGCCTACTTAAACCACATTCCTGGTGTCTTGTCTTCTTTTCCTGCAATGTCCAAGACATTAATGAAGGAATGTATGAGAACTAAATAGCAGACCAGTTGTCAAAAACCAAATGGCAACAGAAATCCTTTCCTGTCTCTGGATATATGTAAATACATATTAGATTAACAAAACCAGCTTTAAACAGTTGATCCCTGAAGAGTCATAGAGTTGGCTTCTGTAGTGCGTATTAAGGACACTACTTATCTTGGCCTCATTGGTCCCTTGTGAATCTCTACCATAAAACTTACCACATTATCCTTGATGATTCTGTTCTTATATCTTCTTCTTTCAAAAGGGCCCTCTCTCCCCTAACTTCCTCAATGTAGAGAAAAAATTCTTATAAATAAAATCTAGGTTATTCCTTAAAATATATATACCAAGCTAATCTGGATGAATGCTGTAGTGTTTGAGATGATCTGACAATGTCAAATATAGTTTGTGGGTTGATTGGTTGGTTGGTTTTGCTTAGATTAGTCAGGTTTGGCAACAAGCTGATGTGACTGGCTGTTCATGCAAGTTTCTTACCAGAAGGTGATTTATTTAGTTTGCATAACGTATCTGAGGCAATGCAGTAACAGTTGGTGCATTAGAGCAGACTTTTCTATTGCTTTTGTTGGTGTGTTTTTGTCTTTTGTTAGAAATGGATGGAATATGATTTGTTTTTTCCTGTTGCTATAGCTATGAGAAACAATTCCTGAGTCAGTGCTAAGAAGGTAGAAAAGAACACCACAAACAAGCTAGTGCTTTGTAACATCCTAGAGACAGAACTGTAGCAATATGACTTGACATGCAGAATAACATCAGCTGGCACAAGTTTTATCGATTACAACCTATCATGTGATGGGCCCTCAGGTTTTAATAAATAAGCTGGAATTCTACTGGTATAAGAAATAATGGAACTAAGTTTAAAGCAATTCAGAAATATTTATTTTGAATATAGAAAACTTATGACAGATTATTTTGTATATAACATTTTTACGCAGATATTCAAAACAGACAGCAACCTGTTTGCTTTCTATTGCCAGAAAGCATGGGATATGTATTAACATTGATTTTCATTACAGTGATCTAGGTTTCTTTCTCAATTTATTCCCTTGGTGAGCAACTTGTCTAGGTGGAGGCCAGTGTAAATGAAATCAGAATATGTCCATAATATGAAATAGTGTTGCAAATATAGTCAGGGTCAATGGGATTTTTCTATTTATGTAGTATACTACTTCAACGTAGATACCAAGAAAAATGAAACTGCTATAACCTATTTCAGGCAAATACAATAATTCAAACAGCACAAAAGGACGTGTGTGGCACATTTTGTATAGGTGCAAACACTTCACGGATAAAGAGGCTGGTCATCTTCATTCAGACAAAACATTTTGAATCATTCATCTGACTGCCAACTACGTTAGAAGGAGAGAAAAAAAGTATGGTTATCATTAAAGAAAAGCCCTGGAATCTGTTAGTTTCTTGTTAGAAAGATTAAGCTTTGTAAGTTAATACTATATGAAGTAGGGAAGGGAACTGAGATATACAGATATCCATGTATAGGATGAACATATGTGGCATTTTATGCATATATTAGAAGACATAGAGCTCGCATATTGAGAGCTAATAGTTTGGCAAAGAAGTCAGGGAGTAATTTATTGAAACAAAAACAAATAAATTACTTGGCTCTTACCATTTTTCAAAATACAACCTTCTTGCACAAAGAAGTAAGCCGGGTTAAAATCATTTAAGAACAATAATGACTGGCAGGAAATAGCAGGTCAGCTGTATCAATATTCCCATAAGTGGAAGTTAATTGAACAATGTATTAATGTGGACTAATTATTCCAGATATTTTTAGGCATCCAATTCTTATAAAATTTACATTTCAAAATAATGGACCAAAATAGTTTATACCTGCATGATCTTATCTTTCCTGATGTCCAGTTAAAACTTGATTCCAGACAAACAGTACAAATTTGTCATTGTTGTAACTGTACAGTAACTGCAAGAGATTTGATCAGTCTTGGATTCATCCCAATACATTTTTATGAGAAGAGTACACAGTTTCATATTTTTTTTTTCATGTTAAACCTATGTTCTACTAGAAGTGGTTCAGAGAGGAAKTTATTTGTAACGCAGCATCCATTTGAGTGGTGTAAGAATTTCATTAATACAAGGAAGCACAGTTCTTCTCACCCCAACTTTTAGTTCTTAAGCCCCTGACATCAACAAGGATAGTGCAGTTTGGAGTATTATGTGTGGATACATATTAGATGACAGCAGTTAATGAGCTGGCTGCTAACTTAGTCTTTCCATTATATCTTTCTCTGCCATTGCAGTGTGGCATAGATTGCATTTTCTACTCACTTTAGACTTTCTGTTGCTCCTTACACAGTTTAGAGTTCACTTTAATTTCTGAGTATTCATACCAGCTGGCATGCCTAAATCATTTCCTGTTGTTGGAAGCACAAAAGAGCTAGTAAAAAAGATGGAGAGAATAAGGGAAAGATGCTTGGAGACAATGAAAGAAGAGAACTCAGAACATTTTCATTAACATTTTTGTTAATGATCTGGATGATGGGGCAGAGTGCAACCTCAGCAAGTTTGCTGATGACACAAAACTGGGAGGGGTGGCTGATACACCAGCGGGTCGTGCTGCCACCCAGAGGCACCTCAACAAGTTGGACAAATGGGCTGATAGGAACTTCATGAAGTTCAAGAAGGGGAAGCGCAAAGTCCTGCAGCAGGGGAGGAACAACCCCAGGCACCAGTACATGCTGGGAGCCACACAGCTGGAAAGCAGCTTGGCAGAAAAGGACCTGAGGGTCTTCTGTGAGCCAGTAATGTGCCTTGAGGTGAAGAAGGCTAATGGTATCCTGGGCTGCGTTAGGAGGAGTGTTGTCAGCAGGTCGAGGGAGCAGATCCTTCCCCTCTCCTCAGCCCTAGTGAGGCACATCTGGAGTATTGTGTCCAGTTCTGGCTCCCCAGTACAGGAGAGACATCAACATACTGGAGAGAGTGCAGTGAAGGGCCACAAAGATGATTAAAGCACCAGAGTATCTCTCTTATGAGGAAAGGCTGAGAGAGCTGGGACTGTTCAGCCTGGAGAAGAGAAGGCTCGGGGGGGGGTCTTATCAATGCCTATAAATACCTGAAGGGAGGGTGCAAAAAGGACGGAACCAGGCTGTTTTCAATGGTGCCCAGTGACAGGACCAAGAGGCAATGGGAACCCACTGAAACACAGGAGGTACCATCTGAACATCAAGAAACGCTTTTTCACTGTGAGGGTGACTAAGCACTGGCACAGGTTGCCCAGAGAGATTGTAGATCCTCCCTTCTTGGAGATATTCAAAAGCTGTCTGGACATGGTGCTTGGCAACCGGCTGTAGGGGGCCACGCTTGAGCAGGAGGGTTGGGTGAGATGACCTCCAGAGGTCCCTTCCAACCTCAACTATTCTGTGTTTCTGTGACGTTGAGTGAAAGGAATTCTCTTCAGTGAAAGGGCATTTCTCAGGCTACAAACTATACTATCGTACATGGGCTCAAAGAGAATTACACTATACCAAAGTTTGTCCATTTTTTCAAGGTTCTTCAAAACCTGTCTTTATAAATAAAAATTCTCACTTCATTTGGAAAACAAAATACTTCACCATTATGTATTTTAAGAAAACTTTTTTTCTCTCCATAAGATCCAAAAACATAACCATGAAAAACCTAGTATCAGCCTCCCACTCTGAGGTAACTTTTCATTAGTATTTTTTCAAATGTAGCAAAAATTCTAAGATTACAAAACACCAACATTTACCAGGTAAAAAGATTTWAAAAAATCCCAAACTTAAACAGAGTTCTAATTTAGATGCTTTTATCAGCCTTGGTTTTTTAAATGTTGGGCTGCATTATTGACAAGATAATTTGCGGAACATTACTCATGCCATTTAGCTTAAGAGTCCTTACTGTTTCTTATTTCCTTTTGGAAGTTTTTAAAACATAGATGATTACCCAAAGAACAAGTCAGATCCTTTATCACAGTGAAAATTGCCAGTAATAGATTAAATGTATAGATATTAGGAAAACATTACTTTAAAGGTATACATACAAGAGTGTTTGTTGCTTTACATGTTGGTTTTCAAGGGTTTTATATAAGTTCTGTTAATAATGCATGTTGTTACATATTGTGCCATTTGACTGAGGAATGGAAAGAAAGGTTGAAATCTGAGATAATATTAAAATACTTTAGAAACTTTAAAGCATTATAATAGTTATTTCAATAAAACTACTTCAAATATTTCTTCAAGAAGGAAACAATTTGGAGTTCAAGTTCAGCGGCATAATAACTGAAAACGTATAACAGTACTCTTATTCCCATCACTAAACTATAGATTAGGGTCTTTTTCAGTTGTTGCCATTATAAATCCCTGTTCCCAGGGGTGCCAAGCTATCATAAAAATTTGCTTTGGGCAATGCTTTGAGATAAGTTCTTCAAATAATGCATAGGGGATTGGTTTGCAACTCCCACTTGTGTTAATAGGAGCTATCAAGGCAAATCTCTCATGGATTCATGGGAGAAAAAGCTCCAGAGTATAAAAAGTTTCGGCCTGAGGATTATTTGTTTTTGATACATATCCTGATAAAAACATGCTCTAAAATAAAACACTTCAAGCTAGTGATCTCAGATATTTGCTGGGACTGCTAACACCCGGTAGATTGTGTTTAACAGAAATTCCACTGATGAATCCTGCAACATAAATTATTTCCTAAACATTTATGGAAAAGAGAATGATAGTTCGGATGAAGAAATATACATTTTCAAATCAATAATACATTATTTTATCTAATTAATTACATAGGAATTTTTTTAAATAAACTTTTATATTTTTCACTATCAAATTCAAAATGCTGGTTAAGCTTCACTCAGATGCACCCCCCTGTTCTTTAGGAGGCAGGGATATAGGTTGGCGTGATTGATCTGAATGTAAGTGGCTCTTAACTTCTACATGCAGCTTTACATTTTCCACTTTGATGTAGGTTACAGTGGTAGACCAGCCCACCTTCCCTCTTCTTATGGAAAAAATTCCATTCGCCTGATTCCAACAGCTCACATTTCATACAGTCCATCCATGAATCAGGTCAAGGGTTTACTATAAATGAGTGTGCTGATAAAACAACTTGACACACTTCATCTTCTGAAAAATATGGCTATGTCTATGTCTCTGGTCCCTGCATTCCCCAAGTAGCTAGGCAGTAAAATATACTGGAAGCTTCCATTGAGAACCATAATTTTCTGTTCTCCTAAGTTCTCCTAGTCATTTACATTAAACATACAATTGTCTGAATACTGCAAAAGAAAAACCACTACACAGACATATCAACTTCATCAACTTCAGTCAGTTTGTAGTAGTAGCTTAATTTTATGTGTTCTGAAGCGTTCCTTGGAGGAACCTTTTTTCACAGACTGTTGCAAGACTGCAGGGAAAAGAAAGATTAGCCTTCCAGACTAAAGACGACCTTTGTGAGAACCACTTTTTCTGCCTACACGTTCTACATTCTTTTTCTTAGCTAGGGTATTCTAAAAGAACAAACTTATGTCAGAGGTAGACTATATCAGCTCAAACCAAGTACTTTAACACAGTTACAAGACTATAAGCTCAGCACATGGGCTAAGGAAAGTGAGCTATTCTGCATATAATAGGAGCAGCTAAACATACTCTTTGTCCTCTGTAGGCAGATATTGCAAGTCCACTTCTTTATGCTTATTTTCATTTCTATACATCTTTCTGGTAAACAGATGGCAGAAACTTTAAATAGTACTTCAGGTGAGATCTCACCAACATCTTCTACGATAGTATTACTGCTTTCCTGTCTCTACTGCAAACACCTTACTTGCCACAACCTCAGATCATATTTGTCATTTTGGTAGCCTTTTCACATTGGTGGTTCAAACATTTTATGCGACTGGTTAATAGTACCAAGCGTTATCTTCTTTCTCTACTATTTCCACTCTGTAAGCACCGAAGTCTTGCTACTAGTCCTAAAGCTCACACTTCCTACTGTTGTATGTCATCCCATCTTTTTCACTCCAATGTTCAGTTCTCCATTTTGCTCTGTCTCATAGTCTGGACCTCTTCTGTGCTAATCCCAATTCAGTATCGTTGTAAACTACTTTACTTTTCATACTAACAGTTTCCCCTGACAGTATCACCTGCACTCTTTTCCTACCCATATTACAATTCTTGTGCTAGTCTATCTTCATTAACTTAATAAATAATTTCCTGTGGGAATTACTTTGTAGTAAATCTGATGTCCAGATATATTTTAGCTACTACATTTTCTTTGCCTTGAAAACCTATTACTTTAGCCCAGAAAGGTACAGCATTACCCTGGCATGATCTGCCTTTGCTGAACCTACCTAGAATTTTATTTCACTTCTGATTTATATAATTACTTATACTTTGATCCAGATTTGTTCTAAAATCTTCATGAGGTAAGATTACTGTGCCTGTAATTATCCAGATCACATTTCTCCCATCCTTAAATATATGCAACATGTTTGTTTTTCTGCACCAAATGCAATATGACTCACAGTCTGATGGACTCCTTAAAATACTTGCTACCAGAGTACTTTTCTGTGAGGAAATATTGAGTTCAAATATTAAAACAAAAAGTAAACAACATTTTTTGTGGTTGTGTGGAAAATATATTTCAATAATCAGTGGAAAGTTATGAAACTGTATTTTGCTGACCTCTTTGGTTTGCAATGGGTAGCATTTAACAAAATAAATAAATAAATAATTCATGAATATTTATAACCCATCTGCTTTGAATATAGTTTATCAAATTTAAATGATACAAAGGATTAAAGCTACAATTTAAAAGCTTAAAACTAGAAGGGCTTATTTTTAACCTTAGGACAGCCCAGCATTTAAATAAGACCAATTGCAACTGGGAATGAATATGAACTCTTAATTTTATTAATCTCCTTATACTGCTGTGCATTGTTCTGAGTCACCAAAATATGCATAGCTTCTGAATAGCCTGACACTTTGCTTTGCATTCCATGTTGTATTTTAAGAAATACATATCATGTATCACTTGCTAATGGTTTCTGTGGGAGGAGATGAGTAATTAAGGACTTGTGAAATTGGGGCAGCATACGTTTTTATAACTGATAACATAAACTCACAGGATGGCTGCAGTTCAACAAAGGGCTTAGCTTGCACTGTTCTGTAAATAAGCACAGGAAATTAGATTAAAATTTTAAAATTAGATTGCCAAGATTTTCAAAAGTGACCATAGGATCCATGTGTCTTGCTTTGGGTCCCCCACTATGAAGGACTTTTCAGAATCCTGATGTTTGACACCTTCCGAAAATATTTCAGTTTTAGAAAGTCTTTTGTTTGTCCAACCTAAAAATCTATAATACATTTTTGAGAAGGATTTAACTAGACTTGAAAAAAACCCAAACAGAACAAGCAGGACTACTCTCTCAATTGCATTGTTGGTTAGGCATGTTATATGTAACAAATTATGGGATATAAATTTTCTTTAAAAAGGTGGCTTATAGTCACTCAAGTCCTTCTGTATTTTTTTTAGGTAAAGCATTTATTTGTAATACTGATAGGCACAAACTGAGCCTTACAGTTCCTCCCTCTTCACTATCGCTTTGCAGTTTCATTTAGAAATTTAATGAATGTTTAAGTTTCATTGGTTTTCTTTCCTAAACGTTGGTAGAACATGAGACAATGCCACTTATAGTCTTGGACAATTTATCTGGGATTTGTAAATAAACCAGTCCTGTTGTTTGAGGCTTAGATGCCGAGTTTCAGGCAGAGGGAGGAATGGAGGCATTTTTCCTCCTCCAGTGCTGAAAAAGATGTCTGGTACCTGACAGCATCAGACAATCCACTCAATACAGCTGAGGCACTAAGGCAGGCTTGTAACTATAGTTTATGACTATGATGTTGTAAGATTCAGGGGTACTTCCCAAATCCCTTTGAAAGCTTAAACCGCATTTTGAGCTCGTGTTGGAATAGAACCTGAGCACTCCACTCCATCTTACCACTCTTTGGTTTCCAACAGAAGAAAACCAAAGTGGGAGGGTGAGAAGGATGCTGGTGTGGATGATGGGGGCAACAGGGAAATTTTCAAAATACACTTTACCTTTGACATCTAGACCATGTTTACTATGATAGATCCGATTTTTAGGAAAGCCTGGAAAATGCTCTATACACGATTTTCTCTTTTGCAGAATGAGAGAGTTGGAAAGATCCTGGGCATGTCTCTCTGTTGCATTTTTAGAGCAGAATGAAGCAAAAACCCAAGAGAATGAAACTTTATTYCCCTTTTCTTAAATTCTGAAATATCTTTTCACTCAGTACTATTTCATTGGTTTAGTTGTTTATGAAATAAAAGAGCAAAAAATAGTCTTGAAGGTAGAAAATGTCCTAATACGTGTTGCACATGAACTTGACCATAAATTGAATGTTCGTAACATAGTAGCAGACAATAGTAAGAACAAGAAAAATAGTTGAATGTCAGGCTCAATTTTTCTGCTGTTGCTGTTTGAACCTGTCCTATTGTCTTCACTACTTCAAAAGCAGATCCTTACAGAACTTCCATGCAACATCTAAAAGCTTATCTAATACCTGCATTTGATCATTGTACAGGGAAAACAGCAACATRCACAAAATGTTTCATGAAAGAGGAATTTTAAAATTCTTCGTATCAAGAATATTGTCAACTGCATAAAAATGGAGATTGAATATGCCAGTCTCTCTATTCTCCAGTCCTGCTCAAATTCCTTGAATTACCAGCCTGTGTAAGAGGATTTGGGACACCAGAGCAAAAAAATAAATGGACAATTATTACAGTTGTCATTGGAAACAGTTTAGATGAGCCATTGGGTGAGTATGGTTTTGCTGTTCTGGTGGTACAGATGGCAGGAACAAAAAAAATTTGTGGATAAATGTGCAAATCTATAAGTTTTGTCCCCAAAAAAATTGATTAATAGAGGGGATGCTACATCTACTTTGAAATTGCCCTTTCACTTCTAGCCCACCAGCTGAAATCAGTCCTAGGGAAACTGCAAAGGAATATTGTCACTAAGAATAAATTGTGGTCTGAATTGGCAATCCTTGTTAGATTCCTTCCTTTTCTTTCTCTCTTCTGCCCCTAATAGATATGTATACATTTACAAATGGCAGTACCAAAATTAAATGTCCAGACAGGACTTGGAATGGGTCTGTGTACTGCATAACTCCACTTTTCTTGTGATGGTCTGTGTAAAACTGTATTGATGGTACTGTACACTGGGTAAGCCCACGCAGCTACTCCTTCTGCCAGTCCTTCCGTGTCTCACAGGTATCAACTTATACATCTTAGTTTTATGCATGAAATTAATGTAGTGTTTGGAGGGTAAAATTAAGTGCTGTTTAAGGTAACAGTTGAACGCTATCAACAGCTTTGAAGGTGGGAGGGAAATAACAGATAAAGCTACATTTTCTTTGATTATACTGTCTCACTGTTCAGCTGAAATGAAGGAAATGCAATTCCCAACACTGTTCAGAGAGAATCTGAATGCATTTGTGGGTATTTTGATGCAAGTGGAAATAAAGACACAGAGCAAATTCACTGTGTGGAGGAGGAACCGCACAACAGCAAATCTTTGTCCTCAGCTATCGAACCTTAAAGCCAAAGTTCCTGTGTGTGTATGTATACACCATAACTCATCTAACAGTATATATACTGTACATTAGGTATATATACAGAAGATTTCAATATGAAAAGTATTCTAAACTCTTCATGTAAAACCTAGTTTTTGCTATGTGATTGTCTGTATTGCAGTTCCAATCTGTGAGGCAAATAAGTAAGAAAAATGATGTCTTTAAGTTGCTAAAACAGGTATTATGCAAAATAGAGTATTTTGTTTTTCAAGAATAGTAGACAACTGTTTTCTTAGATAGTTTATTAAGGTCTACATTCTCAAAGGGTTTTCTGGGCTCAGGCCCAGAAAGTGAGTAAAATGTTGTATTATAAGTTAAAATGGAAGTATTTTTGCTGTTACTGAAAAGGATAGTATGAAGTATTTTGTCTTGTGTCACTTCTCAGAATTGAACATAAGGGCACAAGAATTTCTAATTTTTATTAGCACACAATAAAATAAAATTTTACTGTCTGTGGTGAACCTCTTACAGAAAAAAAATCATTTGGAAATGATGCAACTGAATATAATTTAGGTCCAGCAGATAAAGATGAAGAAGAAAAAAAGACAAATGCAGAACCTATTACATTCAATGATGCATTGAATGCCATCAGCTCTTATTGAAAGTCTCAGTTGCCATCGACATCTATGGAAGCTGATCCTTAGTATCTCCCAAGTGCTGAASTCCCAAGAAGACATACAGAATTAGCAATCAACAGAGGTAAGAAGAAGAGATATTAATTGACAAAATATTTCTGGCAACATAGTACTTTATTAACTTTCAGTTGAAAATAAGGGATAACTTGCTCCCAGTGGAAAGCACAATAATGAACCTAACACAGAAAATAAATAAATAAATATTTGAAAAGACACAACTAGATGCTATAAATGCTTACATATTTGGCTGTTGCCTCTCCTGCAGCCTAATCTAGAGCTGATGTTAGCTCCTCACAGGCATGTATGAGTTGAACTTCCAGGAGGTGTGTCACGTCCCACCTACAAGAAGGGGAGAGTGACTAAGGTCCGCAAATCCCCTTGGTGTGGATCAAGGTGAGATAACACTCAGGGTCCATATGCAAACATCAACTTTAAATGGAATGAACACTCTATAGGCACCAACCCTCTGTGCATTAATACACCACATAAGCTAAGCGGCTGTAACGAGAAGTTGAGGTAGGCCTTGTGTTAAGAATGAGAGGGAGGAGGGGGGGAGAGAGAGAGAGAGAGAGAAATATCACCAATCCTGGATCCAGCGTCAGACCTGCCAAGGGGGGTGTCGGTGTGAAGAGCACGCCCCAAGGAGGTTCGTGTGCGCCCCTATTTATAGGCCCCCGTCCACGGCTTCTAGAATCTTCTCTCACCCTGGTTTCAGGAGTGGTGGAGACACCAGTCAGTCAAGGAGAGTGACACTGGGCCCCTCCCCATGGCTGGGTTCTGGTGCTTTCTCTTGGGGCATTGTCCGTGCTCACAGCATGGTCACTTGGGCCCCGTCCCTTACAAGGTGGAAGTCACAGAAATCAGATCTCTTACTTCTACCCATTGTTATATTAAAAAATATGGATATAGGCAGGTGCACCTCTCACTACCTCTTTCTATGTTTTATGTATGACTCACTGTTGTCAATGCATGTTTGGAGGTCCTGGTGCATGACAGCTGAAACAGGCCTTTCAGGAGACATAGGTAGAAGGATAGCTGCTTTATAAATCCCAAGTTGTCTTAGGCACAAGGTGGGCATTGGCATGCTCTGCTCTCCCAAAAGAGCTGTACTTTGGGGCATGCATAGTACCAGAGTAATGTATGTCTAAGAAATTTGCTGTAGCCATGAAGCTACCAGTAGAAAGCAAGGTGCCTAAATATTTTGTGGGGGTTGTGGATCTTGGACTTGGACTCCTGCGGATCTCTCTTGGACTTAGGTGCTGAAATACTTTCTTAAATATGTTCTTAGAGCCTGATCGTTTCTGTTTAAGAACTAATCACATTTATCTTATTTACTATTTAGTCTTCTTTGTGTGTATGAAGTTTAAAAAAGTTCTCCCTTAAATGTTCCTAGGAAACTACTAATTTCTACATATCTGCTTTTTTCCCCCATATAATAGCTATGAAATTCAGCTGGTAACTGCTTTCCCAAGATTCCTAAGAAGAGCAAACTGTGCTACATATTTCAGCAAATAACTCACCTAAGGTGCAGGAAGAAAAAGAGCGCACTAATTTATACAGAACATTATCTTGTTTTTTCCTTTACACAATAGAAGTGAATTAATTTTGCTAATTATTGGCTGATTACTCATGTTCTATTTCTGGTGAATTTGGATTCATTAACTAATATAAGGATTCAAGACTTGGTGTTAAATTAAATTAGAATATAAATGAAATAAGCAATCCCAAGGTAATATCATCCCATAGTAATATCATCCCATATAAAGATGACTAAATAATGATGCTATCAAAGTTCAAACAAATATATTTCGTCAGAGTTTGTAATTTCTCTCAAGAAATAATAAACAGCAATTTTTTCTTATTCACTTTTCTTTTTGGTAGGTGATAAAGGTACCATTCAAGAGACGAATATGTAGTGCCAGTCCTTTCCAATTTGCCAGGAAAGCTTTCTTCAGATCAAAAGTAAAAAGGTTGTTGGAACTGTTAATGGAAGCAACTAGAAACTTTGGAAGTACAAACCATTTCCAAATTAGTGCTATCTCAGTCTTTTTCTAACACACAAGGCACACTTGCTGTTCTCAATTACAAGTTGCCAAAATATTTTTTTCCTAATGTCATTATTTTACTGGATAGTGGAAAACTATCAGTTGTACACTGCGCTGCTTATAAGATTTTTCAAATTTGAGCCAACTATTAAAATAACATTAATCTATTTTGCTTTTAAGTGAAGCACTATTTCAGGTTATGCTTTCTCTGTGTAAGTAGCTGTCATTTCAGTTAACATCACCAACAATGTATTTTTCCTGCATTGTAATTGTTTTAGGCATGACTGTTTTCTCATTGCATGCAACTACACTTTATTAGAAGTAGTATGTGTTGTACGTAGAAATAAACTTATGCATATAATACTTTATTAGAAATATTTAAGTTAGAATTAGCTAAGTGATGGCTTGGTAAAAAGAAATGTCTGGATTTATTATTTATCAGGTAAAACCACCATAGAAATATATTATGCTTTTATGATGATTCTACATTAAAAATGGAATTATCAGTTTATTTCAAACTACCATTATTTCAAGAGCATTTTGTGATTCCTGTTCTGTTAGTACAGATGTTTTTTCCCTAGAAGACTTAACAAGATTTGTATCTACAGTAAGCTTTTGTTGTTACTCATAGGAGGAGTGACCAGCAGCCAGACACTGGACCAGTATCTCATTTCCTGTCTTCTGCAGGTGTTTATTAGCACATAGGAAGCAATTTGTTCGTAGCATTAAAATTATTTTACTTGGTTTGGATGGACAGTCTTGTTGACTTGTTTCCTTGTCAAGACACTGACATGAATCAATAAGAACACAATCCATGCTATGCACATGAAGCTGAGGTGGTCATCACAGTGCGCTGTGTATTATACATCACCACTCACATCTAAATGTGAGAAAGGAGAGTCAATGTCTTGTAGTTTCAGGTTCCTAGCTACGTAACATTCTTGGACTCCTGATTCCCAGAACATAAGGATCATAAATCTTGCACGCAAAATATCATGCTAGTGTTTTCACCATGCTAGTTTTTTTACCTGTTTAAATTGTCACGGCACAAATTAAATCAACGTGGCTATCACAGTAGACACTGTTGAAGGATTTGGTTTAATAAATCTTAGGACCCTTCTGTTCAGGGTTTAATAGGTTACCTTTTCATTCTTTACCATCAGTTTAATTTATTGCTTAGTTTTCTCTAATTTTAACATGCTATATACACAGCATCTTCTCCAGTATCTCACCTTTAAATCAATTCACTGCTTCCAAAGCAATTGGCTCATCTTACCTTAGTTTCAACAACATGCCTACATGAGACTCTAATAGCTAAATAATTTCCTTTTTTGTTCTTTGTTTTTAGTCTTATTGGACTTGCACGCTGGAAACATCTTCTCTTGCTTCTCAGTATCTAGGGGCTTCTAATCAAGTACTTACAAAACTGTTGTGTCCTTCAGTTTTAACTGCATGTGTTGGTTGGCTTTACCTTGAAGACTTTCAATTCTCATTGGCTTTTCAACATATAAATTAAATGTTTCACCTGAAATTTGATAGAACATAGATGCTTTCAATACCTTTACTCATTATCTGTTAAGTATGTTCATTAATCAACATTTCCTATTTTAAATAAAAATGTATTATTCTGACACTTGTGATTATGGTCTCCTAGCAACTTTCTCAAACCAGCCCTTTTCATTTCAATGGGTCTAAGACCAGAAAAGAATGAAGATAGCCTTAATTCTGTGTGTGGTTTAATCCTTTTCTCCATGTGGTATAACTTTAATTTATTAAAGGAGTTGATATCTGTAATTTCATTGGACTAATGATAAAATACAGTATTAAGCTTCCATTCTACCTGTCAGTGTAACCTATATCACAGAAAGAAAAATCCTTTCCCACATATTCACTTGGAGCCTGCAGTTAGCAGGCTGATTGTTTTTCAGACAGAAAGCTCCAGCAAGGCATCTTAAAGGAAAAACTTAATTCAATAGGATTTTTCAATACCTCAGTAAGAATCAACTTTTCTTCATTTTATGCGCCGCTCTCCTCAACTCCACCAGGCTGCATGAGGTAAATTTTCTTGTCCCCAGTTGCCAAGTGCCTTCTCCTTTTTCAAGTCCTCGTTAAGGTTTTCTCTGAAATTACTTCCTCTTCTTTTTATTTCTGTCCATATGTCTATAGCTTTTTTCTCCCGGACCATATTTTTGTGTTTTGTCGCAGCTCATTCTTACAAAACTGTGTAAACTCTTCTCCTTAGGTGTCTGATCTTACAATCTCTGGCACTCTGGGGGACAGCTGCACTGTTTTCAGAAGAAAGTTTATAATGCTACAACAGTGGATCCTAAAAATAATAGTTAATAAACCACCATATATATTTATATACATATATATATATGTACGCATATGCTTATATATGAAGAAATCCATTCTTTATTACTATCAGGGTGCAATTTCTCATTCTTCACCACACCTGAATTTAGGAACAGATCTCCTTGTGTTGGTTGGCACTTACTCCATAGCTCCATCTTCATGGATACACAAGGAAAGCAGGACTAATGACAACAACAGTGTTCATCCTTTCTATGTATACCGAAGCTATCAATTTAAGTATCTGAGCCTGTTCTTTAATTTATATTTGTTAGTCATCCATATTGTTTACAACACAGTTAAATACAGACATACAGGATAAATTCCCTAGCTCTCTGAAGGGGTAAGAGACTGGATATGCTCAGGGCTTTAGTTTKGGCTCAAGTTTTTGGTTTTATAACCTGCAAAGGGCAAATACAGGTTGCTCCAGTGCACTGTCCTCTAGGAGGTAAGCCAAATTCAGCTTTTCTTTGTTGACACACAGTCAACGTCCTGGTCCTGTGTGGTTTGGAGCCAGAAATAAGGTTTGAAAGAAGGAGCTTAGGAGATAGTCATGCTTAAACCCAGTCTAGGCTTTGCCTCAGTGTCCTTGCACAGCAGGAACTTGAATGGGCATGGCAAGATGATTTCTGTAGCACTGTTCTTAGCAAATCATATGGATCTTATCTTGGAAACATGGACTCCAGCAGTTTGAGCTCTTTTGCTTATTCTAGCAGCCACAGGAGTGAAACCACTCAGGGATTCTGCCCTGGCAAGAAGTGAACTGGAGAAGCAATAAAGAAGCAGAGAGGACTCTGGGGCGCTCACAGATCTTTCTGCAGAATCAGTGATGTCAAAGTTGGAGCTGATGCTCCTTTTATGGCTCCCTAACTCCTACTGATGTCCATTTTCTGTGGAGGTTCATGTAAGAAGGCAGCACGCATCCTCTGTCTGTTTTTATCTATTACTGAGATCAGTTACACTGCACAATCTGTGAGCATAGTTGCAATACATGGGAAGTCCTTACCATGTGAAATACATTTGAAATTACTTAGAAATTAAGTCTCTGTGGTTGTTTCTAGATATACCTATAAATATACTCAGCTGACCCCAAGCATTCAAAGTCTTCTTGTTCTGATGGATAGTGAGTTTACTAACATAGATGGGGACTATGCCATGTAAACTGGCCATAGTAACAAAAAAAAAAAACAGGTTCCTGACAGGTTTGGTTTTCTAGTATAGACATAGTGTAGCTGTTAAACCTGGTGAAATTCTAAATCTGATCAGGTCAACAAAACTCAGTTGGATCCAGATTTTGCTGTTTTCTCAGTCTTTGAACAAAGGTTTCTCCTTTAGGACTTTCACCAATTTTTTCAGCATCAAATTATATACTATTTCTGTGGATACAGATACAAGATTGGATCTTGCTCTGTTATTAGTTCAGTGATTCACACACATTTGGAGAAATGTTCTCTCATCATGCTATGTTAAAAATAGTAGTGATGGAAAAACAAAACGGGAAATAGGAGACTTACAGCAAGACTTAAAGCAGTATAAGCCAACATATACTTGCTGACTTAATCTGTGCATTTTGCTACTATCAGCTTCTTCTCTAAGGGCTAAATTCAACCCCGTCTTGGAGTTATCGATGAAATTCATTCTCCCTACTGGAAAATAATTCTTCTTTCTGGTTCCTGCTGCTTGCCGGCTACTGTTCTGGTTTCTCTGCTTCAAACTTTCTCCATCCCTTTTCATYTTCACCTGAATATATTCTTTCCTTTGTCTCCTTTCCCTCCTTCAGCTATCAGAATTGAATTTGGTATCTACATAACTTAATGCAATGGAAATATAGTAGGGCGGATTCTATATACTCTACAGAATAGAATTAAACAAAATTGCATACACTTTCAAAAAGTAGCTTTCAGGCCCATCCTTTATTTCTGGCTCATTGGGATAAAACAGAATTGAATTAATAGTTAATTACTGGTTCTTATAAAAGTAAACCCTAATTTAAAAATTAAGAAAAAAAGGAAAAAGAAAAAAGGCAAGCCTGTTTGTTAGACAATGAAAATTAGTGGCTGATAACTATGGGAAATTTCTATATTTTGAATTATTAGGGAAGAAGGGAAGGAATGAAGAAGGGAAGGAGGAAAGAAGAGAAGAAAGGAAGGAGAAAAGAAAGAATGAATGAATGAATGAGAGACAACTATGTAAATCAGTTACATTTTGTTTAACCTCAAAGGAAGATTTTTCTCTCCTGCAAGTTATTCACTTATGCACTTGCTATGGAATCAGCATTGTGGGTAAGTTGATAGCCTGTACAGGAAAGGAAAGAATGGCAAGCTGATGACTTTATGGTTATTTCACAAAACTGATGAGACAGCAAATGATATTCAATCCTATTAAAAAGACTAAGCACAGTCTTTTTTCCCCCCTTTTTAAAAAAAAAAATCCTACATTCCTTGTGCTGGGATTGGATGATACGATTCTACAATTCAGGGAGTCTGGAAATTACAGAACATCTGCAACGAAATTGGTTTTCTGTGGAAAACTGATGAATCACTTACTGCCAATGACTGGAAGGAAAAGTACTTGTTTATGCCCTTATGTAATGAATTTTTATGAGGTGAAGTTTGCTGTTTATAAAAAATATACTTTCAGTTGCTGTAGATGTAGAATAATAGAATTCAGAATTTAGGCCAACACATTACTGAAAAGACAGTCACTAGCAGAATATCATCTGCTTAGAAAATGCCAAAAAAGGGCTTTTACTTCTATAATAGAATTAAAATTTCCATCCATCCTCTAAGGTCTCATAAGCGAAAAAAATAACAGGGACAATATTAACACTGTTACCTTTGTTAACATATCTTAAAGTAAAATGAATACTTTTATCAAAAGATATGTATTATGCTTCAAAAAGTAGATCTGAAACATAGTATAGAAGAAAACCAGGTTTGTGAGCAATTTCTCAAAAAGCAAGCAATATCTCCCTGTAATCACGGACAACCAAGTACCTGCTCTTCCTTGCATGCCCCTTCACTAACAATCTCTTTTAAGCAAGAGTTAAACTGATAGCTTGGGGGTAAGAACTGACCATTTGAATGTGAAAAATAACTTTTCACAATCAAATGTGTCTTAAGACAGTTGTATGTGTGCAAATTAATTAGTGGAGCTAGTTTTGAGAATTCAACTGAAAGAATTGTTTTATTCTTACATTGGGGCATGGGAACACAAGTTGAGTTTGATTGCTACGATCTTTTCATTTCTTTCAGTATCTTTAGATATTTCAGTAAAAGATGTCACTGCTCGAATGTGATTTCTTTTTGGATCCTGCCAAATATTTCCAGGAATAGCTGTAGGTGATTGGAAATGTGTAGATACATATTTTTCATGACTAATGCATTTTGCATTTCCTTAGCAAAAGCTGTTTTGCTGTGTATGTGAAAAACTTCAAGTGCTATTTTCTTCATACTTCTTATCTCCTTGTCCTGACATCTGTATTGGTTCTGCAATGTACCAGTCTTTCTTAGATCAATTTAAGAGTATTTTTATGCAGATGAGTTTTTCTGGCACTAAGCAATGGCGCAATGAGCAACCTGCACTCCTTTGTGCCTTGCCACACATCTACCACCTTTGAAATTGTTACATGGTGCCTGCTGTTGCTGCTACCGGTCCCAGTGATTGTGAAAAGGATGTAACTGAGAAGGCAGGCTGCAGGTCCATCTATACCTTCTGCAATGGCCAGGTTTGCTTAAACCTGGAGACTGCTGGCCAAGCGCGACTTAACTTACTTTCCACAATGCATGTAATAGAAGCTGTGCCATCTGACTAATTGCCCATCTCATGCTTGCATTTGCAGCATGCTCTGGCCATTCAAGCATTGCTTTTGGAGAAGAAATACTCCTTACCACATGGGACCATTTTGTCCTCTGTATATGGAATGAACAGCAGTGAGTGCAAAGCTTTTGCATGGAAAAGGCCCTCTTCAAACTCCTCATGCTGCTTACCCTGAAGCTGCGGGCTCCGATTCCTGTGTCCAACACCACTCACTGCCTTTGGTCTGGCCCTATTCTGATCCTTTGGGTTAATATGGAACAAATCAGGGATGGGTCGTTATTACTGATAGCGTAGCAGTCAGAGATGTTAGAGCCTGTTGTGAAAACYATCCTGAAGCGATGGTAATTATTTGCTCTCTGAATCTATCTTTGAACTATGCTTTGAACCATGTGACTTTATTATGTGAGGCAATCCATGGGATCCACAATCTTTAGTAGGAGCCTACATCAAAGGAGGCCGGAGTTAGGATTTATCAATAAATATTGCGCTCACATCATACAGGCTTTTGCTAATTACAGAGACTATTTTGTGGATATTATAACTGGCTATGGTAGTCACTCAAATGAGAAACTTACCTACTTAAGTACAAACAGACTGAAACCTTCTTTTCATCAATGCMGAAGTATTTTCAGAAAAGCTTAATTAGCCTCTGGGTCTGCATCATGAACACTGCTTCTTATGCCTTGTCATGGGCCATGCATCTTTACCCAGATAATTGTGTCTCACATAGTATGTTCAGTCAGATGTTCATTTCCTCTTGTGGTTTAATGCATCTGAAAGCAAGATGGAGATCACCAGTGACAAACTAGGTGTCAATATCCAGAATACCAAGCCCATTGTTGTAACTTGCACCATGCACAACTATGACTAAAGATCTTTCATCAAGACTGGGTATAGAAGGAGAGGATTCCTTCAGAGTAATGACGTAACAGGCAGTAGACCTGATTTAAGGCAGAGCAAGATTCAAAACTCTTTGCAAGTCTTTAGTGCTAATACAGATTCCAATGTAAGAGTCAATACTGCCACAAACACTGCTTCCTGTCTTTGCCTGTTGCAACAGGCACTCCCCTAGTTGCCCAGCCGCAGTGATTGCCCTGCCTTTTGGCAGAGAAACCTGATCCCTTCTGCACCCTGTCTTTGGGCCCCAAACAACATGAGAACTAACTACAGAGGGCAGGCTAGCAATCTTGTTAAGGAATCAGGTATATTTACCTGAAGACTCTATTGAACCTGTAAGCCGTGACTTTTTTTTTCCGTTATGACAATGTATCTCCGAGGAAGATCCTTGACACACTTACTGCACCAGAGGTATCCTTCCTAAATGTACAAACAATTCGGAGGTGCTAGGTTGGGCTACTTCCTTGGCAGACTGTGYCTTGAAAGACTAGTTAGGCAAGATCTCTAAAGAAGATGTCACACCAGCTTTTGGCAAGTGTCTAAAAGCTAGGGGACATGACAGGACACATTGGTCAGTTTAATCAAACTTGGCAGTTCTGAAGTCAGAAGTTAGACAGAGGGTTGTAATGAATATGGAACATAGCAGAAGAGAGGAGGAGAGTCAGTCTCTGCCCCTCTCCTGGGCTACTCCAACATGCTATGATTAGTTCTCCATTACAGCTCTTCCAATATAGCATAAAGCAGAGCGGTTACCAGACTGACCACCTATTGTTCCCTGAAATATCCTTGAAATATCTTCCTGAAAGTAGGCTTACTCCTTTGAGATGAATGGTAGCACACTGGCCAACTTCATCATACTTTGCACCAGTCTGTTCTCTAAGTAGACTCAGGATCAGAGAGGTATGCAACTAGGGATTTTGTACTTACTAAAAACTGCCTGCAAGATCTAGAACTACCCATGCACAAATTTGCCCACACCTATCTGAAATGGGTCTCCATTCTGTGTGCAGTGAACAGACAGTTTAAGCAGAGGTACAAAACCCCAGGTGTGCTCCAGAGAATGGAAAAGATCACTGCTTGGCCTTAGCAGATACCCTTAAAAGTATCTCTGTGCACGTCTGCATAGTCATCTGGTCCCAGTGTCCCAGCCTGAGAGGGATCCCCCCACAAACGTCTTTTGCTTGAATGCCATCTATTTGATCACCTTACCAGGCTTGCGTCTGATCCTACCTTGGAAGTGGGCTCCCCTGGAACGGTGGAAACTATTAAGATTGCAATAACAATTTTGGTGGATGTTTTGATGGTGACAACATGGAAAACTCTCTTGGGAGGGTGAAGGCAGGCAGTTGTAATCTGCTTGACCAATTTTACTAGAGTTTTTCCTGGGAATGCACAGGGTGTTGACATTCAAAAGATATGAAGCACCATTTTGAAACTGCTCCCTGTTGTTTTGGTTGTATGCACTGTGACTTGCAGTAGCCCAGGCTACGAAATTTTTGTTATTAGAAGTAAATGACCATCAACTTTACTACCTACCATGGCAGTAACCACATGACCCTATCCTGTGTGTCCAGTCATGCCACAATATTCTCTTCTTAGTACAAGCCAAGACAGCTTCCTAGCAAACACACAGCAAAGTTTAACAGTTGACAATTTATTGCTATGACTAGTTTGCTCAAAAGGAGAATTATTAGAAAGATAATTTGCTTTGGAACCTAAAATTGAAGAAAATTTTTAAGTGAACTGTAACTATAAACTGGTTTCCCACTTTGCATTTCAGCTTCATGATTACTAAAGTATGAAATCACCTGACAGTCAAACCATTGCATAGGCATGATAACTAGCCTTCCAAAAACAAACAAACAAACAAAGCCTCGCAAACTTCAGAACCTGTTAAGAAGCATCTTTTAATTGTCAACTTGGTTTTCATGAGAATGATACATCCCATATAACAATTGTAGTAATATTCTCAAATAAGGACATTCATCAGTTTGGACTGTATTTAGGAAATATATTTCTTCCATCTTTCTTAACACCTTCTCTTCATCACTTTGTCCAGATCATCCTTGCCCGTAACAGCTCACACTTACGGAAAAATAAAGACATCTTTCCAGGTAATGCAGAAATCAGATACTATCCCTGTAATTTCTTTTACAGAATATTGGAACTCCTGCCATTAAGTCTTCCATAACTTAACTTCCATAACTTAAACGAGACCTCTCTTAAAGCATATAGAGTAGATGGAGTGGTGGTGGTTTGTGGTAGCAAGGAATCAGCATTCTCTGACTCCTTTCATCTAAATGCCTCCAAAATCACACCTAGTGACAACTGGTAATTCTCATTCAAATTAAGGTATATTAATAAACATATTAAAAAACTTTTCATAATTAGTGTGTTACAGTTATGGCTTTATTTTTTGATTTCTGATACAATGAAAATGTTCAGGTAGCACACAAAGACACACAACAGAGCACAAATAAAACTGTTAATACAGGGCTGTAATTCCTATCCAAGACTGAATAAGAGTTCTGGTCCTTTAACTTTCTTAAATTCTAGGCATTTATCCTTTTCACTGCTGCACATATGACTGCTCAGAAGCACATTCTCATGGTAGCTGAACACTAAAAACCTTTTGTTTAGAGAAAATGACTGAAGAGATTAACGTTCCAAAATAAATTTTATTCCCTCTACTGCAGGAAGCATCAGATGTATCTTAGTCCTTTGTTACAGTGGAGTTTTAACCTGAAAATATAATGCTTATGAGGACAAATTATCAATGCAATTAGAATGTAAAATTAGATTATCCTTTGATTAGTCTACAAATTACCTAATTTTTCTCTGTAATATCTTCAAGTAAGACTTTTCTGCAGTTTATATATCACAAGCCACAACAAAACAGAATGCTGCTGAGTATTGACTTTGGAGTCCTAAAAAGCTAACCTGGTAGCAAGTAGTTTCTCAATACACAAGTTGACATCTTGGTCTCATCAATCTGAGTTTTARCTACAACCAAGTGAAGGTTTCACTACATGGTAGATTTAAAAAAAAAAAACAAACAACAAAACCCAAAACATTCAGTATCTGACAAGAGGAACCACTCTCTTCCCAAACCTTTTATTTCTGTGAGATGCATGGTACCTGCTTGGTACTTGCATGGAAAATAAAAGAATTAAAGCCATACCTTAGGATCTAGGATCTTAGGGTAATGCAAACTGTTTATTTATGCCATAAGACACAGACTTTACAAACTTGGTCAGTGCTAGGGGCTACAAACCTAACACACTGATGATGAGGTACTACAGTAGTAGGCCAATGCTTTGGTATAATATGCCATCATAAGTTAAGTATCAAAAATTCAACTCCGGAAGAAAAACAGAGAAGCCAACTGCAATATAGCACAGCCAGCAGAAAATAGCTGTACAACAGAGGTACAAAACTTCTGGAAACAGGTTTTGTACTGATACTGTTAACAGGGATGAAAAACAGAGTATACATTTTACCAGGATTTTACCTGCATGAAGCTGCAAGAGGCAAAACAAAGCTCAGGAAATTCATACAGCTTAGGTAAATCAAACAGCAGGACAGAGAGAGGTGGGATGAAAAAGGAAGATAACATTCTTTAAATATTCAGGAAAAAGAAACATTTCTAAATAGGAAAGAAGTTAACTCCTACATAAGAAGAACATGACACCTAACAGAGTCCAATATAGAAAATCCATGCCCTCTTGACACAATATTGCACTGTGACTTCAGAAGGAATGAAGACTCTACAGGAAACAAAGGTCTGCTATGATTATAAACTACGAACACTGGATTTTGGATGTGTACAACTCTTAATTAATAAGGATAGTTAAAGAGAGAGGTAGCAGGAATGCTGATGATCCCCACCTCAAAGTCAGGGTTGCTAATGTATTTCTTTAGAAAGAGCTATTAAGTGATGTTCAGGGACAATTCATACAGAATCACTTCAGGACCAGCAAGTGACTCCAGGATATTCTCCAACAGACTTGCCAGTTTTGATACTTTCAATAAAGACAGGTTTGTACCTGCTGGTTCAAATGGCAATGCAAATAACAGAAATTTGGCAGGCTGCTGATATACACATTTGATGGCAAATAATATATTGCGGCACAGTATCTGGAAGCAGTTGCTCTGAAGTCTCTGTTGACTCACAGAACAGTAGCAGAATTAATGAAGTTTTGGGCTGCCCAAAGATACTTACAAGCCTGCTAACTATATTTAATTGCATCAGATGAAAGCGTTGTGTGTCACTCTAAAGATCAAAACCTAGAATTTAAGATCTTCAAACAAATAAGCTGGTGGGTTGTTTTAATCAGACACTGAAGAATGTAATAAACCATTTCATAAAAGTAGATCAAAGATATTGGATCAGTTGTTACCATACTATTTTTGGGACTGACTATTGATGATAGCCAATCAAGAACATAGCCATCATAAAGTGATTTACTCAATTTAACTGTGTAAGTTTTTGAGAATTTGATTTAAGAGCCAAAAAGGATGCAATGTATTTTTGTGTTAATGAGACACTTCTGGGTAAGACTTCCTGTTAAAAAAGGACTGCAATTTTGAAAAAAAAATAATAAATCTTATAAAACGAGGTCAGAGAATAAATGGATGAAGTGTTAAAACAGGGAATAATCAAAACATTGCGAAGCCAACAGAGAAAACAAATAGTAATAGTAAAAAACAGAGAGAGTTACCTATTTTTTTAGTATGTCTATGTGCACAGAGTTGTGTTTGATCTTTTTTCTGTGTGGTAGCGAGCTGTTAGTGAGGTTTGGCATCCACCTTGACCACACCAAACAAAGAAGAGTGGCAAGTCCCAAAGACAGCATCTTGTGATTAAAGAGTTTTCTCCAGTGTCTCTGACTCAGAAGAATGCGGGCTACCTTGGGCAGCTGCCACATTCCAATGGATGATGGACTGCATCCCTCAGCTTTATAGGGAAGAAGTGGGAGGTGGTCATACATACGCCACTGAAGATCACAAACAAATAGCTGGGCGAGAAAATGAGTTCGGTCATCTCATGAAGGTCTAGAAGGTGCACTGTATTTGCACAGGAAGTGGTTATATCTCCTGTAGGCAGATGTTAACTATGGAGTATCTATCTGTCTACCAGATGGATCACTTAAAGCTTATGGTCTATTGATAAGAGAGCAATTATGAGTTAGAGAAAGAGTATGTCCTGTTATAGTGGCTGAGTATGATGAAAAAACTATTAATAATCTCCTGAGATGACAATTCATCTTACACCTTTCCTCTTTGCAGTGGAACATCACACTGGGAATTCAAATTTAAAATTATTCTTTAGGTGTGACAAGGATGACTTTCCCACTAAATCCATCTACTAGCTAAGTTGGTAATGGCAGAAGCTTTTACAACCAGCTTGAGAAAATCCACAAAATGGGTAAAAGCTTACTGGGCATCTTCTCAAAGATAGAGGGAATTATATAGCATGCAGTTAGGAAGCGTCAGGCTGACAGACTCTAGATCTAAGAAGGAATGACTTGACAACATAGGGGTACCAAACTGGGATCAAGTAGTCTGAGAGAGTAGAAKAGTGAACTCTTTTCTTTCCTCCAGAGAGGCAAGTTGGCACTGTTACTCAGTAAAAAGCCAAGACCAGTAAAGACATATGTTACAACAAATTACAGTGTCTCCAAAACCATCTTTAAGCTGTCCGTTTACAATAATTTCTGAATTTTTATCTCTGCAACATAATATTTCATGTACAGTATAAAACCAAATCAACTCCATTATCAGGCATGCAATTCTGTCATTTCAATTTTATATTTCAGCGGCTGAAGACTGTGTACCTCTGAGCCACATTTAGGACATGTAAAATACATATCAAATAAATAGTTACTTTTAATACAGTAGTAACAGAAAACATGCAAACAGCCTATGGTATGAGGCATGGTAGGCCATTCCCCACATAGTGAACATTCCTTGCAGTGAGCTGCTAATGTGTTTTCACTATTGGAAAGAACTGCAATAGGCAAACACCAAGAAGAAATTTTAAGTTTTAGTTTCTGTACATTAATAAGTGGTAGCAGATAGATCAGAAATTCAGCAAAGCCATGCCATAAGAGCTCCCTGTTCATGTATTCAAATCCTACCTGACGAACACTTTGTGGCTTGCAAAAAACTGACCTAATTCCTAGAATGCGTTCTGTAAGCGTTGCAAATGTTCCTTTCTGAAGAAAGATCAGAAAATTTAGAAGTCCACAAAGTTTAAGAAGTCCAGCTCCAAAGTTAATATAACGCTTAATTTTGCAGAAAGATTGCAGTTGACGATTGCTAAATAAATCATAACATCTTTCTTCCAACCATCTTCCACCAACAGTGAAAATAAGATACCATAACTTCTGATGTTTGCTCAGAGGTTGGTATTTCTCTGTCTGAGATAAGTTATTCTTGTATTGAATATTCAGAATAGCCTGTCCCACAGTTGCATTCTTGGAATAGATAGTGAATCTCCATAATATAAGCCATAAAAATGCTTTTACTTCTGGTTCAAAATGAGCCAACACCCCTGGTTTAAATCCATGAAAACAGCTGGTAAACTGGGACCACACTAGTTGTTCCAGGGCTTTGTTTAGTTCAAGAGCATCAAGTTGACTTATTCTGAGCACAGGATTCACACTCTTTTCATTTCCAATGCTGGAGGCCATTTCTTCACAAAAAAACTTTCTAGGAATAAACACAAATAGATTTTAGTATAGCAGAGCATTTCCTATTTTTATTCTTATTAAAGATAACAAAGTTGTAATATACCAGCAGTAAACAAGACAAAACAAAAAAAGCTTCCTCAGAATGCTATATTAATATGCTATTAATATGCTACAAGTCCTTCCAGGAAGCTTTACATTAACAGTATAAAATTTCATCTCAAAAGACGTTATATTGGACTATTTCTCACAAACAGTAACATTTTGTATTTGGTTATAGAGAAGTGTCTAGCACCTTCCAGATATTTAGAAAACTCCACAGATTTCATATTTCACTGTATAAATCAAAAAGAAAAAATAATTGCTGGGCATAACTGTAATATTCAATTGGACCTTAAAATAGAAGATCAGAAACAAGAATTGTAAAACTATATGTTTTACAATGTGTTTTATGGAGAAATGGGGAAAACAAACATACTAACTAAAATCTAGAAGAGAACAGTGAGGTGGATAGAAAATATTGCCATATGAATACTTCAGTAGCTGCAGCTGAAAGTAAAATTTTAGAAATACTAACAAATTTAAGGATTACATACAGAAAGATATGGATGAAAATTAAGGTGAGAATGATAAAACTTGCTAAATAAAGGCAGTGATTTGTTTAGAGAAGAATCATTATATGAGATTAAGGAAATATTCAGTATTCAGACATAAATTATCATACACATCACTGAAGCCTGCATATATTTTCTAGAGTCTTTTGACAGGTGCGGAATTGTGCTACTTGTACAACAAATTTCCCAGCAAGATGATTAATGTATACTAGCAACTTCAACAAATGTATACTCTTCTTGTTCAAGCATTAGAGAGAAAAATAAAAATATTAAACTGCTTGGTTTAGATGTTATTGTATCTGGAATTCTGTGACTAAGAAAATAAATGTAATAAATTGCAAGACCAAAATATGGATAACGCCTCAGTAATGCAAAATTCTGGGGTAACTGATTTTTGGTACCTTTTGCCACATAAAAAGCCCAAAGTGATTTAGGAGTAGTGGTATATTTCAGGTAGTMTGCAACCTATTTCGCTTTCTAAACCAGATTCTTTGCATAACAGACAAGCAAGGGTCAACAGCCTTCTGGAGAAAGCACAGAAGGAGGTACTTCAAATCCTTATTTACAAGAGGAAAACCTGCTATAACACAAGACTGCTTTGAATAAAAGAAGCCGTATAGGATCCTATATAGGAATGGTTGCTAATGATGCTAAGAATACTAAAAAAAATCCTCCAAACCAATAACCATTTGCTGAAACAGAGTGCACCAAAAGTTTTAAAATCCAGTATATATACTATATTATTTGTAGCACTCCTACTGTTTTCTATACCTATAATTGGTTACATCTGTAAGGAAAGTATCATGCAAAGCTAACAGGAAATATGATTTTGTTCTTAATGTAAGCTGTACAACAGTAGTTTCCAATTAACTAAGACTGGCTACATGGGTAGGGCATACAATAGCTCCACTTGATTTCTTTAAACTCCTCCTTCCTCATTAGCAAGCAAAATATGGCTGAAGGTAGTATAAGGCCACCTCCTCTGGGCAAACCGCTATGGGGTTCATTGCATCAACACACAYTGGCCTGACAAGCCAGTATGCAAGTGTACACAAAGGCAGCATACCCAAGCCTATCTCACTCACACTTCTGTCTTCTCTGTAGTAAGCATCAAGGCACAGGAAGTGTGGTTGGAAAGCATTATCCCGTATCATCCCAATAACTTACCTCCTCCACTTTGTGATCAAAGGATCAATTCAACCCCTACTGGATCTTGCTGTATCACTGTCGTGGTTTAACCCTAGCCAGCAACTAAACAGCACGCAGCCACTCACTCACCCCCACCTCTGGTAGGACGGAGGAGAGAATCAGGAGGACACAAGTAGGAAAACTCACAGGTTGAGATAAAACCAGTTTAACAGTTGAAAGGAAACAAAGTAGAACAATAATAATAACAATGATAACAACAACAATAATAGAATATACAAAGCAGGTGACGCACAATGCAACTGCTCACCACGTGCCGACCGACGCCCAGGCCGCCACGAGATGTGAGAGCCCGCCCTTCCTGGACCACGCCTCCTAAATATACACTGAGCATGATGTCACATGGTATGGAATACCCCATTGGCCAGCTGGGTCAGCCGCCCCGGCTATGCTACCCCCGCCAGCTTCCCATGCACCTGGCAGAGCATGGGAAGCTGAAAAGTCCCCGCTGCAAGCACCACTCTGCAACARCCAAAACATCCGTCAACGTTCCTCTCATACCAAACCCAAAACACAGCACCCCCCCAGCTACTGCGAAGAAAGTTAACTCTGTCCCAGACTGAACCAGGACAATTACTTCAAAAACTCCAGCTCCAATGACTATTCATCCTCCTACTACTCATCTTCTCATCCCACTATCGTTTTAGGAACCACAGCCTCTGATAACTGTCTGCTCTGGAACCTGCCACTCTGGTTTAGTACTATTCACTTGTAACCCCTAAAAGTCTAGTGTCTTCTTCACTTCTGGTAACACCTCAGTCCCTTCTACTCATTTCACTCCGTTCTATTCATTTCAGTTACCCTCCTACTAGTGTTCTATACAATTCCCAATAACAAAAACCCCTTTCAAAATCCTGAAGTCATTCGAAAGGGACATCTTATCAAACAGCTTCCTTGATCCATCCACTAAGACTATCTTCCAACATCAGTTCAACSATCTTTTCCAGCTGTCTTCCATTATCCCAGGTGCTATGAGAAATTGCTGTTGTAGATTTCTCATAAATAAGGTAGGCTAAATCTATGCAGATTTTTTTTTTTGCCCAGTATAGCCAGATTATCTAAAGAAACCTCACCAAGTGACGAACAGGTCATCAGGAACCTTCTAAAGTTCAAGGAAAATGTGTCAAATACACAGGATTATGACGGATCATGAAATACAGAAGAAAACCCATGGATCACTATAGTATAGGCTGGGAGCTGAATGCCTGCATAGCTGCTTTGCAAAAAAAGACTTGGGGATTCTAGTAGGCAGCAAGCTGAACACAAGTCACCAGTGCATCCTTGCGGCAATAATGCCTACCGGAGTGCATTAGCATGTGCATAGCTATATCCTCGTTCTGCCTGGGACAGAGTTAACTTTCTTCCCAGTAGCTGGGGAGGGGAGATTTGCTATGTTTTGGGGTTGGTATAATAGGAGTGTTGACAGCCCATTGATGTTTTGGTTGTTGCTGGGTGGTACTTGCACCGAGGACTTTTCGGCCTCCCATGCCCTGCCAGGTGCATGGGAAGCTGGCAGGGGGAGCATAGCCGGGGTAGTTGATGCAGCTGGCCAATCGGGTATTCCATACCATGCGATGTCATGCTCAGTATAAAACTACGTGTGTGTGTGGGGGCTCTGGTGTCATGGGATGGGCTCTCACGTATCAGGCTACGCGTCAGTTGGTGGGTGGTGAGCAGCTGTATTGTACATCGCCTGCTTTGTATATTCTATTATTGTTGTTGTTATCACTGTTATTATTACTGTTCTACTCTGTTTTATTTCAATTATTAAACTGTTTTTATCTCAACCTGCGAGTTTTCCTGCTTATACCCTCCCGATTCCCTCCCCCATCCAACCAGAGGTGGGGATGAGYGAGCAGCTGCGTGGTGTTTAGTTGCTGGCTAGGGCTAAACCACGACAGTCCAGCAGACAGAAGGATGTGCTTATTCCCATCTACTTGGCATTGGTGAGTCTACACCTGGGATTCTATGTCCAGTTTTGCCTCTTTTT
Organism: Phoebastria nigripes; assembly: GCA_035582835.1. Classification (NCBI taxonomy): domain Eukaryota; kingdom Metazoa; phylum Chordata; class Aves; order Procellariiformes; family Diomedeidae; genus Phoebastria; species Phoebastria nigripes. The sequence goes on from JAYKAV010002803.1 coordinate 648,415, forward strand.
ATCAATAGTACAAAAGAAATGTCAACAAACTGAAGAGTCCAGCCACTAATATCATCAGGGAGCCCCAACACCTGATATATGTGGAAAGCTTGAAAGAACTTAGATTGTTCAACTTGAAGATAAGGCAGCTAAGAAGTGATCTAATAGTAATCTTACACTACCCTAAAGGTTACAGAGAAGATTAAGTCAAACCTTTCTGTGAGATGCAGTGAAAGAAAGAGAGGCAACTGGTTGTAAGTTGCTACATGAGAAATTCCAATGGGACATATGGAAAATGAACAGTTTGTGTAGAGGGACTGTGGAATGTCCATCCCTGGAGATTCTTAAAACTTGACCAAACAATGCCCGAAGCTACCTGTTCTAGCACTGAAATTGTCCCCAATTTTCACAGGTGGATGGATTACATGCCGTAAAGATCTTCCCCGGACCTTCCCAGAAATTTGTGCATGCCTCATTGTAGAATCTGATTGATTTGTGACAATACATGTTTTTTTCAGGTCCATCATCCTTTATAGAACTTYATTTGAAGGAAATAACTTCAGTGAACCTGTCAGTGTGGGTTGGAACTTTGTATATCGAAAATGGGAACCACCTTTGAGCCAGCAAGTCCAACCACTGTTTGTTAACCTTCAAACTTTTGCAAAATCCAACAAGTCTCCTTTTTTAAAAAATTAGAATCAATGCCATATATACCGTTTAACTGTGACATATTTAACGTCTTTTCCTGAATTACCAACTAGCAGATTGATTCAACTCTGAAATCACTTTTAGACAAACTATATGGAAAAGGAAGAATATCAGTCAAAAACATAAACAACTAATAATAAAGATGTACTCCTTTAAAATCCTTTAAATCATGCTTATTAATATTCCTATGTAAGCAAAGCTTTCTTTTTGATGAACAATTAGGTAAGCATTCTCAATTTAAGCAAGAAAACCAGGCATTGGTCTGAAGTTCTTTGTTGCCAAGATCACTGAAAGTTTGCCATAGGCCATGGCTGTTAACCGGACCCTGCAAGTTACTTGAAGATTATATCCATATAGCTTTGATTTTAATGTGTAAGCGCATTTCAGTGTGTGTACATACAGGCTGAAGAGTTCTGCTATACACTATGCTTACTTCCAAACTGATTTAAGGTTTTACTGCACTTATAGGGTAGATACAGATTTCAAACTTTCCCTTTTAATGTTTGTCTATGGGAAATAAGTATTTTCCTACAAAAAATGTCTGCAAATGTCCTAATGATCTGGGTAACAGCAACTGCTTCTTTGAGAGAAGAGGCCTAAATTCTAATCTCTCTCTGTTTTGCTATAGTAGAGAATTGCCATTATATTCTTTATCTCTGATGTCCATTTTTTCAAGTAATAATAAATAAAGAATAAATAAAAGATAATAAATAAAGTTTTCCCTTTTAAAATTACTTCCTTTATATAAAATACTTTCAGAAATTTGTTAGATTTTTCAGTTTGTACTGTTTTCACAAATAGTGGTCCTAGAATAGGAATACATGAGAAATATTCTGGTTTAAAACTAGATAATAAACACAGCCTGTAAGTGTCAAGACATTTGACTTGTACTTTTTTTATGTTATTTTTGCATTCCTTCACCAGGGAAAGARGAATGTCTTCTGGTATATGTTAGTGCTGTTATCGAGCATTGTACAAATTATGAATGGATATATTTTATTTGGAAACATGTTATTGACAGAAATCTATCAATAGTAATGTGAGTATTGTCAACAGCCTGTCAATATTAATGTAATTATGATTAAGGGGATAACATGGATTTTAGCTATAATACCAAGTAACATCTCCTGCATTGCTGCTATCAATACAAGCATTATTATTGACCTGTTCTGGGACTATCAGTATGAGATGTATTACCATCAGGCATATTTGTCAATGCATTCTGCCCACAAAAATTCTACATTTAAATTTACAGGTCTGTAAACTTTGCCTGCAGAAATATACAAATCCACGTAACCTCTAGGGTGCCATTTTTTCCACAGAGTTATTCCACTGGGGATGAGTAATCAAGGGGTTTCTACTGTCTCAGTGCTACTGCAATTGCATTCCCTGTTTTTCTAGCAAAATCACTAGAAGACAGACAGACATAGATTATATGCAGAAGCTTCACAATATTTTTAAGTATGATTTGTCAAAACATTTTTTGGGAAGCCAAATAAAAATATATTTTATTAAGTCAAAAATGAACTTTGTTCCTTACTGCTCTAACTTAAAATTGCATTTAGGATGCAAGAAGTAGCACCTCCATTCACTGAGTTAATGATTTAACTATTTTAGATAATCTCTTCTGTGCAGCCAAAACATGTAGTCTGAACACTGTACTCATGCAGAGATGGAATGGACCACAAGAGACCACCTGACCCTAACTCACCATAAACGCAGGCTCAAGAATATCTCAACAGATGTTTTAACTACCAAGAAAGCTGATTCCACACTTTCTCTAGGTAGTCTGTTCCAGTGTTTTTTCTCATATTSAATCTAAAGCATCCTTATCAAAAATAAAGATGGTTTTCATTCCACAGGAGAAAACAATAACAATGGAGAAGAACTTCCAGTTTGTCTGCATCTTTTCAAGAGGAAAAAGTGGTGAGGGGACCAACTATATATAGAAGATTTGCCAAACTGGACAACATCCTCTTTCCTACAACATGCCTGGTATGATCCTCCAGAAAAAAAAACCTTTAGTTTTTTCCAGCAGCATAGTTAGTATTTACCTTGAGGTCTACTATATCTTCAGATCTTTTTCTGTCATTTTTCTGTCTGAATAATTATTTCCTGTTTTGTATTCATGTATTTGAGTTTTTCCTCTTAAATGCAGTGCTTTGCACTTGCCTGCATTGCTTTTCATCTTGTTGATTTCAGAGGTTCTCTCCAAATTCATCAAGAGTATTTTGGATTCAGATCTTATGTTCAAAACAAAGAAAAAAAAGCCCAAAACTTTCAACCCCTCTTCAGCTTAGTATCATCAGTAACTTTTGTAAGTGTGTGTTCTCTTCGATCATCCAATTCATTAATGCCTTTTTATCTTGACAGGGTACTATAGATAATTACTCTGTAAAGGCAATTTTTCAACTTGATGCTGGTAATACCAGCATCTAATGGAGACAGTATCGATATTACATTTCCCTAGCTTGCTTATGTGGGAAAAAGATTTTATTAAAATCAAGCTGTATTGTACCTAAAGTTTTCCTCTTACTTACAAAGCTTGTCATCCTTTCTAAGAGGAGAAACAGACTGAGGTTTCTTATGAACAGGTCATGTCAAACCAGACTGGCTGTTTTACAATCTCTCTTCTGCGTATTTTTAGATACAAATTAATTGCTAAACTATTCACTCCTGAATCTTTATTTGGAATCGAAACTGAGAGCTTCAATAAATCTCGTAACAAAAGACTAAAGAGACACAACAACACACACACAAACTCATTTTGGTGGCTATTTTCACCCTCTGGGACATTAAATAAATAAATAAATAAAATCAGTGGTGCCTAATTCCTCAATCATTCTAGGATGAATTTTATTAGGATTTGCCACTTGAGTACMTCTATATTAAGATTCCTTAGGCTATTCTGTCTGTGTTTTGGTTCCACTCTTACTTCCTGTCTAAGATTAATTTTATGAAGTAGCAGGTCACAATATATATCTTTCATAAAGTATGAAGTAAAGAATCAGTCTTTGAAAATCTGTTACTTGTTCTCTTTTCTTATTTAATAACAGATCTAGGTAATGGACCTATCCTTTTGTGCCGCCTCTTACTTAGATTTTTGGACACTTTCATTGATTCTTTTCTTGTGCTTTGTAAATTGAAACTCGCATTATTCTTTAGAGCCACTGATTCTATTCTTACATTCCCATGCTATTCCTTTACATTCACCCCTAATCATGTTGCATTATTTTTGCCTGGACAACTCTCGATTTCCAGGCCACTGAAGAATTCCTGATACATAAAGTCTCTTTAACATTCATTATTATTATTTTAGTTTATTATTATAAACTATCTCAACGCAAAGAARCAACAGCATATGCACAAAAGAGAACAGATTCTTTAGCCTTTTCAACAGACTAGATTCTGCCAAGTCCCAGCATTCAGATCTATGGCCCAGGCAGGGGGAAGTAGTTTATGGTGGACATGCTAAGAATCATACCCTCTCTGGGAAAATATCACTAACACACAGTTCCTCTTTACTCCAGGAGCTACAATGCATTCAGTATTGTGCATTCAGTGTTGCCATACTGAGTGTGTGTGTGTGTGTGTGTGTGTGAGAGAGAACAAGCCATACCTTTGGTCTACTATCCCTCCTTTTATGTTCACAAAGTTAGGATATCAACAGATAGCAATGAAAACTATCTTTCCACCCACCACAAGAATGCTGAGATTTTTTTTTTTTAATGTAAGGTGGGGGGGGGTTGAGTTGTTTTTTGTTTGTGGGKTTTTTTTCTGTTTTGTTTTTGTTGTTGTTGTTGTTTTTTCGAAAAATGTATTCCACTTAACTGTTCCTTTCAGTTACTCTCAAAAGCAGAGGATATTTTAGATGTCAATTTGAAATCAATAAACTTTAAAGATGAGAAATCAAATGATATGTATCCAGTTAATTTTAAAAATCTTCCTTTACATCAACTCTTATAATAAAACACAGAACCTGGACCCCAGCTGCTCAAAACCTCATGTTTTATCATTAATTCTCATCTTTTTCTTGCTCATCAAGTGTAGAGAGAAATATCCTCAGATCAAAGTCTAATTGGGAGCCCCAACTGCGTTGTCTCTTAATCACTGTAAAATTAACTTATCACTATATCATTACCTCAAATAACCTTACAAAAGATTGATTTTGTACTACTGTCTGGATTTCTATATACTTTGTAAAGTACTTTGTAAAGAACAAACTGATTCTTAAACCATTTGGAATAACTACTAACACTAACTGAAAAAACAGTAATACACTGCAATCACAGAAAATATTATTTATTTCTTATAYTCCTGGGAGGCAGGACTATTTTTCAAAATAGACAAAGTAAAGGAAAACACTGAATGACTGACTGTGTAACAAGTCAAACCCATACATGAAATTAAGATTTTCACTAAGGAGGTTGAGCAAGCAACTAGTAATAAATCCCAGAATCCTGAATGCTACAGTTACATTTAATGTCAGAAGACTAAGTACAAGACAAAGATACATTCAAATCACAGGTTGCTTTTCCAACTTTAACTCAGTAAACTTCGATTTCATAAAATGGGATACAAGAGATTAGCCACTGATGAATGCCTGGAGACAGCAAGAAAACATAACGATAGCTCATTGATTTATCTTCCATAAACTACCTGCCAGAGTCAAAATATTAGGGCTTCAAGCTACAAAATCAAAACCAGCTCAGAAGAGCCAGAATTGATACAACAGTAATGAAGAGCAGTAGGAAAGTGCTGCACTGTTAGAAGCTGCACATCAGTCATTTCTGTCAGTATTTGATGGAAACTGAAAATCCCGTGTCAATGTAATACATTCTCTCAATGAATGCTAGCAACCAAGACTATTGTTGGCCKCCGTTAAAGATACTCTGAATGCTAAGAGTTCCCACTGACTTCAGAAAAAATTGTGATCAGTCAGCWCTCTTAAAAGACAGATTATTAGATGCAAACAACTAGATCTGATAGACTAATTACTGCATAACTAATATTTAAAATTTGTGATGTTAAATTTAAGGCTACAAAAGCTCAAAGTACATTTGTATTCCCCGTAGCATAAAGGCCATAGATAGAATCATCCTACCAACTTTTTGGATATGGCCCTAATTTTCATTTATTAGAATAAATAGGAAGATAAGCATGTAACAAGTCATATGTTCAATCACTATTCTTCTTTATCCCATATCCCATTCCTTTCCTTCCCCCATCTTATYTCCTCTTTTTTGTCATCCCTCTCCTTAGTATGTCAAATTGCAAACTCATCTCTAAAGGGATGTGTCAATTCCACTTGTAAATTCCCATTCTCTGCTGTACTAAATGAAATCTAGCCGTTGTTCCTTTTAATTAAACCAGTGATGAAAGAACCCAAAAGCTCAAAAAAACAAAGCTGCATCGTAACTTGAGGCTTTCCAAAAAACGCGGTTCAAAAAAATCCCTTGAACGCTAAGACGAAGAGCCAAAATATATGCCCAATATGCAATATTGACTCTCTTTCTTTGGAACCAGGTAATGGGAATTATCTGGAGACATGCCTTACATTTACTGTTGCTAAATCAAATGGTGGAGGGTTTGGCTAGAGTAGTTTGACAGAGTTGAGATTGTGATGGTTAACTAGGAAGGAACAGCCCCTTGCAAGGAAGGGGCAACATCTCTGACTAAACCTGTATCAGGAGGTATAAGAGCATGGGAAAGATAAAGATCCCTTGTGCTACAAATGTAGGTCTCAACTGTTGATGATCACATCAGCAGATGACAGGGAGACCCTTGCGTTTGAAGAGATTTTGGTTATGATGAGGATATGAGGTTCCAGTGTAAGGATGGATAACTGAAAGTTATATTTGCATTGCATGTGTAAAAGTGAAAAGGATGTAAAGCTTAGTAGATGTGCCATCCTTTGTGTTAAACAGGTGAAACATTGCACTGTGGCAGAGGTATGCAGTTCCTTTTCAGAATGGTTCAAAGACAGAACATGAATGCATGGTTGTGAGCACACTGTGGGCAGTTATAGCCATAACTCTTAATTTGCTGGTTACCGTTACTTACCTGAAAAGTTGGCCTTATGCCTCATGACATATGTAATACCTGMTTTTCACTGTTGTAAGGGCACTGTATCTCACATAGCCTTATTTGTCAAGCACAGTGTCAATCCCAATTTTATGCATCTTTTCTATGCCCCTCCTTACCTTTCTTCCATTCGAAACTACCTAAAAAAAAAAAAAAAAAGAGAAGTCATCTAACTTAAATTCCCATTTCACAGCTCTGTGTTTCTGTTCTGCTCTTACCTGTCTGATCCGTATGAATGGATCACCAGGTAAGTATGGAGATGCCAGGATGAAGATTGAGAAGATACATAAAAGGGATTCAGAAGCAATGCCTGTTCTATATACTCAGRTACAATTTACCACAGATGACAGAACCTTGGAATTTTGCATTAAACACCTTAGCCTCATCATTTGTGAAACACAGACATTGCCCAGATTTTATTCGAACTTTCTTCCTTTTTACATACATATGCATACCAACTGCACAGTCATGAATATTCAGCGATATGCAAGTGTAAAAATGCTGATCCAAGTACTGCTCTGCAGGAACATAACGTCCTTTAACCTTTTATTAGAAATACTTATTAGATGAGAAAGGTAAAATCTGTCCTAAATGCACAGCTAACTCATAATTAACCTCTGTCCACATCTGTACCAAAAGGAGGACTGTATGTAAAAACAATGTTGTTACAGACTGCATACATTTACGGCATGTTAAAGCCAAGAAGGCCCTGCATCAACAAAAAGACAAGCCTGTTCACTGTCAGTTTTAAGTTTTGGCCTTGTATTATTTAGCATAACTTAYGAATAATTGCATCTAATTATAATCAAGAACTCTCAGCTGGGAGAAGGCTGGTGGAAGGATAAAGAACAGTACTTCACCTGATGTGTGTGTGTCATTTTTTAGGCTTGTGTTCTATAGAAACATAAGCTGATGTAATTTCTGACAGCTACAGTCACTCCCATCTTCTTTCAACTGTGTATTGCCACCTTTTCTTACAGACTAGTGCCAATACTCATTTGACCCTCTACAGAACTGTTTTTGTATGTTAAACTGGCAGAAAACAAACCTGTTTACATTTATTTTTCTGCAGATTTAGTACACAAACAGGTCAGCACAGCATCAGGCAAGACGTGTGCAGCACCAGTAAGAACAGCATCAGGGCCAGGAAAAACAGGTAGTCATGAAACGGGCTGCCTTTGAATCTCAGCATCATACTCTTACATCTGCCACCAGTCAATAGCAAGATAGAAAACCAAGCCTTTCATTTGACTAGAAGAACTGTTCTTATGGTCTTCAAATCCGGCATGCTGAATGTGCAAGGATAACACCACAACACTGCCAATACGAAAAATGAAACTTTTTGCTGTCTTTCAAAAATRAAAAGAAAAAAAGAAGAACTATTTGTACAAGTCTGTTGTAGGACTCATGCAGACTTGCAGGTGAGAGGCTACTCTGTTTAAATAAGTAACACTGTGATTCCAGCCCACTCTTACCTTTTTGATATGATTGTACTTTGAAATGTTTAGCATACACAGTGATTAATAGAGATGCTGGGAAAATTAGATGTGCTCAGTGTCCCCAAATCTTGACAGTTTTATTACTTGGTAATTATGGTAACTTTAAGCACACGAAGGAAGACTGATATGCTTTCACCACACTCTCTTCAATCCTATAACTTCATTAGCATTTTAGAATCCACTGRCACAGTTGCACACACACACTACAAGTAACAGTTTAGAAGAGGGATAATAATTTCCTTACTAGGCAGCCTGAGCTGTACACTGTGACAGCTTCTACAATCCCTCTGCAATTCCAACGCGAATTCCCCTTCATGATTTAGTTATGCCCCACAATGTCATGGCCCTATATTAATTTCCTTTCCAGGAAAAGTTCCTTTCTCCTTGCCAGCCCCCTCTTGTGATATCTCTTGTCACCTCCTCTGCTTATAGAATTAACAATATTATTTTTGAATAATACTATTTTTGAATGTATTTTTCAAGTTTTCTTAGAATTTAAATTTGGATTATTTCCTTTCTTTTCCAAGCCCACTGCCAATATTAGCAAAAATGGAGACGGTGGAGATAAGCAGTGGCAGAGACAGCATTTTTAGAGAGGTTGTTCCCAGGCAGCTACTGATAGAAACACAATGAATATTAGGAGTGATTCAACTTACTTCTAAAGGCCAAAAACCTCCACAGGCCCTCTCTTGCAGGAAAAGGAGGAAGTGCCCAGACCCAGTCAGAGTCAACCTTGCATCAAGAGTGCACCACTGCCATAATTCCTCTCTCTTCTGATATAGTGTATTTGTCCTCTTTTTCCTCCACCTCAAAGTTTTTTATTTCTCTTAATTTTTACCCTTTCTTCCTCTGAAAAATCTGCATTTAGTTTCCTTCTGAAAACAGTCCAAAATAATCTCAGACTTCCAAATTTCTTGCATTCCACCTCCAAACCAAAAAAACCCCTACCACCATCTCTGAGAGAGGCACGTTACAAAGAGATAGCATCCTTTCTGTTCTCCTTCTCCTGAAGATTTTTGTAAAGTTTAGATGTGAACTAAAAATGCTTGTAGATGTAGGTCAGATGCATGGCTGCAGAAACCATTTAGGTCATCTGAGAAGCTGCAGGACAGAGAGCCTGCTACCTTCTCTGTCCATGTACAGCACAATCTGACTCATGCTCATGAGCCTGCAGCTTTTTAGCAGAACACAATTTTTTTTTTTTTTTTTATTTGCTGCTTTTAACTTTACTATTCGAAGAGTATAGGGAGTGCTGTGGAGTAGCTGGTGTTGAGAGCATACTAGTTAGTGAAAATTAGAGTTGTAGCATCACACCCTTTCTCTTCCCCCTTCACTGGTCTATGTGAAAAAGTATATATTCTATTAGGTCTCAAAAGGAAAAAAAAAACAACCCAACGCACCCCCCCCCAAAAAAAAAAACCACAACAAAAAACCCCAAAACAGCATAAGCAGCCTGCTTGAAAACACCATACTGAAGTAACCTTCTGCTGCAGTCCAAGAGATGTTACAAATTGTCGGGGCTGTCGTCATTAACTGCAGCAGCAATACAGTGAGTTTAAGCCTATTCCCATTTTCAGTCGTACRCAACTTACCATCATTTAGGTTGGAAATTTAAATTCGCTCTCTACATGCTCTAAGAAATTGTGTAAATTCCAATGTTGTTCCTGGAAAGTTAACATTTGGAAACCAGACGTTGCTAGGGAGAAATTTACATCAGGGTATTCTAGTGAAAGACTGATTTTAATTGACGAAACTATCATCTTCTAACTGCACACGTTACATACAAGAGCAAATACATCCTTTTCATATTTTGTATCTTATGAGTTGTTCACCTTAGTATATACTAAACATATGTATAAGGCTAATATATTTGTAGAGAGTTAAGTGTACTTATGACRTGAAGGACCAAGAGACACTTTACAATGTTTATAGCATGGAGTTGGTTGTGATTTAAAGAAAAATATGCCTCTCTTGAAGCTTGCTGGCAAAGGGGTCTTTTTTTGCAGTCATTCTAAAGTAGTACTGAGCAGTTTCCCCTCTCTGAATTTCCTAAAGTATACATGTGAAAGTCCACTGGTGGGTTGCCAAATACTGCTTGTGTATTTACTGCAAGCTAAGGGGGGGAAAAAAAAAAAAAGAGAGAGAAAACTTCAGAGTTGACTGTTACCCCCTCCCTTTTTATTTTTTATAAATGTGATAACAGGGGCAAGTAGAAAGGGATCAGTGTGTTTATTGTAARTTTATGAAGTCCAAGTCCCGCCTACTCAAGCAGGGCCATCTGGAGCCAGTTGCCCAGGACCATGTCCAGGCRGCTTTTGAATATCTCCAAGGAGGGAGACTCCACAGCCTCTCTGGGCAACCTGTGCCAGGGCTTGGCCACCCTCACAGTGAAAAAGTGCTTCCTGATGTTTAGGCAGAGCTTCCTGCGTTTCAGTGTATGCCCACTGCCTCAGGTCCTGTCACTGGGCACCACTGAAAAGAGCCTGGCTCCATCCTCTTTGCACCCTCTTTTCAGGTATTTATATATATTAATAAGACAAGACAAGACCCCCCCCCCCCCCCGGGCCTTAGACTGACGTTAAACCAGAACGACCTTATTGGTAATATATGAAGAACATTTCTTATTAAATACAGCTCTGTCTTTCAATTCAAAAACTTATTCATGTTTGTTTCTTATTATTATCTTATTTTTCTTTTTATTATTAGAGCACACCATGCTTACAAGCTAATTAAATGAAGTTGTATTTACACCTAAAATGTATCAGTTAGCATTAGCTGGACACAGGTGGTTTGTTTTTTTTTTTTTTGATCTTCTTGATTCTTGTTCTCACTGAATAAACATAGAAATTGCAAGTGCAACAGTGCTGTGGGATTTTTTAATTTTTTTTAAGAGTAGGTCATTATAACCAATATAGAAATAAACACATAGGTAATAAGGTACTTACATTATAATGCCAAATTGTTGACTGATTTGTCTACTGTTTAATTTACTACTAGTTTTCCTTCAGACATCTGTTCATCTCTTCTGTCCTTTCTTTCCCCCTACTTGCTCTGAACCTCATAGCTTTGAAATGACTTTCATATGTTTAAAAAATAGGAAAAGGAAAGACATTCCCACTCTCTCCCATTTCGAATACGTAGTTAAATGTTTTTTTTTTCTGAAAGACCATGTGCTTCATTACTGTATCCTGATGTATGTTAATACTGGATTCAGACATCACTCCCTACCCCTTGATTATTCACATCTTGAAGAGTCATTCATTTTACAATATATTTTTTGGTACCGATAGTATATAGCCRCAAACTTGTTTCCTTCCTTCCTTCCCAAATATTTTCTGGGTAGCAGTCTTTAGCAATTTTCAGAACTGTCACTTTAAAAGACTATAAAAGATTAAACACAGGAGAAGATCAAATGTCTTTCTTGACTTGCACCACAGCATTTGATGTCAAAGCACAAAGTCCTTGGATTAGTAACAGTGTCAAAAACTATCAAAGTATAGAAATTACCTTTCCCATTCTGTTCTATGAAGTGTCTAACGAAGTCTTTATATACTATCAATACCTGTTTGCAAGTTTTTAATTGAGTTTCATTTAGTCCATCACAAGAACGTTTGCTTCCTACATGTCCTGAATCACAGTAAGTATCAAAACCTTTCTGTGAGTCACTACCTTCTCTAATAAAAGCAGCGATACCTACAGTCTTGGGGTGGGGGAATAATAAAAGAATCTAACAGGAGACAAACACACAGAGCTCTCAAACAAACAAACAAAATTCCCTCCCAAATCTAAACACCCTCCTTGCACAAAACAGACATTCCATATATCTAGCTTAATCCTTAATAATCCACCACCAGGAACTGGGGGATACCATTCCAGGTACCTGACAGCCTTTTAATCAGTAGATGGATTTATAATGCATCTGAAGGCCCATTACCTGAGAAATTAAACTTTTTAAAAATAAATTCAGAGGATGGTATTTTATATGCTTGTACTGCTGTACTGAGAGTTCTAGCTATGAGAGGCTTAAGCATGAGCTGATTCAAATACATGTAAGTTCACCACTATTACTTTACAGTTTTCAACATTTCTAACATTAGTAAAAGATACTTTGCCACACATTCAAAGGATGTCTAATTTTCATTATTTACTCAATTATATCCACATTAAAATTTTCACTAAAGCTTTAATGGGAAGTGATTTTCTTCATTTGGTAAAAAGGATGATCTCAACAAATAAAAAACCACAAGTTTGAACCAAGGCAGGCCTAGAAGTTAAAAGGACTTACAAATTGAGGCAAAACTCTAAGCAAAGAGTTATTTCAGATGCCTTGTCCCCAGATTAATGCAATTTCAGTACGCTCTCTACTCAATATAGGTACTCAATTCTTACTTTAAAAATGTAAATATAAATACGTAACATTGTTTTTTTTTTAAAATACATATATAAAAATTGTTACTTATAAAAATACCCAAACACTCCACCTCTTTCACCCTCCCACAATACAACGCAGATTGGTAGGCAAGAAAGAGGATGTAAATGTAAGATCCTTCCAAAACCTTCATAGACAATAGCTTTAAATGTATTCCACTTTCCAATTCACTGACTCTATCAATTACTTAACAATATAGAGAACACTATAAGCATCACGGTAATTAAAGTGTAAATGCATAAGCTATTAAAATACTAAGATTTTTAAAAATAAAAAATAATAATGCTGCTTTCTGAAGAATATGTTTGCACAGGCAGACACAAACTTCTGACAATTTTTAGCAATAAAAGTAATATCTAATTTACCCAAAAGAAGAGAAATTATTTTCAAAACATTACTGCAGTGCATAGGATAGCAAAATATTGGAAGGATTTTCTTTACAGAAAACTGAAATTAGTTTGAACTAGCCTGGTGTAATCTCTCATGCACAGCATTGTTTTTTCTCCACATACATCACCACAGATACAAGTGGTGAGCTATTCTCTCCAAAGAAAGGGTTCATGGAGAATAGAACTTTTTAATTCCAAAAAAGTATTCTTACTAGCAACTAGTGCTAGAGCATTAGCAACCACAGTAGGTGTTCCAATACTGACATGATCATCTATTTCCATAGTAAATTCAAGAAGAATTAAAATATAAGTGTCCCTCCAATACTCTTGACGTTATGTGCCCTCCTGGTCTATTCCATTTCTACCAAAAAAAAAAAAAAAAAAAGGCAAGCCAAAAAAAAAAAGCCTTTTTAAAGAGTTCATTTATACATCTTATAGGTGTGAAGTTATCCCTCAAACTCCAGACCAGGTAACAGAAATGGATGACTTCATGCAGTATGAACAAATGTAAACAAAAGAATTCAGAGGTGTGAATTGTTACTTCCCTTAATAGTTTATTACTACCACTAACTCATGTCCCAGCAATTACAATTTTAGCTGTTTTCCTACTAATCACTTCATTAGATAAACTAGTGATGATGGACAGCCAGGAAGTGGAAAAACTGCTAATGAGTAGAAACTGAAGCATAAAGAGGAAAAAAAGTTTGTAGAAGAAAGCACTGATAAAATAGATCATAATAAGGAATAAAAATAGTAATAGTCTTACAGTGAACACTTTATCAGCAACTTGTTGCTGAACTGCGTATTAATAATGGCTCCAAAGAAGTTAAACAAGAATTCACTAACTTCCAGTAAAATCAAACAAATGGCTAAATATTCTGAAACAGATTTTACTACAAACCGGCCATACTTCATCTTTGACCTTGATGAACAGTTCCCTCCCACTGACAGGTGAAAGATGATACAATAAATATACTTAGGGATTGAAAGTAATATACAGTGCTGTGGTTTTCGGTATGGACTATGTTACAAGCACAATTCATCCCTCTGCCAAAACACGTTGGCCATTCAGACTAAATCTACATTAGTTTTGTGGCAAACTAATGGTTTGTTACTTACACTTACAGGCTGCACAAAACTGGATTAACAGGAAGTGGAAAGGAGCCACTGTCACCTTTAGCAGGCAGTACCTATAGAAAACCTTGTCACCTATAGCAGGCAGTCATAGGAAAGACCTTTGGAGGTCTATAAATGGTTCACACTCTCAACTGACAGCAGAATAACAATTCAGACTAAAATATCCCTCTGCCAGAATGTTATGCCCTTTCCTCTCTACAGAGCACGTTACCAGGCTCCGTCCTTTCTTACCTTACACCCTGGGCCTAGCTCTTTGCATACTGAGGCACGCAGCAGGAGACAGAACGTCGGCGAGACTCAGGGAGCTGAGCCGCCCGGAGAAAGCGTGAGGAGAAACACAAGTTTTTATAAACAGGGCTTGGCGGAGCGCCCGGGGCTGACCCAGAGGCTGCCCCGCCGGCCCTGTAGGCCCGCCGCCGCGCCCCACCAGCCGCCCCGAGCCTGCCAGGCCGTGGGAGCTGCCTGGCCGGGCTCCGTCGAGGACCGCGGCTGCGGCAGCGGCCCCCGCACAGCGGGCAGCGCCGCCCGCCGCAGCCCCGTTCGCCAGGAAGGCCGGCGGCACCCCCGCCTCGTCCCGCCCCGCGCCCCGACTGACCTGCGCCGCCGCCGCGGCGCTGCAGGGGTACGGGCGCGACGGGCTCTGCCTCGAGCTTCCTAGTGAAGGCCGGAGCCTCCTCGGACCGCCCCGGGGACTCTCCCCTCCGCCACCCGGTTGCCGCCCCMGGCCCACGGGCACCGTCCCACCGGCAGGCCCCGCCGGGCCATAGAGCCAGCTCCCGCTGCCTAGAGCGGCTGCGGCACGGATAATAGACACTGCAGGTAACTGCCTAGAGTGGCTTTAGCAGGAAGTACTCTGGGAGATCGAGATGACGCGCTAGAAGGGCTCTCGGGATGGTATCCGTGCCAGGGTGGACCGCGGGGCGGTTTGACTGACAGGCCACAGAGGAAATCAGTGGCTCGGGATGAGGATGAGGAGCCAATAGCAGAGGCAGGAGAAGGGGCGGCTCCGGTGCCGAGTGTGGGGAGCGGGCAGAGGCCGGCTGGGGGCCGCCAGGCAGCGGGTGCTTCCCAGGCCCTGCGAGCGCTGAAGCGTCCCGGCGGAAGCCGAGCTGCGGTTTCGCCATCTTCAGCTCGGCAAGCGCCAGCAGTGGCCTCTGGGCGCTCGTGTGGCGGTGGATGGGCTCTCGGCTCGGGGTGGGGTGGTCACCGAGGGTGGTGCGGGGGCGGCGAGGCCGAGCAAATTGGAGTCGAGGGCAAAGTGGGGTGCAGCCGCGGCCCGTGGGGGGCGAGGGCCTTATGTAGCATTTACTGACAGGATTCACGGGGCTGTGAGAGAAGAAGCTGAGAGACTAGGGAGGAAGTGTGGCAACAGCCTGTAAGTACTGCAGGCAGGTATTTCTCCAGCAGCTTTACACCAGCGCTGCTTGATGCGTGGTTGATCGGTTGGTTACTGGCGTCAGTGACAGCCAAGTCCTCCCTCACGGGTCTCAAAGTGTTTTAGGGGACTCAAAAGGTGTTACTTGAACATATTACACACTTAGTTGAGGAAAACTGCATTGAAAAGTTGGCTGTTACGGTTCTAGAAAGCAAATTAAAGGGAACTCTCTAAAATGTGACTGTATGAACAGGTTGAGAGGAATCTACATTGTTTATTAAACATAAAAATTAAAAGATACTCAAATAGTGATTTATTTCCAAACTAACTATATTTAGTTTTGGCATATTCATGAATACAGATTCACAGGTGATGTTAAGGGTCCCAGTTCTTCATGTACCTTGCTGAGGTGATCTGTGCTAAGGAGGCTGGGGGTGGATTCCATGGGCACATATTGATGGATTCTATACCATTTTTTTCTAACTCACAGCCAACAAATCAGGTAGCACTCTGGACTACTTGTGGTGTCACAAAACAGGAGGATACAGCCCTTTATGAATGTTACGATCTTGAAAGAACAGTTTTGTTGAATATTTACATGTCATTTTTCACAATGGTAAAGCATCTTCAAAACAGATGCCTAACTTTGTTAACAATGAGTAATTCCTCTTTTAGAAGAACTGTTTGAAGTGAATAAGGCTAATTCACATGGCTGATTTCACAAAATGGGGATTAGATCTTGTTATATGAAAACTGCATTTTAAGTAAAATGAGGTAACTTTATCTTTTGAGCTAGGACAGCTCTCTTGTTTCATAGAAGGTCATTGTAGTGGAAAGCTTATGACCACTAATAAAGGGAAAACAATCACCCCCAAATGTTTAGGTAGTCTACCATATACACCAAGGTATTTGGGGCGATTTTTGCTTTGTTTTTGAAACAAAACCATGCATTCATTTATTTCTGCAGAGGAGTAATTCATTTAATTGAGTCATTAATCTGAATTGAATTAATCTTGTCTTTATTATCATTTATTTATCATTGCATATTTGAATTAGGAACAAAGAAAAACACTTCCTTGTGCAGGGTACTGTAAAGAGCTATATCAGCGTTGAAAAATTTCGTGAAGTGAGACCCTGCGTGACATGGGCATACCAGAGAAAGGCTATAGAGGACCTGCAACTGAAGACTGAAGCAATGTGCTATTGGTGGGGCTGATATTGTTGTGACTGTCTCTGGGAGCCATGCTTTCTAGGTGAGAGGTTGTTCTCCAGCCTCTTGCCTGTGTTTTGACCTGACACTCCAGATGCAGCTGACCATCTATGTCTGTCACAAGGTCTCTGAACAAAAGCTTGCAATGCTAAGTTCTCAGTGCTTGGAATATTTACACACCCTGTAACAGGAAGTGTCATTGGGGAGTGCTGAACAAGTCTCACATGCAGAATAAGAGTTTTGACACAAGCTCTGGAAGATAAGTTTCAGAATAGTTCATGAGTAACTCTTGATGAAGCCACCTTTCCTCATTCACTCCAGTTCCTGAAAGAAACAGTAAACAAATAGGGGTAGTTCATATCTGAAGTTTGTGCTCATTTCTGTACTCATCTGACACTCGCATTTCCTCCTGCTGTTCCTTCTGCTCTGTTTGTATGGAGGTCATCTGGCCCCCATGCGGCTGAGAAATCTCTCTCCTCCAGGACTCAATGTGGACAAAGGTAGCAAATTCACTGCTGATCAGATCGSTTTTACAGACTGGACAGCCTTAGCTTTTTCTAAGCTGGAAAAGAGCATGCTTGCTTAAACTGTACTACAGTGGTGAAAAAGGGAGTTTTCAGATACGCAGAATGAAATGGGTAGCAAACTAAGGTTACCTTTCTCTTTGAAAAACTTTCAACGCCCCTTCCTCCCTGCAAGCAGTGCTTGAATTATTGTGGTTTGCTGGTGATTCAATAATCAAAATCTTATTTGTAGTGTCTTTGTAGCAGACTGCACAGATTAGGAATTTAGTCACTGCAGTTAATGTTCTTCCTGAAGTGGAAAACCACAACTAAGGGACTGAAATATGAAGAAAGAGTGGGGGATGGAAGAAAAATGAAAAGCTAGAACATACCTTTGTCCAAGGTTTTCATTCGTGTCTAACCTTCCCTGTCATTTCTATCCTTCTAATTCTTTCGGGAGATGATAGAAAAATGTCCTCTCTGACTACAGAAAAGCACTTTCAAATTTCCGTGCCACTACTTGAAACGTGGTGATGCTTTTAAAGCAGACATTTTCCATGGCCTTAACTGCTCACAGGTCTGTCCTAAAACCAAAGTAGCCACGGTGCATACCTAGTGAGTACTGTTCATAAACATTTTTATAATGCTTGACCTTAAGAGTGACCTGAAGATTAATGGATATGTTGTATCCGTTTTAATGGGTCTCTTCTCCCTTGAATGCGCACATGTGACTCCCATTAGCCTTAATGGGAGTTATATGTGTGCCTAGAGGTTAGACAAGATCTCTAAAGGTGCTGTTATGCTCTGTTGTATTAACGATCTCATAATTGCTGAGGTGCTGCACCTTTGCATTGAAAGCAAACTAATTAAATCAGTCTAGTGTAAGTTGGTATGCTAGCATACCTGGCACATATGTGTGTTTTCCTGTGAGTCCCTCAGTACACAAAGGTAGAGGCCAAATCAAACGTGGAATTTAAATTTTAACTGTGACTTGGCTTCCTTTTTAATATTTTTTTTTTAATCCAAAATGATTTCATGAATTTGATTCCTAAGAAAGATGATTGGTTGTGCCAATAAGGAGGGAGAAGCTGAACATGGTGTTTTATTTTATCATTAAAGCGTGTATTGAGAAAAGGGACTGAATTGATTCTTATTTTTGAAGTTCCAAATCATGCACTTTGAAAAAGGCAGTTAGGTCTAGAGGATTAACATGAAGCTTGATGTTGAATTTTAATTATGGCTTTGTTACTCATTTCTTCCAAGTGCCTTTAGACAAAGCACTTCACCTTTCTTTGATTTCCCAGTATGTAAAATACCTGCTTGCTTCTTAGTGCTGTAGACGTAAATTAATATCTGTTCTATGCTTTGAAATTTTAAGATTGGTACATCCAACTGTATTCTGCTGGCATAATCATGACAGCACAGGAGGAGGAAAAAAATCATAGTACCTACCTGATACAGCCAGCAGAAGCCCTGGTGGAGATCCAGATCTGTTGAGAGAACTGATTCTGTTCATAGTTTATGATGCATAAGGCAGTGCACTGGTACTGAAAAATCTTTGGTATGGCTTCTGGTGGAAGAGATTGTACAGTAGGCAAATTTACATTGTATAGGCATTAGACATTTTTATCAATCAAGTAATGATTAGTATTTGACTGTCACTGTGAAAATTTGTGTGCTGTATTCCATGATTATTTCCATACATTTGAAAATCAACCATGATGTAGTCTTCTTTGAAGAAACAAATTTGGGGAAAGAATGAATCTTAGTGTTTACATTCTGGAGGACAAGAAGGGTTTATGTGGTAACCTCCACATTGGTTGGTTGTTGGTTTTTTTTGTCTTTTGTCAGATTAAGGTATTGTATAAACTCAATTTCGTGATTCAGTTTTGCTATTTGTGAAGTAACAGAAAGAACTTGCATCTTTTCTGGTTTKTTTTTTTTTTTTTTTTTTTTTTTTTTTTTTTTTTTTTTTTTTTTTTTTTTTTTTTTTTTTTATAATTATTTTATTTTGCCCTTATGTGGTTCTTAGTCTCTAATAGAAAGCAGCGAATTTCCACTGAGACTGTGATGGTAATGTCTTTAGCTCTGTAATTTAAAATACCTGGARAAATCTTGTGAATGGTTTTGTAAATATACTTCCTTACATTTGACTCCAATGTATAAAATATATGGTATAGTTTGATCAAAATTTTCTTCCTCAAGTAAATTTCAGACATTAATTTCCTTGGGTTTTTTAGTAATTTGTCATTATTTCTCCATTACTCTTTCCTTCTAAAGAAGAAATATTCTTATCAGTGTTATATTAAGGCTATGTAGAATATTGTTAAAGAAAGTTGAAAATTAAAACAAAATTTAGCTCATTTCGGTTATGTGTATACTTATCCATAAAAAAGAAGGAACAGGTCTATTTTGTAGCCCTGGCAAACTGCATACCTTTAATTTCCAAGTTTTTAGGTGTGTTTCTATGTACTTGAGGTTCTTCGTCCTAAATTTTGCTTTGATGGCATACTGTAAACTCCCAGAGACAGGGGTTTTGTCCTATGTATTTTTACAGTGTCAAGCACCTGCCCTCTCATGAAGGAAGCTTCTACTGGGGGGAAAAAAAAAAAAATCTATTTTTGCTATTATTTATAGACCAGTTTTCTAAGCAGAATAAGCAACATCTTCAGAAGGTGTCCTGGTTCCAGCTGGGATAGAGTTAATTTTCTTTCTAGTAGCTGGTATAGTGCTGTGTTTTGGGTTTGGTATGAGAAGAATGTTGATGGCGCATTGATGTTTTAATTGTTGCTAAGTAGTGCTTACACTAGTCAAGGACTTTTCAGCTTCCCATGCTCTGCCAGGTGCACAAGAAGCTGGGAGGGAGCATAGCCAGGACAGCTAGCCCAACTGGCCAATGGGGTATTCCATACCATATGACATCATGCTCAGTATAGAAACTAGGAGGTGTGGTCTGGGAAGGGGGGGACGCGGTTCAGGGACTGGCTGGGCATCGGTCGGCGGGTGGTGAGCAGTTGTATCGTGCATCACTTGCTTTGTATGTTCTATTATTATTATTACTACTACTGTTTTACTTTATTCTAGTTCAATTATTAAACTGTTTTTATCTCAACCCATGAGTTTTCTCACTTTTACCCTCCCGATTGTCTCCCCCATCCCAGCGGAGGTGGGGGAGTAAGTGAGCGGCTGTGTAGTGTTTAGTTGCTGGCTAGGGTTAAACCACGACAGAAGGATTTAGATTTTTTTTTTCTTTTTCCAGCATAACTATGCTTATATTATTTTTGACAGTATGATGGTTGACTGAAAGTGAGTGATTTATTATATCCCCCATATTTTAAGGGTGATTGAATACTGGAGCAGGTTGCCCAGACGGGTTGTGGAGTCTCCATCCCTGGAGATAGCTAAAACTCAAATGGACACAGCTCTTAACAACCTGCTTTGAGTGGGGGGCTGGACAGGACGACCTCCAGAGTTCCGTTCCAACCTCAACCATTCTGTGATTCTGTAATTTGTGTAGTTACCTTGTCGAGACTTTTTCATTGTAGACCAGCTTTCAAATACCAGTTCAAATATTTAAAATGGTAATTGAGATTGGGTAGTTTTTATCCCTATCTTAAATTAAAGAGCACATAAGCAGAAGCAGTTAGCATAACATGATTGSCCACATGGCATGTTATAAGACTGAACAATTGAATATATACAATGCACTGTGCTGAGTAAATTACAGTTTTCTCAGAATGGAAAGACTGTACGCAGTACCAGTATGCAAGCTGCCTATGTTTTAGCCTCATTTGACATACTACCTAAGTAAATATTGCAATAAATATTAATTACATTAATTACCTATGTTTAATTTTTATGTGTAAACTCTTTATTGCCTTAAAAATTGCTTTTATATTAAGTATTCATAGTTTCAACATGAATTAACTAGTTAGACCTTATAAGAGATTTTTTGAGATATAATAGTTAAATTTTAACTGAGTAATAGAAATATTAGGTGGTTTACTGGGAAGTCAAGGTGTTAAAGCTGAGAACAAAAGCAAGGTATTGGGATTTTTTTGAGTTATAGCCTGATTTTGAAAACTACTGTYGAATAGTTCGGTATGTAACTTAGTTCTAATTCTGATTCACTGAGGTTTACTGTAGCCAGCTGTTTACCTCAGTTCTGCAGAAAGGTAGCTGGGTTGGTAAACTAAAGCATGAGCTTGCATTTTAGCCTCTGTTTCATAGTCCTGTGCCTTCACTAACAGTTGTAAGCTTTAGTGGTCTGAAAACTAGGATGATTTAGGCATTGGCACCCTTGACTTTTGACTGTAGGTGTTACTGAAACAGTGCAAGTAGAAAACAGATTGGTGATACCATCTCAGTAGCAATTTGTTTGAACTTGCCCCCAGAGCTCTTGAGGATTTTGGAATCTTGTAATTCATTAGGTAGTATTCCATAAAGTTGTTGTGTATGCCAAATATATTAAAAGTCACTGATTATATCTGTGAAAAAGGTCTGCTACATTGCATATGCCCAAATAATTGTGAGGATGCTAATAAATCACTCTAGGTTAATGATTCCTATATGAAATTAATGAAGAAAAAATAAAAAATGTGATATGAAAACCTAACGTTGCTTTTGGTAACCTGTACTTTTTATTACCTCTACTCGCACGTTTCAAAGATGGAAGAAAATGGATGGTTAAATTTGTTAGTTGTCTATGGAGAGATTGATTTGATATGCTTTCTCTAGCTTGTGTTGAACCCAGGTACAAAAATTAGTAAGTTAGTACAAAAATTGCAGACATCAAGGTGTGCATGGGAATAGGCTAAAAAGGACCAGAGCTTGTCTTGACTTTTTCTTTTCTTTTTTTTTTTTTATAATAAAATTTAAATTTTGTCTATTCTTTTTATTTGTGTTCAGTTTTGCAGTGGGACGAGAAATAGAGTCCAACTCTGCATTCTTTTATGAGTTAATAGTTTGTCCCACTCAGTTCATTCTGAGGGCGGACTTTGGCCTGTTCAGGACACTGGTTGAGAGAGTCCCTTGGGAGACAGTCCTGAAGGGCAAAGGGGTCCAGGAAGGCTGGATGTTCTTCAAGAAGGAAGTCTTAAAGGTGCAGGAGCAGGCTGTCCCCATATGCCGTAGGAAGAACAGGCGGGGAAGACGACCGGCCTGGCTGAACCGGGAGCTCTTGCTGGGACTCAGGAAAAAAA
The DNA here is from genome assembly GCA_035582835.1 of Phoebastria nigripes. Lineage (NCBI taxonomy): Eukaryota > Metazoa > Chordata > Aves > Procellariiformes > Diomedeidae > Phoebastria > Phoebastria nigripes. The sequence goes on from JAYKAV010002803.1 coordinate 670,929, forward strand.
GGAGAGTTTACCACTTGTGGAAGAAGGGGCAGGC